>JALDNG010000015.1:7420000-7905000 GCA_024349245.1 Neodontobutis hainanensis
TAACAAAAAAATCCAGTTGATGTGCAAATGACTTATGAGGTCCATCGTGGTAGCCCTGCTTTTCATGGTTAATTTTTATTTGTTTTTTTTAAGGCTTCGACCTTCCTCCTGTTTTTGTCTGTGGCTCAGTGGCTTCATGCTTTGGATGATCTCACTCTAGACACATTTACATTTTTCAGATTTGAATGAAACTTGTTCAGAGACAACAAGACACAGGCATAAACTGCACAGGCAAAGCAAAGCAGGTGAGGCAGGGGGGAGTGGCATGAAAAAAATTACCTGGTTTGTGATAAGAAAAGGGAACTCTAATGGGGTAATCAAAGATCTTGTGATCAAGAAAGAACGGCAACATGTATGTCACAAAAGGAGCTCATTCTGAAAACCACCAGTATCCAATGTGCATTATATTTGCAAAGATTACTGTGCTTAAGGTAGTTATGAAGGAAAAGCAAAAAATGCCTGACCTGCGTCCTCATAAGTAGCCCTAATGTCTTAGTCTAAGATTATTGTTTTAATGTGCTACGTTGATTATACACTTTTTGCTTGTATTGTATTGTAGTTTTACCACTAGATAGACACGTAAGCCGTTTAGCTGTCTTGTATTATTGCCCCTTGGAGTTAGGATAAGGCTGGACTGAGTTTAAGTTTCTGCTAATTAAGCCAAACTGTCAGTTCAGTGGATAAACTGTGACAGTCTGGCAACAGGCTGGAGACAGAAGCGAACAAAAGTTGTGTGACTAAGGCATTTTTGGGCTCACAGACTACTGGCTACAGTAAAGCATACAAAAGCCATGCAAAGCAATTATGAGAAGAGAATGATTTGAAAGTCAAAACACTAAGCAGTGTTCTTGTACAAATAACACATCATTTGCTTATCATTTTACGTGGCAAATAAGGGAGAAAAAGGAAAGTGAAATACAAAGGACATAACTTTAGAATACAGATGGAAATGTATAATCTATATTGCTACCCAATGGAAAAACTTAAAATGAAATATCCTAATCTGCTACAAAAACCTCCTGGTCTCTTTTTCCACTGCAGTGTGAGTGCATGCGCCAATTAGGCCTACACAATGAGCCAGGACCATGGGAACCGATGGGGGCAGAATGGTCATTGAGTGATTGTTACCTGAGGGCCCAAGGACAAACAGGTAAAATAGGTAACTCATTCCCTAGCAGATAGCTGTTTGCAGTTTGGAGAAGCAGACAGGAGCATTCCACAGAGACATGTAGCCTACGCTGTTTCCACTGGGAAAATAGATCACAAAACATTTGAAACACTAAAACTTCTAAATACACAATGTGTGTCAATTAAATGTGTCATTTATTAAGAATAACAGGGAGGAACAGAATAAATGCCGCCACATGTGAAGATAAAGACCTATTGCACACACACTTGAGCCCATGATAGTGGCCCAGTAGCATTAACCCAGTGCTCCTGTCTGCTTCTGCAAACTGGGGGCGTGCTGACAATTACCTACTGCTATCCCTAATCATAATCCAGCGCCTTAGGAAATAGGAACGCTGGCAAGGCACTGGGCCTGCCACCGTAGGCAGTGTTTTCTGTAAACACGGTTCATGCGTCTGTCATCCAACTGCTCAGCCCACAGGGAAACGATCAGTTGCTAATGATGCTGCTCTGCTCCTAAATTGAATTGTTTCTTTTTGTGCTACAAGAATAAAATGAAACATACAACACATTGTGAAACAGATGCTCAAAATAAAGAAATACAGTTTACACTTGTAACAATAATGGGTCAGCAGAAACAGGTAGCAGGAATCTCTCAGCAGTAGATGTTCAGAATGGAGACTAGATCAACAGGCTGCTCCCCTTCTTCCTGAAACTGCCAAGGTTTTTGGTTTTGGGACCCTGGATGGTACAAGAGGGTAAAGTTGAAGTGGTCAGTCTAAACAATGAATGGTTGTTCCAAACCTTCTAACCAATGGTGCCACTCTTCTAGTGCCAGATTCACTCTTGCCAATCTTTTCAGGGGATCAGCCGCCGGGAGAAAAAGGGACTGAACAGATATTTGTAATGTCCAGTTGAGGTGTTGAATGCAGTCTTCATTTCATCTCAATCCCGTATTTGCACCAGATGATAGGTGTTCTGTGATCCAACTTGGTGAAGATGGTAGCCCCCTCCAGAAGCTCAAAGGCGGTAGTCAGCAGAGGCAAAATGGTACCGGTTCTTGACCGTAATCTGGTTCAGCTCTTAGTAGTTTATACAGGATTGCAGTGTTGTATCTTTGTTCTGTTCGAAGAAGAATCCGGCTCAAGCAGGTGAGGAGGAGGACAAACAATACCAGCCACCAGAGCATCACTGA
Organism: Neodontobutis hainanensis; assembly: GCA_024349245.1. Lineage (NCBI taxonomy): Eukaryota > Metazoa > Chordata > Actinopteri > Gobiiformes > Odontobutidae > Neodontobutis > Neodontobutis hainanensis. The sequence goes on from JALDNG010000015.1 coordinate 7,422,324, forward strand.
TGTATTGCTCCATCGCCTCCACTTCAGGTCTGGATAGTGAATACAGGTGGCTCTTGGGTGCGGATGTTCCAGGTAACAAGTCAATAGCGCAATCATAAGGAAAGGTGAGCTGGCAGAGAGGTGTCCTTGGTGTTATTGAAGACCTCCCTGTAGTTCTAGAATTCAGGAGGAACCCTCTCCAGTAGTGACACTCTGTAAGAGAAATCCTGTTCAGGAGGTGTCCTGCACTGGCTGAGTCCATGTTTAGCCAGATTGTTCTGTGAGGGGTGCAGCGGTGGACTCAAGTGCACAATGGCAGGACACAAGACAAGTGGATGTAACTGTTCTTTATTCGACAGGTAATAATCAGAACTGTTGGATATAATTAAAGTCCGGACAGGAGTGCAAGGCCGAAAAGCTGAATGGGAGCTGGGCCGCTGGACCCAAGGCTGGAGCCGAGTCAGGAACTAGAACCGAGCTGAAGCTTGAGCGTAGGTGTCATCGCTGGGCAGGTAGGAACAGGGTCAGAGAGCCGGCTGGACTTTGCCGGAAGTAGAAGGTAGCTGGAGCAGGTAGCAGGAATCATGTAGCAGTACCAGGTTAGAAGAAGCAGGAATCAGGTAGCAGTAAACGTTACAGTGCAGTCTGATGAGGAGATGAGGAGATCTGGAGAGGGCCTTAATTCAATTAATATGAGGCATCAGCTCATACTGCCGTATAACATATAGACTTAAAATTTGCGCTGTTTAGTGAAATGTTCCATCCATCCATCCATCCATCTTCTACCGCTTATCCGGGGCCGGGTCGCGGGGGCAGCAGTCTAAGCAGAGAAGCCCAGACTTCCCTCTCCCCAGACACTTCCTCCAGCTCTTCCGGGGGGATACCGAGGCGTTCCCAGGCCAGCCGAGAGACATAGTCCCTCCAGCGTGTCCTAGGTCTTCCCCGAGGTCTCCTCCCGGTGGGACATGCCCGGAACACCTCCCTAGGGAGGCGTCCGGGAGGCATCCGAAACAGATGCCCGAGCCACCTCAGCTGGCTCCTCTCGATGTGAAGGAGCAGCGGCTCTACTTTGAGCTCCTCCCGAGTGACCGAGCTCCTCACCCTATCTCTAAGGGAGCGCCCCGCCACTCTGCGGAGAAAGCTCATTTCGGCCGCCTGTATCCGGGACCTTGTTCTTTCGGTCATGACCCAAAGCTCATGACCATAGGTGAGAGTAGGAACGTAGATCGACTGGTAAATCGAGAGCTTTGCCTTACAGCTCAGCTCCTTCTTCACCACGACAGACCGGTACATCGACCGCATCACTGCAGAAGCTGCACCGATCCGTCTGTCGATCTCACGCTCCTTCCTTCCCTCACTCGTGAACAAGACCCCGAGATACTTAAACTCCTCCACTTGAGGCAGGAGCTCTCCACCAACCTGAAGGGGGCAAGCCAGCCTTTTCCGACTGAGAACCATGGTCTCAGACTTGGAGGTGCTGATCCTCATCCCAGCCGCTTCACACTCGGCTGCAAACCGCCCCAGTGAACATTGAAGGTCCTGGCTTGATGGAGCCAACAGGACAACATCATCTGCAAAAGCAGAGATGAAATCCTGTGGTCCCCAAACCAGACTCCCTCCGGCCCCTGGCTGCGCCTAGAAATCCTGTCCATAAAGATAATGAACAGGACCGGTGACAAAGGGCAGCCCTGCCGGAGTCCAACATTCACCGGGAACAGGTCTGACTTACTGCCGGCAATGCGAACCAAGCTCCTGCTCCGGTCGTACAGGGACCGGACAGCCCTTAGCAAAGGGCCCCGGACTCCATACTCCCAGAGCACCCCCCACAGGGCACCGCGAGGACACAGTCGAATGCCTTCTCCAGATCCACAAAGCACATGTGGACTGGTTGGGCAAACTCCCATAATCCCTCCAGCACCCTGGAGAGGGTATAGAGCTGGTCCAGTGTTCCACGACCGGGACGAAAACCGCATTGTTCCTCCTGGATCTGAGGTTCGACTATCGGCGCATTCTCCTCTCCAGTACCCTGGCATAGACTTTCCCGGGAGGCTGAGGAGTGTGATCCTCTGTAGTTGGAACACACCCTCCGGTCCCCCTTCTTAAAAAGGGGACCACCACCCCGGTCTGCCAGTCCAGAGGTACTGTCCCCAACGCCACGCGATGTTGCAGAGGCGTGTCAGCCAAGACAGCCCCACAACATCCAGAGACTTGAGGTACTCAGGGCGTACCTCATCCACCCCCGGTGCCTTGCCACCAAGGAGCTTCCCAACTACCTCAGTGACTTCAGCCTGAGTGATGGACGAGTCCACCTCTGAGCCCTCGGCCTCTGCTTCCTCAGTGGAAGACGTGACGGTGGGGTTGAGGAGATCCTCGATGTATTCCTTCCACCGTCCAACAATATCCCCAGTTGAAGTCAGCAGATTCCCACCTCCACTGTAAACAGTGTTGGCTGGGCACTGCTTCCCCCTCCTGAGGCGCCGGACGGTTTGCCAGAATTTCTTCGAGGCCGACCGATAGTCTTTTTCCATGGCCTCACCGAACTCCTCCCAGACCCGAGTTTTTGCCTCCACAACCACCCGTGCTGCAGCTCGCTTGGCCTGCCGGTACCTATCAGCTGCCTCAGGAGTCCCACAAGCCAACCAGGCTCGATAGGTCTCCTTCTTCAGCTTGACGGCCTCCCTTACTTCCGGTGTCCACCACCGGGTTCGGGGATTGCCGCCACGACAGGCACCGGAGACTTTGCGGCCACAGCTTTGAGTGGCTGCGTCGACAATGGAGGTGGAGAACATGGTCCACTCGGACTCAATGTCTCCAGTCTCCTCGGAATCTGGTCGAAGCTCTGTCGGAGGTGGGAGTTGAAGATCTCTCTGACAGGGGACTCAGCCAAACGCGTTCCCAACAGACCCTCACAGTACGTTTGGGTCTGCCAAGTCTGTCCGACCTTCTCCCCCGCCATCTGATCCAACTCACCACCAGGTGGTGATCAGTTGACAGCTCCGCCCCTCTCTTCACCCGAGTGTCCAAGACATACGGTCGGAGGTCAGATGAAACAACTACAAAGTCGATCATCGACCTCCGGCCTAGGGTGTCCTGGTGCCACGTGCACTGATGGACACCCTTATGCTTGAACATGGTGTTCGTTATGGACAAACTGTTGCTAGCACAGAAGTCCAATAACAGAACACCACTCGGGTTCAGATCAGGGGGGCCGTTCCTCCCAATCACGCCCCTCCAGGTGTCACTGTCGCTACCCACGTGAGCGTTGAAGTCCCCCAGTAGAACGATGGAGTCCCCGGTTGGAGCACTTTCCAGCACCTCCCAGAGACTCCAAGAAGGCCGGGTACTCTGCACTGCCATTTGGCCCGTAAGCACAAACAATAGTGAGAGACCTATCCCCAACCCGAAGGCGCAGGGAAGCGACCCTCTCGTTCACCGGGGTGAACTCCAACACATGGCGGCTGAGCCGGGGGGCAATGAGCAAACCCACACCAGCCCGCCGCCTCTCACCGCAGGCAACTCCAGAATAGTGGAGAGTCCAGCCTCTCTCGAGGATTTGGGTTCCAGAGCCCAAGCTGTGCGTGGAGGTGAGCCCGACTATCTCTAGTCGGTATCTCTCAACCTCCCGCACAAGCTCAGGCTCCTTACCCGCCAGCGAGGTGACATTCCATGTCCCTAGAGCCAGATTCTGCGTCCGGGGATTGGGCCGTCGAGGCTCCTGCCTTCGACCGCCACCCAATCCACATTGCACCGGCCCCTTACGGTTCCTCCTGCAGGTGGTGGGCCCACGGGAGGTCGGTCCCACGTCGCTCTTTAGGGCTGAGCCCGGCCGGGCCCCGTGGGGAAAGACCCGGCCACCAGGCGCTCGCATATGAGCCCCAACCCCGGGCCTGGCTCCAGGGTGGGGCCCCGGTTGCGCCATACCGGGCGACGTAACGGTCCTCGATTTTAACATTTCCATAAAGGGTTCTGAACCGCGCTTTGTCTGGCCCGTCACCTAGGACCTGTTTGCCTTGGGAGACCCTACCAGGGGCATATAGCCCCCGACAACATAGCTCCTAGGATCATCCGGGCACTTAAACCCCTCCACCACGATAAGGTGGCGGTTCAAGGAGGGGTGAAATGTTGTGTTACACTAAAGCTTCTAGCTATGGATAAACCTAAGCAGCCAAGCATTCATAACTTTTTTCCTCCTTTTTTCTTGAGCTAACGACTTGATTTTTGCATTATAATCACACCTGCAAACTAGTCGCTTTCCGGCTAAATTTACAACAAGATTTGAACATGCAGATGTTTTTAAGGTCCGGGACATACTCTTGGCTAATAGTAAGCATGCCACTGATAATTAGGCAACTTACTGTATAAACACAAAGTTGTGGCTGTTGCTTTTCTTTTACACTGTCCTTGCAAAATGGGTGTTTGGTGTTGTGGTCTAAATAAATAAAATAACTCCACCCCATTTGTGCAACATTCTCTGAAGTCCTGGTGCGATGTTTACCTCACTGCTATGTTTGAGTGATTTATATTTATTTTTTTGATAATGCAGCTTATGTCACGCTTTCTTGGCCATTCCATAAATCTTCTACCTATGGCACAGGGATTTGAACATATGTCCTTTATTAAATAAGGATATGTTAATAAGTGTGTTTTTTTGTTTTGTTTTTACAGCTTCTGGTTTTTGAGTTGTTAATTGCAGAAGTTCAAATGTGCAAATCATGGATACATCAATGGTGCCAAATGCCAATTATTGTTTTCCAGTTATAACATGAAAATAAAGTTGTTATCTCGAGAAAAAAAAAAATTTATTACGTTATCTTGAAAAAACATTTTCCTGTTATAACAAGATTAAGTTGTTATCTCAAGAAAACGGACGGATATAGACTTATGAATGCATGGCCGCTTAGGGCTTCCATAGTATTCTGCCATAGCAGTGACTCCTAGTATGGTCTTTCATGTAACATCGCCACCTACGTATATGCTATTATTGGTTGAAATTTAAATCACTGATCAAAGAGTTATGCTTTTAATGGAACAAAATTACACCGATTTTATATTGCTTTATATATTCCAAAATAGCAAGCCACAGCCAGATCCCACAAACAGATCTTATCCAGATGAGATAAGGTTGGTCTAGGGCTGTGTGGATGCTGCCTCGGTGAATGATTCATTGCAGACAATGACCCTCTCTGACCAAAAGATGGACAGAAATAACACTGACGTCAACTAGGAGCCTCGTGGCACCAGACAGCAGGGAGAGTGGATATAGAAGGGGATATTAAGCCTGCATCTCAGGGATCAGCTACACCTTTCAATCCCGCTGTGTCTCTATGTGTCATCTTCTCTCTTGTCTTCTCGTTGTGACGTGACGCTCATCCATGAGCATCAGGGAGCCAGCACAAGCGGCCACAGATCTATTTGCCACATCTTCATGTATAGTTTACATACAGTACATTCCCCACCCCCAGTAATGTGGAAGATTGTGCACCCACACGTCCTCAACCTCTTTGCCAGATCATTACATTTACTAATTATAAAGTCTGAGGGATTATAGGCTTTATCCCGCTGATTTCCACCACCTCCATAATTTTGTATCTTAATAAGCTTTTCGCTCTCTGTTTCTGCTGCGAAATTAGTGAGATGCCTAAGGGTCATCAAGTGTCAGTGTTGGTGGTCTGTAATTGCACACTCAATTGTTTACTTCTTAATTCGGTTACTCTAATGCAACATTTTCTACAATACTTATATATAACAATTTTTCTGCCTTTTTTTAAGCTGTATCAAATTGTTCACCTAACATAGAGTAAATAAATACAATAGATTTTTTTGTGTGTAGCATGTTTTTCAGCCAATATGTGTAGGCTACAGTATGTGCTTCTTGTATTTTTCATGTTCCAAGTTTTGCTTATTTTTACTGCAATATATAAAACAAATTTAATATTTTTCAAATTGTAGAGTATGTGCCACAAGGGGTCAACTCTAGTTTAAAGATGTGCATTTGGTCTGTCCAAATTTAAAACTAGAAATAACAAGACATGCTTCCTATCAAATAAAATGTTGCAGTTTTGTCTTTTTTTCTTTAGATCCTGGTTTTGCCTTGAGTGAAGATTGTCTGGCATCTACTCATCAGACTTCCACACTCTTAGGCAAGAGTTGCGAATGTTGTGCTGTCTGGTAAGCTTAATTTGACGTACAAACCTGACCTAAACAAAGACACTATGGTCAAAAATAACCCAAAAGAGTCGGGCTGTGAATAGAGTATTGAGTCAATGTTGTCAAATGTAATATCTATAACAGCAGTTTTTAGTAATAAGATAAGAAGCAACGGAACAGTGACCATCTCCAGAGAAAATAGTGTAGAGATGTGTATCTTAATGATTTGCAGGAACCATATTGATTTTCACTAAGCTTGAGCTTGTGTGTGTTTGAAACATCCATCCATCCATCATCTTCTGCTCATCCTGGGCCGGGTTGTAGGGGGAGCAGTGGCTCAGACTTTCCTCCCTAGACAGTTCCTACAACAAAATACTGAGGTGTTCCCAGGCCAGCTGAGCGCCATTGTCCCTTCAGAGTGTCCTTGCATGTACCACCAAGAGGAGGCCCCGGAAGCATCCGGAACAGAGGACCGAGGCACCTCAGCTGGCTCAATGTGGAGGAGCTCGCGTAGAGCCGCTGCCCGAGTAGGAGCTCGAGTGAGCTCCTCCCGAGTGACTGAGCTCCTCACTCTATCTCTAACATACCACACTTTTGCTTAAGGTTAGGAAGAGGCTGTGGTTTGATTAAAATAGTTGCATTGTGCATTTCAAAATGTGTGAAATTTTAAAGTAGACTAGAAAGAGTGAGGCACAGAGAAGGTTTTGTCAGAAAGCTGTCTGTGGAGCTGGCCTCCCTGTGCGTGGGGAAAATGAAGCATTAGAGCGTGTGCTGGCATGGCAGTGCAGAGATGAAAGAGAGTCGGACTCCAGTCACTGAGATCTCCTCCTCCTGCGTTTGATCCTGTCTTCCGGCCGACTGGCTGTTTGAGAGGAGAAAGACATGGCCTTGGTCAAAGCATTAGCATGGAGGAGAGGACAGAGTGGCTTTTATAAAGTACAAACATATTCCCTTAGGCACACACGCATGTGGAAATTCACAGCCAGACAGACGCATTAGATATTTAAGAGAAGACTGTTAAATCCTTAAATTGTCTCTAGGATAATAGTTTTGCAGTTTAACATTGAGCTGAAAGGAAACATTTAAAACCAACAATATTTTAAAACACATAAAAAACTGTTGAGGTTGGTATATTTGGCATGTTTTTGTCCTTAGCTCCTTACCTAGACCTTAACCAGCACAGATGCATGGCTTGCTCTAAGAGTCCATGAACTCAGTCATGTCAAGCCCAAACTAGAATAAAAAAAAAAAAAAACAGAAACCCACATGTACACAGTATAATCCAACTCACCTGGTCAGCAAGGTGTAGTGAGCTGGTAGCATAACAGAACACTGGTTATTAGAGGGGAGCTGTATGTGCTTTATCATGTCTAATTCATATCTTTGACAGCCAGCTGTACAGAACGACACCCTCAATTATTATGGAAACTGTAAGAGATTTGTACTGACAATATATTGCATTTTCTGTATTTTCAGAGTGCCTCTTTTAAGCCTCTCCGCCATCACTCTATTATCCTTGTAGATTGCTTTATGAAAGCTTGATTAAATGTGACTCAATTTGCAGTCTTACTGTGCTAAAATCACATAAAAAATAAAGAATCAGTTCACCTTTGTTGAGGAACTAAACCAACTAAATCAATTAAAATCCCATTAAAGTAAGCACATTATTAAGGTCATTACCAAGAGGGAGAGACAGGATGGTGATGGTGGATCAAACAAGACCTGATTAATTCATTTATTCATTAATCATTGCAAGCACAGTTAGTGCAATGCAATGAAAAGAGGGAGGGAAAAAGTAACGTCTCAGCAGAGATGTCACATCTTGACATGAGACAGAAAACATGAATATAAAACATGAACACAACATCAAAGGCAACTTATTGCCAGTGTAGTGCATTGGATGCTTTTCAAAGGACACTAAAACACATAAAAACACACAAAAGACGACTGCTCTAAGCTGTTTTACACAGACATACACTCACTAGGTGTCAGTGTGGTTGCAGGGAGATTCGCAGTTTGTTTCTTGCTTCATTTGCCACCAGTGGAGCTGTGATTAGAGAGCAGCAGACATTAACGCTGTGTATTGATCTGTTCACAGATGGCTCAGGGACCAGAGGCCGAGGAAATGACAGGAACATGCAATGTTGCTTCCTCAGTTTGGGGATGTGGGGCCACAGAGGGGCCTTATTGGTAAGGACGAGGGAGTAAAGTATGTCCTAGACCAAGCTTTATTAGTTGTGATGTTCCCTGTTTGACTCAAAGTTAAGCAGAGGCACTGGTGCCTGACTGCACTGAGGGTAAAGGCTGTGTGCCAGGTTGAGGGCTGACGCACAGAGAAATGGGGGTTAGATGAAGACGAACAGGCAAGATGATTGGATGTGACAGGGGCAGTGTCTTCCTCTGCAGCAATGTATGTCCCAAATAAAAATCAATATGGCAGAACGCTGGCAGTAGACCTTCACACAAGAACCCTCCGGTCAAACGCTGCCAGGTCACAGTGGGGTAGATAGATACGTATAGGGAATCGACAACTTTTCTGTGTCCTAGGCTTAGACACAAACCTGATCTAGAAAATGTACACAAGTGCATTAAATTAGAGCTTATGCTGGCATATGCAAAACTCTAATGTTGTGGTAAACTGTAAACTACGAAACAATAAGGGCTTTCTTCCATTTCCTGCTTGCTATAGTCACTGAATGCAGGAGGGATAAGGTTGGCAGTCTTGTAACAAAGACTAGTGTTGTATGTTAAAACCACCTTCACTTGCCAAACCAAGCGCCCAGTGTACACAAAAATGCTAACACAATTCATATTTCTAGCCCATATATGTCACAGTGCAAATGGAAGCAGTAAACGGAACCACTGCTGGGCAATGAGATAACATTAGTGAGAGTAAATATGTTTGTTTGGCACATTGTGTACGGCCCATTTAGAATGCTTTTTATAACCACACACAGATCATAGCCACTAAAATCAGTCTCCCATTTTAAAACCTGGACGAGTAGATTTGTGTGTGATCAGGGTATATTGGTCTTTGGTATATATAAACAAATACTGAATGAGAAACCCAGAGTCTTTGAATGATAAACCTGAAAGCAACTAAGTGTGGACTGTCCATGAACTTCTTGCGTCTGTGATTAACGGCTGACATGAGAGAGGAGGAAGCAGTGGAGCAGAAACCAAAACACTGGGTCAGTGGGGAGGTGAAAGAAACATACATGACTTCCAACAGAGAAGATGAAAGCACAGGAGGAAGAAAAAAAAAGAGAAAAACTTAAAAGAAACAGGAATAAGAGGCATGGAGTAGTTACAGGGGGTAGAAGACTAAGACCTAGGGGCCATATCCGGAAGGGCCCGTACGTCTCAGTCTTCAAGAGAAATGCAATGCCGGCAGTGCAAAACGAAATCAGAGTGGCTCTACAGTTGTTAGCAGCCTAGTCACAAGAATCAAAGAGACATTTCTAAAAAACAAAAAAATAAATAAAACAAAAACCTTTCATATAAAATCAATTTCTGGAGTGAAAACATGTGCATAAATAATTGTTTACTCTGTAGACATCCAAGTTTTTTTCCCCCCACTTTCTTCACACATGTACCTAAACATGGTCGGGCTGAGACTTTTGCTGATGAAGGTTGCTATGGCGACATCCCACCAGAACGGTAATTACAATTAACTTCCCATCTAAATGACCACCTCCTTCTTCCCCCTGTGTGTCTCTGGGGTAATTTCAGACTTCAGCTCAGCTCACCCAAGCCCTGTGGTTGGCCTCTTTAATATTAGAGTTAAATAATCCTGACTGGAAACAATGGACACAAAAAGAATTATATTCAGGGAGGATAAAGGGTAGTTTTCTGTTTTGTTTCATTACAACACAAGCATTTTCACAAGCATCAAAATCAATACGAGCTGTATGTGTACAGTTGACTGATCAGGAAAACAATTTTGCTTTGAGTATTTGAGGCTGCATACAGCAGCTGAAACACGCAGCGTCTTGTACCTGTAAAATGACTTTGAAGGTTGAAATACAAAAGGTGTGCACGGTGTCACTGCCACTTATCTACCTGACGCAGAAGGGCAAAGAAAGAGGAGTAAAAGAAGTGAAGAGAGGTGTGAGTGCTGCGAAAGCCCATAAAGCAATAGAGCCTCACTGTTATGCCCCAGACTGAAAGGAGACCTTGTCAAATGGCAGTCTGTCATGGTGCCACAACCCATGAAACAGTCAGGGAGACAGAAGCAGTGAGTGATACAGCAGCAATCAACACAGGGGTGTGGATGGGCCCGGTGACACAGCAGAAATGATTGTCTACGTATTAGAAAAATATTAACTGACAAAAGGGAAGGCTATGGTTTTCAACTGTAGCTCTTCTTTTACCTTTATATTTTTATTGAAGCATGTCGATTTTATTTGACCAATATGTAATAAAAGAATGTATGTCATCCTACAAGAGTTTGCATCTGTAACATTTCTGAAGCACATACATTTGTATCCCGACCTGGGAGTTGAGGTTGACATGTAAAATCTAAAACCCAAAGGCTGAGGTTACAAACAAAGAGTGACAAAAAGACTAAATGGACCAGGAGGACAGACGTGATGAACATGTGAACATAAATGTGCAAATGAGAAGCATATCATTAAAGTAAACATCGGAACACATGAATATTTATGGGTGGAAGATGAAATATGAGGCGACTGGTGTGTAGCTGTAGAGGAAAGGTGAATACAGGTAATGATGATGGGGGGATTTGTGGTGATAGCAGCATTTCTAAACAGAGAGAAGATGAACTCCTGCCTCCTCATTTTGTTCATCCTGCTGGACAGGAGACAGCCGCTGTGGGACACTTTCCCTCTTCCTAATTGTGTCCACATTACACGAGGGAATCGGAGAAGTGAGAAATAGAGAAGTGGTCCTCCAGTCTACACCTCAGCTGCTCCCATCTGTCACCTCCCATCTTCCATCGGCAATTCTCCGGGTCATTATTTCATTGCACAGCCTCAAGCACCTCAGACGCTCATATCATCATCTTCACAATAGATGGAGGAGTCAGAGAGCCTGTTGTGTTGTGTTATTCCTGTCCAGTTCAGTGAGTTTGATCATCACTAAATCCTCAATCCCCCCATCCCTGAGCCTCAGAGACGGACATGCACCAGGAGAGCACCACTCTGGAGGAATACTAACTACAATGCTCACCGGCCACTCTAAGATTCTGCCTCTTGTATCTGGGGATGGGTTTAGTATAGACAGTTATTTAAAATGTTTTGCATTGTTCTTTGAACTTTGTAAATGTTTTATTCTGAAAATGTATAACTACGTTAAGCAGACATTATTTATTAATGCCATCAGTACATGTAATTAACAGTTGTCTGCATACTTTCATCATGCTTTTCTCATTTTTTGCAGTTTCCTTAGTAGACAAAACAAGGAGAAGAAGAGGTCAACCTGAAATGATGGTGACGTCATCAGTTTGACCTCATGAGCTCAGCAGAATATATGGCACCATTGCTTCATCTTTGCTGTATCCCTTCTATTGAGTATTTTTGTACTTTTTACACAAAACATCTAAGTCCAAAAACTAAAAGACATCCCATCTGTGTTCTTTTTCCATTTTGTAATGTGGGCCAGATCATCCGGGTCCATGTTAAAAACATTTTGTACCTGTGCTTTAACTGTGTTTCCTGTCTGCAAAGGTGACTGTGTGTCCAAGTGCCAGTTATCACTACAGGAGGTTCTGTAATAATAAACCTTCCTGACAAGCATAAACACACAAGAGAGGCTATCTGCAGCACTGAATCAAATAAAACCATTCATCAGCTACATTTTCTCCCATTTCTACTCCACTTGGATCTGACAGCTCCAGACATACGGAACAGACGGGGCACATTTTATTTCCTACACTACACCGGCTTCACTCACTTGACGTAACTAAATCAATGTTATTAGAGTGCCTGTGTACACAACAGTCAGCGGGGAATTTAATATCTGTAGTCATTTCAGAAAATCGTTGTGGGTCCTAATGGTTTGCCTCAGTCAGGTATAAGAAAAGGCAGTACTCGCTATTTTTTTTTAACTATACATTGGAAAGCGTCTTCCAAATGCACCTTTCTGAGTCCCTGTGGTCGTTCCGGATACCTTCTATGTACTGTGCAAGCACATATACACATTGGGTGAAATGTCACAACAGGTCTGATCAGGCTTTACTGCGTTAGTGAATGTACCGAGCGCTTGTGGGAAACAAGCACAAAACCAAAGACCATTGATTTCTTTTCTTTTTTTACTCAAGCCTGCTTCAAGCTCCTTTGACATTTCACAGTACACTGTACAGCCCAGAGCTTCTATTCGTCATGATGAAAGCCGCAGTGAACCTGTGACCTTTGAACCCTGTTTGATACATGTCCCAGCCCATCATTAACTGTAGCATCTTGCTTTCTGTTTTCTTTCTACTCTCTTTGAGCTTGTTCTCCTTGAGTCTCTCCATGCTCTCTGTCATAGCCACTTCTCCGATGTGCCACTGCTTTGTTATTATGTTCAGGTGTAGGATGTAAGGATGAGGACATGTACCAGAAAATAACAGAGAAAAACTTTGCCCCATGCTTCAAAGAACAAGACTTAGAAAAGGATCATCTGTCTCATTACTCATTAATTGTATTGTATTGTTTTTATGATGTATTTGACCAGTGGCCGTATTTATGGAGAAACTGTACTCCATCGCAGCTGATCTTGAGCTGCTCTACAGCGGAGAGGAGCAGTGAGGCTGTCGGTTCAGATTTAGACCACCATGCTCAACTGCGACCCCCTGCAGCCCTGCCTTGCACACTTGCACACAAATTATAAATCAAAAGCTCTTCTTGTGAAAGAGCAGTACGTACAGTTCTGAGAGCATGTTGTTCATGTGACATTCATACAAAGTGGCCTTGAGTATAGTGCGCATTTTACGTTGAGTCAGCACCTTCAGAGTTTTACTGAGCAAATGGACATTTACTTGAGTAAATATAATAAGGTGTGTCAATGTTTTTGCAAAAATAGACAGGTCAGGTAATAATTCTTCTTATACTGTACTTACTAGTATAATATTTTCTTTAATTTGCGGCCATATATTATTTTGAAAATCAAACTCGGATCAAAGAGGGACCAGACTAATTCTTTGTACAGAATAGAAAAGGAGTTAGGAGTAGCTGGCCAGGCTTGTCAAGTGATGTATAATACTTATGAAGGATACAATTCTGACAGAGTACATTCCACAGCAAAATATGTCCTCAGTGTACTCAGAGGAAGACGTTGGAAAAACTCTTAAGATGATGTGCCGGCCTTGTGCTGACAGCCGATACTGTTTACTTTCACATATCAGAAGTTCAATGAAGATGCCTGAGCTCTGCGAGTTGTAGAAAGAAACAGCAAATGCGTACTGAAGCAGTGGATTATGCTCAGTGGAGGCAGGAGTAATTTGTTTGGCATATATCTCTGAATTCTGACTTAGTTAGTCCAGCCTTGGCATCAAATCCACCCATGGCAAACCCAATTTGCTGCGCCTATTCCTCCCAACATTGCTTCCTTTCTAGTTTGCTTTCTTGTGCCTCGGCAGTTTGCGCACGGAGGGATGTGAGCGAGACTGGTTTGCTTTGATGTGTTCTTAAGAGGGAAATCTGCCTTTCATAAGCATCACGTCTTATCAACCCTGGGCTGATCAGGCAAAGAATCGGAAAGCATGCCACTTTAAACCTGGTATCCCCACTGGGAGGCTGTCATGGCGGGTGGCTAACCATGATACACTTTGATACCTGACAAGTGCTCTCAGACTCAACACAAGGCTGTGTAAATAACATTTTGTTGCCACTGAATTTTCTCTAATATATAAATGTATGTAAGCTACCAACATGCAGGAGTCTCACCTTGCAATATGTGTTTAATCACATACTGTGAACCAAATGAAATCAATAACACTGCTGTTTGCACAACTGTGTTTGCCACATTGTAGACGGCAAACATTTAGTTATGCCCATAAACTTTACAATGACTTCCTGAGATCAGTACTTGAGTTGGCAAAATCTACAGTTAAATGAGCCACATCAAAACCAGCGATGAAAAAAACACTACATCATAAATAAATTTAAGAATTTACATTACATTAGTGAGATATGTTTTTGTAGAATCTATTGTTTTTTGTTAGTCCTTCAACATTTGGCTCATTTGAACACATATAAAAGCAGCGGTGGTAGAAGTACAATGTGACAGCTGAAATACATTTCTGCAAATGCACACATGCAGATGACAGCTGACTAAAACCATCAGCATGGAATCTATGATGAAGGAAACCATGCAATGCAATTTTAACTGTGACTCAAGAATACAATAAAACAGCCAACTGAATGACTGTGCAGGCAAAAATGAATCAGAACTGCTATTATTGAGCACCAACAACACAAAATGAGAAATAATAAAACTGTCCAGGACCTGTCCATAGTTTTTAAATTATATTGATAAATCAAATCCCATGGCATTAACAATCTGGTGAAACTCAAAAATAAATTGAAATACTAAAAAAGACTCGTAATAAATCTAGGTATTGGTGCCATGAATTATGGGATCAAATTATTTAAAGGTGGGGAGTGTAGTTTTTGGCTTTTTTGGCAACAGTCTGGCAAAAGTGCGGAATGTAAACATTTTACACAATGTAGCCCAAAGTTTTAATGTGTTGGGTCTATTTCCTGTAGCTATTTTAAAACAAATTTGTTCTGATAGCAGTCCTCAATTGTTTGCCAACAAGAAAAACAGAAAAATCTAGTTGGCTGCCATGTCAGCTCTCACAAATAATTTAATCAGCTATGTTTAAAGTACACATGTCAGCACTATTGTATTTGCTTATTTGCTAACCCTTTTTCCCTGAACACCATAGATCGAATTGCAAAAGAATTAAGTTATTTTGCACAGAGGTCTTACAAGCAAATGGATGACTTATACAAGCCTACCTGCACACATGTAAATAGTCAATAAGTTTTCCAACTGGCCAACACATACCTGGTCTATGCGCTCCCTCCAGCCAGTTTCCCCTCCAAAAAGTCAAGGTCAGCTGGCAAGCCCAAATTTAATAATCCCTCGCACTCCCCAGGTCCCGCACAGATCATGTGGGCTCTCAGCAGAATATATTAGCTCTGACCTTTGTCGCCCTGTATGAGGTGTGTGTTGTTGACTGAATATGTATGTGTTGTAAATCTGATCATTTTAGAATATCAGAGACAGCATCCCTGAGATACTGGTGAGCAATAGGAGACAAAGTGTTTGCTAGCTGCAGTTCTGGTGCTTATGAAGTTTAAGTGCAGTAAAAAAAAAAAAAAAAAAGTAAATGTAATGACATATACTGTGATTAACAAGACAAAAAATATAAGTCTCCATTTTATCTAAATAATAAAATAAAAAAACCTGAATTAGTTGAATTGAATCTGTGGTTAATTCTATGCCTGACCACTAGAGGTCAGGGGTTAGTCAAGTTGATGGTGGGAGTGATATGAACAGGGTTGACATGTTTTTGGTAAGAAATTATTGTAAAAAAATTCAGCACACTGACCTTGTTAAAAGAACAATAAACATCCTAAAAATAAAATCCAGTCGTAATTACGTTTAGATTGTAACGTTCTATGTATATACTGTATGAATCTTTTGACGTCAGAGGCTGGATTGATTCTTTATATACATATACAAGTTAGCTCTGTTTATTTCAGTTTTGAGCAAACCAGATTTGAGCAAACCTTTCTCCATTTTGACACAAGCCTCAGGAACCTACAGTTCTCAATCAGTGCTCGCCTCTCCACACAGCTCCATTCAAAGACTTCTGTGAGGAAACCAGTACATGTCCATCACACGCAGGAGAGACAACAGCGCTGCTCCTTAGGCTCTGGCCGCGCTGACTGAATAGACTCAGCCGGCTCACAAAGGAAGGCTTGTCTACTAAGGTGCTTAGAAAGCGCTCAGGTCGTTGATATGCAAGGCAACGGAGCAGCCCGCAGCTCTCCTGCTTTAGAGTTAATTAAGCTGCAAACCCACTTGGCAGGATGCCCCCCTCTTGCCTCCTGCTTGCACTGCACTGAGTTCTGACACTGGCATTCCTACAGGCTGAACACCCCTAACCACCTCAACCTACATACATAAGAGGTGTGTCACCAAAGGTCTAGATGCATCATCCCAAATTTGATTGCTTTATTCTGCTTGTTCCCAACAAAGTAAAATCTCCATCTATTCTTCTTTGATGTCAGCAAGCACCTATTGCCACAGCTGTCACACACTTGCACCTCTTTCGGTTCTGCTCAGTGTTTCATACCTTTACAATAGACGGGAAGGCAGAGAGGGCAGGCTCAATCAAATAGAGGACAGACTCCCCAGTGGCCCGCCATGTCTCTAATTGTGGATTCATCACAGACAGAGCAGATCAATATGCCACTCTTGAGTCTGCACAACACACAATGATCTGAAGTTTGTCCTATCGGAATTTGCTTTACCGAAGGGGATTAGACACTTCCATTAATGTTTGAGGATGGCGGGACCTCGCTCTAGGCCACTTTTAGGGTGGAAGAAATGGGAGTTTTTTTTTGCCACTAATGACTCTCTTCTGCTTTTGTGCTCTCTTCTGCAAGCACAAATGCAGCAACATAATGCAAAGGGTGCTGCGTCCTCTGCTTTAATGTGACCTTGGTGCTTTCTAGGAGAGATGGCAATGGAGCGGTGAGGTGGCGAGGGAAGTCCACACTATTAAACCTGTGGGGGCTTTCTGTAACACTCAGCTTTCCAAAGCGGCTCTCCAGAGCTGCTGTGTAATAGTAGCTCTCTGCTAATGTACTGCTGGGTATTCAGGCAACAGAGGGGGTGGCAGCGGGACATAGGCAAAACCAGACAAAACTGGATCCAAAATGTCTATTTCAACAAGTCATTTATTCATGTAATGAGTCTGAACATCTGATTATTCTGCTAAATTGGGTGAACGTTAGATTAGACAAGTTGCTAGAAATTTCAAGTTCAATCTTGCAAAATCCATCCTTCCCTTTTTAAACAAACATAAGCTGAATGTAGAAAAAAACTCATATTCTTTCCAGATGAATAGCTTGTTTTTTTTTCACCCAGTGATAGACTTGAAATGAAAGAGGAGCAGCAGTAACACCTTTTCATTCTGTCACAGCTCCAGCGTTCCCTGCCGTCCCAGAGCGAGAGGGCTCCACCGCCACATTCTGCCAAACCCACTACCAACGCAGTTCTCTTGAGTTGGACCAGGACTTCTCAGTCATAGGTTCCTGTTTGGCTTTTGTATTTGAATGTTGTGCAAAGGCCAAAAAAAATTTACTTTACTTTACTTTACAGGAAACATTCAGCCATGCAGCAAGAGGTTTATTATTTGACCATTACAATATAATTGCACACACACATTTTTACACACACTTACATTTAGAGAAGACATTTACTTACACTTCCTTAAAATAATCTTGAGTAATTTTCATGTACCTTAATACCGCTATGTTAATGCTATCACTACCGCTTTACAAACCATAAAACTCTCATCTAGGCTCACTCTGGCTTTTGAAATAATTCTAGTCAGTGGTCAAATTTTGTTCATCTCTTCAGTTTTAGGGTGAGTGGTGTGTTACATTAAATTTAAGAAAAATCCTGTCTGTTATACCTTCAAGGATGGTCTAAGATAGTGACTTGTCCACTGTCCTACTGAATATTGATCCCTGATCCCATCAAAATGCGCAGTGCAAAAACATCCGCATGGCATCAGAGACTGTGGCACTTAAAAGTAATGAAAAAATATATACGCTCATACTTCTAGATATGGGTGCAGCTGTCCCATCTCTTCTATTTATCCTCCTCTGATACTGCCGTCTTTTATAGCCGCCTTTATAAATATGGATATTATTCATCTAGCCGGGACATACTGATAATCCCGTCAGTAAAACACACACGCAGCGCTGGAAAATCGCTCTCTTTGTCGCCACAGACGCTGCCATGGAGTAAAACATAATTAATTCTCTGATATTAAACATGCCCACTTTCCACTCCTCATCCTCCACATTATTTTTTCTACATATTCATCATAAAACTAATGCAATTATCAATATCCTAATCTATTTGGTGGTCACATGGTGAAAAAAGTCATTACTGGTGAGCCTTCTTTAATGAACGAATCTAATGAAGTGCAGTAATATGCTAGGAGCTTGATTTTTCTCACCTTAGGGGGTGATACGCTTCTGTGTGGCTGAATATTTGGGAGTATAAAAAGATGTGATTTGATACAAGGGCATAAGTGGTTTTGACATGGTTGAAATGCTTGGCTACAGACAAAAGAAAAGAGGAAGACATTGCATGAAATTATACAGCTGAGGTTGGGATTTAGTTTTTTTTTTTACATTACGTCTAATCAGCAGGACATTGTAGGCATCTCCATGCATAAACACATAACATTATGACACTTGAAGGATTTATTTGGAATCTAAAAGTCCCCCAAGTCTTGTAAAGCCACTGTCATATGCATTATTCATATCTACAGGTTTTGCTGACGCGGAAGTCCTTGGATGTTGGAGGACTTCTCCATATAGGACTTTGTTTGAGGGGTATTATGGGATGTGCCGGGATGTTATTTAGTCATGTAATACGCCTTGTCTGTCTGGTGACTTCCACAGAGAGTTAGAAGAAAGAGAATTTACTGTTGGTGAGGGTTTGACCAATGAAAGGCCAATTACTGAATAGCTTTCTCCTCCGTGCTCCAAGGAACGGAAAGAGAATGGCATTTACAGACAACAAATAAAGCTGTTCGGAGCGGGGAATCAGGACACACACAAATGCAGCAAGTGCAAGCAAAGGCAAGTCATATCATTTTTTACAGTTGAATTTTACAACCTAAACAAAATCAGTGAAAAAAATAAAAAATAAAAATAACTCCTCTGCAGTGGCATCAACCCCGCAGAGTCTTCACTGATTCAGAAATCTAAAATAGCTTTTTACTGTCACCACCAACTACTCCATCCCTTAATCTCTTCAAGGAGATCCATTACCATATTAATAATGAGATGTGAACCGGTCATAGATTAAACTCGGCAATAAAGCAGCCTGCCAGGCACTCACACTGAGTCACTTTAATGGCAGTGTGATAATTATAACTGCATGTGTCAGAACTGACAGACAGGGCAAGTGCATCTATCAAATGCACGTGCCCAGAACATCCTCTTCAGTGAAGTAAATATACACAACTTTGCAGCATTATAAATAGGAGTGGGACGAAAATGTTGTTAGATATTTTGGTTGAATGAAATACACGATTTTAAAACAAGTAGGATTTTTAACAAGCGACAGAGCTAAGACTCACTTTGTTGCACAGACCCACCTCTAGTGGACTAAAAAGAAACGGATCTTGTATCTAGACAAAGTTTCTCTTGATAGAAAGGAGTTTCATGATTGCAATATTAATTTTTAGCTCTGCAATGCCATCTACAAATGACCCCAGAACCTGCAGCAAAGAAAACAGCCCAATTTAAAAAATAAAGACTGTTGTGTTGGTATAAACAGCATTTGTTGTGGGGATAGCACAGCAGGCGAGCTCATTATTAAACTGTAAAACCCCAGATATAATATAGTGAACAGAGTTTACTGTTGCTCTGTGTCTGACACTAAGCCGCTATTGTGTTCGATAGATTGTATTCTGCAGCTTTGAGTGACACAGCGGTTGGCATCTAATGTGAGTGTAAGCTGCACTGACTGGGTGAGAAACGATGTTTGTTTCCCTTGTTGCTGTATGCACGTATGTGTGTGTGTGGGAGAGAGCGCATATGTGTGCTGCAGACTGAGAAAGACGTCAGTTTGTCTAAAGAGAGAGGCGCTTTGTTTTTTTTAACAGTACACATGTGCCATGTTTGACTTGGATTTGGGAAAATCAAGAAATGTGAGGCCAGATAAACAGATAGAGTGAAACATTTATTTTGTGTGACATGAAAATATCAATTGTAAACACAGCAACAAAGAAACAAATACATACAGAAAATTTAGCACATTAAAACACAGGAATTAGTTTGGGCAGAGCACACAGCTCAGCAGCCGTAAGGCAATAAAAGTAGGAGTGTGTTGGATGTTCAAAATGATGGAAGTGTTGTCAGAACAAGATTTGTTTTAATAGCAACAATTCATATTGTAACCAGAGTTGTAAAAGTTACAGTAACAGTTTTTGCAAAGTAAATCTGCAAATAAAAGGAACGTCAACTAACACTAAATTGGTAAATGAAACAAGGACGTTGGTTCTTTCAGCGTAGCCATGTTGATAGCAAAGACGAGGACGCTTGTTGCATTTGTCAAATTAAAAATCCTCCACTTCCTCTTTGTGTTGCCACATTATTGGAGGCCGGTAAGCCTTTGGTTTTGACTCAAGCAGTTGGCTTGGCCCAATCAAGTCTCTTTTATGGAACCTAGGGTAAGTGCGCCACCATAAAGCAATATACCGCCGTCCACCAGAGGGCAGGCTCCGAAAGCGGAACTACAAGGAGAAATCCAATGGCAAAGTATAAAAATGATGTTTACAGCCTGGTACAAAAGTTGGCTCCGGTCTCTAGAGCTAAGTTATTACTACATGACAACTCTGGTGGGGTTGAAATTTTGATTAATATGTCTGTTTATGCTATCTGAAAACTATAGTTTTACTATGAAGTAAAAGCAGAAAAGCTTGGATGTAACCACCATTTTATTGCCCTGTGGTAAAGACAATATTAGAGAATGATGGAGCAATGAGCTCACGACATCTATGTTTATTTACAATCTGTGGGTACGATACAAGATGGATTTACCCAAGTTTGGAAACTCCCAATTCTCGTTCTCCATCGTTATGTGTACGAGGGGTCGTACACATAAATATGCATATAAATGTATAAAGTTGTATGCAGCTTGTACATTACTTTCCACAGTTTACACATACATTGAGTATCAATATTAACTCAACTGCTTTCAACTTTGTGTTGCACACAGACATTGGCACATAGCCCTGCGCCACTGTAACCACTGTACTATCTTCAGATCGGTAAGAACATATGTTCTACTGGCATTCTCCTGACATGAGCTACATGTGTGAACACTATTGTCAGGAAAATCAGGATGTGATTCTCCTAAAATCCTCCAGAGGACAAGTAAAGCATGAACCTACAAAGCCACTGGTCTTTCAGCCTAGACTGTCTTTACAGAGTCAGCAGGGTTACTTTAGATTAAAAAAATTGTTAATTAATCGCCTCAGAAAATTCTAATTAATCTGTAGCTTATGTTAAGAAACTGTCCATTGCAGGTATTAGAGATGGCACACATGTTTGCTGTGTACATAGTTTGGAATGTTTGAGCTTTCTGGAAAGCCCCTGGTGCCTTGGTTCATTGTTTCCTATAGTCATTGTCACAATCACCAGCAACTTCTGTCTGTCCACTTTAAATAGTGTACAAAAAATTCAGTCAGACCAAACTTTGCTTTATTTACAGAGTGTACAAAGTCATTCACCCAGTTGCCCTCCATCTTACAGTAAAATGAAGCGAGGTATGAATCCCCACATCTGGTAGGAGGAAGAAGAATGATTGCAGCCATTAACAACTGTTTGAGTGTTAATGACTGGGAACGGCGGTGCACTGATTGTTTTATGATAGACGTGCATGGAAAGCAGTGTTTTTGTTCTGTGGCAGGGGACTGGCCTCCTCATCAGCACCATTATGACTGTGCCACTTACCTGTGCGGCCCTGCAGAATGTCACACATGCACACTAGACTCAGTCCCATTAGAACCTACGTGAAATCACCATTAGCGACGCTGCTGCCCCTGCATTAACCTCTGTGTTTAAGTACAGGGAGACATTATTTTGGGGCTTTTATTGGTGGATTGGATGTACTAAGAGTAAGCCATTGTGAGGGCGAGTTGCACTCTGCAGAAGTGAGGCAGGAAGGCGGGCAGGTAAAGCCAGTCTTGTTGGTTGTCCTCGTTAACCGCCTGTGTGGATGCACACCAAGCGAAGGGTAAAGTGAAGCTAAAGACAAAGAAAAAAGGAGAAAAAGGGAAAAAATGTGATAGAATAAAGAGTAAAAGTTTCCTCTCAATTTGTGGCAGAAAAAGGAGAGCCCTAAAGAGAAAGGCTGTATTGATTCACATGAGCAGACAGACATGATTTTTTTTAACTGTGCGTAAATTGGCAGTTGCACAGAATTGACTCTTGTCTTTTGCGTGTCAGGAGCGTGCACGTGTGTTTGTGTGCACGTATGCATCCCAGCCCATCTGTACATCTTCATGGAGGGGAGTAATTGAGTGGTTGAGGACACGGCACAGCACTGCAGGGAGCCAACTGCAGTTATTGAGGGATGAGCAGTCTGCCTTTGGGAACAGGCATCCCTCTCTTTCCACTTCCCCTCAAAACAAGGAAACAAGGCAGCTCGGGGGGAGGGGGCAGAGACTGAGAGATATATGGGGGGAGCAGACAGGGAAAGAAATAGACCGACATTAGTGTGGGGGAATAAGGTGAGCAGAATTCCGTTGGAGGTGCATAGATGCATACCTTGAACAAAGCGAGAGTATATGGTGGGGGTGGAGGACACAGTGAGGGGTGATGGGAGAAAGATCTGGGAAATGCTTTCAATGCTCTTATTGCCTAGGTGAGTAAAGTGGTCGAGCAGTATTTTAAACTTGAACAGTTGCATGACTTTGAAAATGATTGTGAATAATTCAAGTCCATTCTCTGCATGCTAAGGATCAAATAGCATGACCAGTCATACCCATTCACTTTGAGAATAAATGGGGTCTGGAATCTTGTCTGACCAATCTTAACAGCTAAAACGGGGCGGGCCTTATGTGATGCTTTATTTCGCTGATGGGTTGTATGTATATGTAATGGATTCTTAGAGATTAGGTGCTTGGTCACTCATAAGAATCTCTCGACTGGCTTTGGATCCCCTAGGTATTCCTCTGGAACTGGAAGAAGGGTCCGGGGGAGGGGATTTATGTGCATGTCTGCCTAGACTTCTCACCATAAAAGACAGTCCCGGATTAGCAACAAACGATGGATGTGTAAGGTAAAAATGTTCTAGGTAAGTTCACAGATTTAAAAAGTAGCTGGTCCGGAGTGGAGTCTGTCAAACCTCAAATATGTGAGGTTAAACAGTGACAGTTGATGGCAGAGTCCCCTCATGTGCTGGAAACCCTGGTCCATCAACTGATGTCATGGTTTGATCTCCAATATTTGAGCTCTCTAAACATGAGACTCCACTCTGGACCAGCTACTTTTCACTATATGGGGACAAAACAGGATTACTCCAGGAATGTCAAAACAAAAAAACGGAACTTATATTTCAGTAATTTTTCTGTAGCCATAATAATTGTTGTTTGAAGTGGACTCTGGAACACACTAGTCCTAAGGTGAGAAAAAACTAATTTGGAGAAAATGGTATCACGCTAAATAAATGGATAGATTGTGTACATGGAGTAATGCAAATTCTTGTTGAGTTGAATGAATGTCAACAACTCGTAACAGAATGTGAAAGATGTTAGCTCTCATTTTTAGAGCATTTAAACTTGCACACACAGCCACGCACACACACCTGATGTCAGTAAATCTATTGTAATTCACACACAAGATCATACTTAAATCAAAATTTTACAAGAAGTTCAATTTGTTGTACTTTGTCTAATTATCTTAAATTAAGCAATAAATGATATCCTGTAACTTCCCTTTTCAAAGCTTTCTATAAAATACAAAATAAACTTAATGCAGAGAGATTGACAACACACTGTGATCCAAATGATGAATAATCTTGCTCACAATCTGCAAACAAAAGCTTTAATCAAAATGAGTTTTGTTGCTGTTGTTTGAATTTTGTATCTCAGTCGCCCACATAAGGCCAATTTGAGGTGCTGTATAATTACACACAGTTTACAGCAATTCTCTGCAGTTTCATATTCATGAATAAGCCGGCATTATGATCAGCGGGTAGACAAGCTGTGGGCAAATCCACAAACAATATTATCAACCCACACGGCATCAAGCAATCAACGGGTTTTATAGTATTAGTGCTGAACATATATCCGCTGTGATGAACTGTGAAGAGTGATTTCTGATGATTTAAAAACTCCTACACTCTCACCAGCTCTGTGTAATGCACTCGAGGCTCCAGGGAAAAGCAGAGTCACTCCATTTATTAATGATATCTCTTCAGCTCAATATCAGTTTTAAACCCTGAAAATGGATATGAGGTAGCACAGGATGAAAAAGGCAAACAGTTCTATAAATCCTCCTTTCACTTCCTGGAAATGTTGTTGGTATCAAAGTGCTTTCTAAGACTGCGGGCATGTCTGTAAATCACATGGTGAGGAGCAGAGCTGTTATAATTTCTTTGCAATGCCTGTGATGCCCTGCTGGATTATCCATGTCATAGCTTATTGCTTTTTTATTGTTAAGTGCTCCATAAAAACAGCATCGATACATGACCATTGATTTGTGCACAGCCGGGTTAGTTCCCAGGAACATATGCTATTGTATGTGCACAAGTAGCAAACACATGGCAGAAAACTCGAGGCAAAAATCACATGGATAAGAGGATGCTGACGTCAAATGTGTGCGGCTGAGACCCCCGCACTGGCCTTCAGAGACTGCAGGATGAATAAATGTATGTGTCCAGATGGGCAGGAGGGAATGAGGGAAGGAGAGGGTGGATAAGGATGGGCAGTGGAGGATGGGAAGCCTTTGGAGAGTCAGGGATGCAGCATGCTGCTGACTTTGAAACCTCGCTAAAGAATGTTTATTGTCCTTCGTGAGTACTGTACGGTAAACATGTGATACCCTGATGGTGTGTGTTTGCAGTGAGCAGCTTTCACTGCTTAACCCCATATCCTGGCTGGTGGTCACACTGCACGTCCAAAGCTCAAACACAATACACTGTATTATCAGAGACAGCACAACACTCCTCTTGATTAACAAGCTATGGCACAGTCACAAGAATCCACTCTGACCAGATGAAGATGCTCCAGGCACAATCCTCCCCAAAAATAAAACATTTGAAAACAATATTCACTGGGATTCTCTTAAATTGAACATAACTTCAGTGGTTTTAAAAGAGACAAATCGGACTGGTCCTGTCAGGCTGTCCCGTTATGACAGTTTTCCTCCACTCTAACTTTCTTTTAGAAAACCTACTTTTACTCTCTACTTTTATTCAATTGCAGCCAAGCATTAACTATTAATTGTTTTGTCTGAGTAAAGGCCATTTTCTCTCTAGAAAGTAGATGTTGTTCATTACTGTCAGAAAGCTGTCTTCATTAAAGAGACATGTTCTAACTGTGTGCCTAATCATATGAATGTGTGCATCCAGGCAGTGAGGTTCTGTTCTGTAGATGGCTATAGCTCATCGTCATACATGTCTGCCGTGCCTTTGTGTCACATCATTGGCCATCTAGGGCAATCAATCAAGAGAAGCCATTGTGTCTCACAAAAGCCAATGAGCTGCATCAATAACTGAGCCTACACTCATGAATATGCCTTAATAAAACAATATCCTCGTCAAGAACTGTAAAGGTTGTGCAGTAAGAATGCCCATATTTAAAGCAGAACAACGTGGCGTAAACAGAACAGTCAAGGAAAATGGAAGCATACACATTGATAAATGTGTTGCTTTTGTCCTCTTGTATGTATGCTAACAAAAGCTGACTGTAACCCATTTACTCTGACTTCCCATCCCCCTCAAATATGCAATGAGAGAAAGCTCAAGGATGAAATAATGTCTACATTCACTCCCTAAAAACATAACCGACTGAAGAATCACAGTAATGTCCTCCCTCAAGCAGCCTTCATTTCCATTAAGACAACACATCACTCCCTGTCCCTATTAACCCTGAGACCCGGGCCATCCTGAGCTGCACTAGCTGAAACACACCACAAAACAGTGAGTTCATCACTTGGCCTCCCACTACTGCCATTAACTCTGTGCTGAGACCATTATTTAAACACTGAAAGCAGAGCAAGTAATTTGGAGCAACGCAGTGCCAGCTCTAACGTCTACACTGTAGCCGCAGCTGCAGTGTGTCGTCTGGAATCTGTCGAGGGGCCAGTAAGTGACGCTCCATTGAGCCTCCACAAACAACACAAGACAGAAATTAACCACTATGGCAGAATAAAAAAGAGAATGTGTTTCCTCAAAAGAGCAAAGATGGATGACACCGAAAAGTACAGAGGGAGGAGTGGGCAAAAAAGACAATAGGCAAAGGAATTACGGAGAAAAGTGTGAAACATAGAAGCTATGAGAAAACTGATCATTAGCCAGGTGCAGAAGAGCTTCAGTAAACAGGTTTAAAACAATGCATTAAAACTTTATGAACTGCATGATCACAATCAATATAAAAAGCAAATATCTTTCCAGAACGTGACAAATTAACACAAATTTACATCACAATGTGAAAATTTTTTTGTCTCCTTTACTGCATTACATCCCAAAAAGGTAGATTTATTGTGGTGGATAAGATTTATTTTGTGTCATTTTGTTTGATAAAGAAACAGTAATGAGACAGAAGTTTAAGCGGAGAGTGTAGAAATATTTTTTTATTTTTTTTTTTTAGGACAGCGTACAATGTATATTAAGCCAAAGCAGAGATGCTTGTACCAGATTAACAACTAATTTCCATCTCTAGTCCTTTACTGTACATGTCTTTAGTTGTAGGAGAAACCAGAGCACCCGGAGGAATCCTACACGGACACAGGGAGAACATGCACACAGAAAGTCCATGCCCTGAATGGGAATCAAACCCAGAACCCTCTTGCTGTGAGGCGGGAGTGCTAACCTCTCTGCCACAGATGACATAAATTAGTCAAACTAGGGCCACTCCGTCTTTGTGGTAAACCAGGTGAGCCACCAAGGCGCCCTTCTTACTACCTTCCTATAGCATCACCAAAGCAAAGCACGTGCCTCTTAATCCATAGCTTTTACACATGGTTTGAATCACATGGATCCCCCCTGCCTGAGCCACACACACACACACACACACACACACACACACACACACACACACACACACACACACACACACACACACACACACACACACACACACACACACACACACACACACACACACACACACACACACACACACACACTTCACCGTGCATCTCTTCTCCACAGAGAACGTCATCCACCTCAACAACAACAACTGGCATATTTACAGCCAGGGCCGCCCCAGGAGGCCGGGATTCTTGTCACAAAGCCGGCCCTCACAGACTCTAGTGGAGGTGACTTCAATGATTGCTGGCACTCTGAGGGAGAGCAGCTATTCTCGACATCAACAGGAAAGAGGACGCTGGTGTGAACGATGCGTCGGAGGCTCTCCAGTCCTGGTGAAACAATAACACAGGCCCGGTCTTTGACGTCAGTGAGGTCTTAAAGGTAGACAACGAAGGCTGCAGATTAACAGGAGGGGGCAGACCCTCTTCTTGTTGCTAGGAAGCTATGAGAGTCTTATCTTTAGAATGTTCAATGTGCTAAACAGAGACTGTGACAGAAATAGGAAACTGATAATAAACTGTTAGTCAGGTCAGATTGAGCTTTACCTTTCAAGTGTGCAAAGTTATTTTCAACAGGAAAAAAGGAAGATTAAAGATGGCACCCATAGGATAGCATACTCATAATCACATTTCTATAAAAAAAAAAAAAAAAAAAAAAACTTAGCTACTGTCGCTTTTATGCTGTGTCCAGCAAAATAGCTGACTGTATTATGCACATGCAAAATGAACTCATCACAATGTGGCAGTAGTAATCTATGAAACTGAACAAGGGCAAGGTTAAAATAAAAGTAAAAAGCACATGGCTAATTTGCATATGTAAATATATGTAGACATCTATTCCTGAACAATCCTGTTTATGCACGAGCTGTCTCAGCCCATCTCACCCCTGACACGCCTCTATTACTACTTCCCAGTCTGGGATAGAGGAGAAACCACTCAACACATGTTAAACCAGCCCTGCACCTTTTTAGGAGGAGGCAAGACAAATGCTACACCTAGCCAGTCCCAGGTAGAAACGTCTGGGCTTTCTTCCCAGCATCAATAATAATAAAATAATGTATTTGATTTATATTGTGCTTTTCGCTCAAGGGACTCAAAGCACTCACAGGCCATCCATTATTCATTCACTCCACAGTCACACACTGGAGGTGGTAAGCCACATCTTTAGCTACAGCTGCTCTGGGGAAGACTGATGGAGACATGGCAGTGGCACCAAGTTTGTGCCTTTGGCCTCTCCAACCACTCATACTCACATACACATTCATACGTAATCATATTGATTACCATTAGCTTTTTGAGGAACAATGCTCACATACAGAATCTTTGCATAGGCCTCAAATCATATGACTGTGTTACTTTATCTATATGTGTTTGTAATGTCCATAATGCTGACCTGTATTTTACCTTTAGAAATGTTTATGCTAATCTTGTTAGCCACCTATCTGTTTATAATTCTTTAAAGTGGAAGCACATTTTTTAAAACTATAGGTGTGACTGTGGGTCCCCTGTGGGGTGTTATTAAGCATTTCTGGAGCTTGTAGACTAAAGCAGCTACATACCAAGCCTTAACATTAAACCCATACACATGCAGTCAGTCAGTTGACATTTGCAAAAAGCACCTTATTTGTGAGAAATTTGTGATTTTTGGTGTCTAATGCTACTTTGTTTGTGAAAAATGTACAATGAACTAGAATTTGCACTTGTTTTTTAACACCAGTAAAGAGCTCTATCAGCATCCATCACATCTTGACAAAAGAAAGGGTTTCAATGCAATTTTATATGCTTGTATGAAGAAAACTGTAAAAAAAACTGGCTTCAAATGTGGTTTTTAGGTTCAACTGTCAGCATTAGAGCTACCACAGTACCCCACATTCAGGGCTTTTATAACCACAAGTATTTCCAATACTGCATGAAGTATCTGAGGCAACATGATTTCCTAGTATGATACATCTGTGTCGCCTGTGACTAAATGAAGCCTAAAGCACTTTGCAGGTTGGTCTGTGACAAAACAAGTCAAACTGCACATGGAGTGGAAGGTCACTGTGGCTGCCGATTCAGCAGGACTGTCGGCTGTCCACTATCACTGTGATCCACGCAGGTGTCTGCAAGCTGTGTGTGCAAGGGTGTATAAATCTTTTGACACCTTAGCCGAAGCTGCTGACTCCATTGTTACATTTTTCTGTATAAGAAAAGAAAAGGGTGATGATTAGTGGGCTGTAAAGGCAAGCAGCGCCTCCTTGTCTGCACACATCATAGACTAACTCACAAATTTGCATGCCTTGGTCGTGGTACTGTATTGATTAGACATTATTCTAAAACAGCAGGTTGACAGAAAAAACTATCCTTACATTAACTTTCTCTTTACCTGCACAAGCTCACTGTGCTTGATTAATAACAGCACATGCTTAATGTTAGGATTGGTACTGATATTGATACGGTAGGCTTAACTGCAATCTAAAAAAAAAAAAATAGTAGTGGACACGAACAGTTGTGGAGCCCCCAGTCAATTGTATTTTCTTCTGCTGATTTCAATAAGTAACTCTAAGTTATGGTAACTTGAGTTTGTCGTATAATTTTCAAATACCGAGCTGGATTTGACAAAGAAAACAGCAACTTTGCTCCGTTTTGTCTAAGTCTAAACATCTAAGTAAGTATTTATAGACTTAATCCCCAACAGGCAGTGTGTACAGCCAGCTATAATCAAACACATAGGTTTGGATATGGTCTGAAGAGTCCAGATAGCAACGCCATGAGTAACAGAACATATGGATCATCAAGATAGTCTCCAACATTCCTGAACAATCTGGACAGGACATCAAGAGTTTTATCACCAGCAAAAACAGGCGAGTTGCAGTTAAAGCATCAAGCTGTTTGCTCCCAGTGGGTTAAACATCCTATATGTGTTCTGGGAAAAAAGAAAGAGGCATCTTTGGGCATCACTGTTGTGTACTTCCTTATGACTGAAACTCTTTAACCTTTGTGGTAACCCTGTAGGGACATTCTATTGTTTTTTAAACAAACCAAGTTGCACTGATGAGAAGTTCAGTTTTAACTAAATCCATTTATTTATGACATTACATAGATTTTCTAAGTATTCATAAAAGGATGTGTGCTCAAAAAGAATGTGCCTTTGTACCAGTAAAGCTGATTTAAGTGCTCAGCAGGACCAGGGACCAGGACCAATTTTGAACTGTTGAACTAAAGCCTACTTTTTCTTGTTCTTAGTGGCAGAAGTGGCACCCATGTGTCGTGGCATAGTTTTTTACAGCTGTGTTTATGCATTACATCAATGTTGGTTTTATAATCGTGTTTCTGACCTTTGTCATTGTTTCTGTGAGTTATTTTGGCTTCACAAAATGCACTTGAGGTGAGATCACTTGAGACCAACTTTCCAATGTCGACTTAGTTTAGTAGCTGTAAATGTGCAGGTAGAGTTAAAAAGTCAAGTGCAGCAATTTGCAAAAAAAAAATTAAGATTTGGGGGGGAGGGGGTGCAGGTTAAAAGAAGTGTCATTGTGTGTTCCAGACTGCATTAATCATTTTTTTTAAGAAGACACTTGTGACATGGTGATCAGACTATCACTGCCATTGTTTTTTATTTCATAAAGCCCCCTAACAATATACTTTTGAACATATTGTTTTAGTGTGTTGGCATGTAAAGTGAGTATGTTCCAGTAGGTGTCACTCTAACCTGTTCTCCCTAAAGCAGGCAGCAATACTGCAGATAAACCTGGCTGGGACTGTCTCAGGCTGCGAGACGTGGGTTCACTCAGTCAATCAGTCATTCAGTCATTTAGTCTTTGCTCTCTCCTCGCCACAGGAGAGTTCACCGGAGGTTCAGCCCTGCCAAGCAGAGGAGTGTGAAACCTAGTCTGCCTGCTGCACTCAGGACTGCTGAACTCCAAGGCTCCGGAGAGGGAAAATGTTTTCTGCAGACTGTTGAGAAAGTCCCTATTTCTTTCGTTTGTCTATGTGTGAAAGTACATGTTATGTGCTACACTGCTTTGGCTGAGCATATAAGCCATTTTGAGATCAAGATCGTTAACACTCTTTGAAGGCTTTGGCATAGAGACCACAAAGCATTCAGTCCCAGTAAATGGAACAGTAGAGACATTCTTTTTGTAAAAACGGGAAGCAATTTTTGATTACTCAGGGTACAGAGGACTTGTTTTGTTCACCCTGTTTGAGCTGACCGAGGTGCATATAGGCCTACAGCACTTCAGAAACCAATGACAGGCTGTGTTCCAAGGACATAACCTTTACTTTGTTTTCCTAAGAAGTCAAGTTGAAACTGTGGGCCTAATTCTCTATTTGTCTTTGGACCAACTTCCCCTGAACCTTGTCATGTGAAGTCTTGGGGGCACAGCTGCCTTTAGAGACAACTCTTTTCTGAAGATGAAGTTGCCATTGACAATGTGTCGAGAACAGCTCACATAACATAAACAGGCCGGTGCAGCTTTACACACAGGAATGCACATGCTCTGGACACGGGAAGATATATACATGTCTAGAATAATTGGTATATACATTCACTGTACATTAGGATAAGAGTTATTTTTCCATATAATGGTCTTGCTATTTTTTCCCACATTGAGATCCTTTTCTTTGAACTTTGGAAAATTACTATTTTTAGATTATGCCTGGAATGAAACTATATTTCAAAGGATCATGTGGTATTATAGGTATTCATCAATACAATCTGTCATAATGGTACACTTCGAGTCACATGTTGCCCTTTAATTCTTTTTTCCTCCACATAATTATAATCATTAACCAACCAAAACAGTATGAGACAGCGGTGCAAATAATAATCAACTCAGGCCATTAAACAAAGGATAGATATTCTGATTGGCCAGGGACATTCTCAAGAACAGGTGTACAAGTTCTAAAACTGCCCACTAAACAAAGCACAAAGGGAAGAACCATATACAGGAGATGTAAATAGCAGGTAGAACCATGTCATACAATGATATTACAAGACACGTCTCACTTTAAGCCTTGATTTGTCTTGAATAAAAAGCTGCTTTTTTGTGAAAGCAGCCAGCCACTTTGTTGCTCGGGTAGCTCTCTTTTTCCATACTGTCACCAGGAGGCTGTATCTGCCCAGTTCTCCTGCAACATCATGTCAATGGTCAACCCTGAGGCACTTTCAGAGAAAGGCAGATCTGCAGCAGACAAACAGCCCTACCAAAGGATAGGACTTTAATAGACATAAAAAGCCAAGACAGGACAAAATGAATCAAAACAGACTACAAGCACTAGTGGGTGTGTTTTGTGTAATTGTTTATAGAAACATATACTGTTAAGGCAGTAATTATTGTAAGTCTGAATTAAATTTACTAAGTTTACTCTGTGGCAGTACCTGGTAAACCACTGCCTTCACACATGCAGGAAAAAACAAGACAGTAGCTCATACAAAGACAAACCACAAAACAGCTTCAGCACAAAACACCAGTTTACTTTTTTTTTTACACATCAACAAGCCTGTTTTGTATCAATAAACAACGTAAACTAATATTGAGCTAATTATAAAGCAGAGTGTCTGTCAAAGATTTATTTTAATTAGCACTGATGCTTGCACATAAAAACTACTGTTTACAGTTTCACCAAAAATTATAATTGTATGTTTGGTGCATACTGTAATTACTGAAGTTGCTTCGGTACAACTTTAAAATCCCAAACAAATCTAAATTATTAAACAAAATTGAAAACAATTAAAATGTCAGACTAATATTGATCCTTATAATATATTTCAGAAGCCAGCACATTTGGCAGCAGGAATTTCATGGCTAAATATAAAAGTGTTCATCATAAAAAACATGTAGATTTTTAAGACTTTTGAAGCAGTGGGACAGCGAGGGCTGAAGCATAACAAGGTCCGAATCAGCACTGGGGCTATTTCTATTGTGAGTCCAGACACAGTAAAGCTGAAGGACTACAAGACCACTTATGCAACTGATATATATTTATGCAGCACTTAGCCACAACACAGCAACAGAAGACAATCAAACAGTGGTTATAATAGAATAGAGCTTTGTAATAAACAGTCTGGCAACATTATACGCCACTCATTACATGTTTGTTCAGTATGTAACCTTTTTTTTTTTTTAAGTTTGAAGCCTCATTAAAGCACAAACAGTTTGCACTCAATGACATAAACAGACTTTACCCAGCACAGACCGGCTGATTGCTCTTTACTGGACATTACAACAGTTTAACTCGGGCCATGTGTTTAAACAAATAAAGCCTCACATTGGGTGCACTCATCCAAACACAAACCGCAGCTACAATGAAGGATAAATACATATTAAGGCTTGACAACTACTGCCATTTCATTCTGTCTTGTGTACACGCTGCACAATTTTGTTTATTAGTGCAAAGATTAAAAAAAGAAAACCCTGAAGACAAACGCACTGTTCCTTCTCATTTGTACCAAGAGAAAATCACAAGCTTTAAGATGTTTCGAGAACGCCTCTGTGTTAATCAGCAATCTTTTTGTTCTCTTAAAGGGCTGGACGAAATATTTGGGTTGGATTGTGCTGTACTGTGGAGCTGTTGTTGTTTAGCACTCATCATGTTATATCGAGTCTCTAATCTGAGTTGAAAAGGGGGCTTTAACCTAAATTGAAAAGCAGAGGAATATGGGTAGAGGAATGAGGACTACAGTCATACAAAACAAACTAAATGTAAAATGGAGACTGAATGTTGTTTTCACATGTGTTTTTTTAAAATAGCAAAATAACAAACTTTCAGACCCGATTGAACTAGTCTTTTAGTAAAACATCATAAGCAACCCCTTGATCACAGAAGCCCCTGGCGTCACATAAAACACGTTCGGAGGTGAAAAGTGAAATTAAACTCGAGTTATTTCCCACGCTGTTGAGAAGTCATTTATCAGGGCTACATCCTGCTTTTGGCTCGGTGCATACCTCACAGTTCAAGCCCGAGAGAGAACAAACAACTACAGTTATCTGCTCACAGAGAGGAACATGTTATCTACATTGGCGGTTTTTCAGGCGACGTTAGGAGAAAGAGTCTAAATGCTCTGGTCTGGCCACTTTATAGAATTTGATTGAAATGCCCAAGTGAGCTGCGACGACCAGAACATTTATTTGTCGGTTTGTATAGAATAAATCTGATATCTCTGATCACATCTGCAGGAAATAGGAAAATAATTCATTTTATTTGTCTCATTTAGGATTTTTCAAATTTACTCACTGTCCCCTGGAGATGGCCCTGGAGTGTTTTCTATCCGCCGCACACAACAGTGAGGAACTATGACTGGCAGCTCCTTATTCCCCGCTGACCTGCAAACAATAAAGAAATAAACATTGGGAGCCTATTTTATTATTGCTTCCATATTACAATGCTGCTTTTATTATTTCCTCAGCCATGTACCGAACAATATGTTGGCTTACTAATGGTACAGCCTCAGCACAAAATCTGCATTTTCTTTGTTTGGTATTCTGCGATAGGCTACGGTTTGTGAGATGCACAAGTAAATAGTGTTGCAAAAATAAACTTGATTAAATCTTGTGACTGACACATTTTAATCCCAAGTACAACACATATGATATTTAAAGATGCAGAGTTTGAATAAAGTCTATCCACACACCACTCTTGTTGATGCTTATATCAATGCAAAACTATACAGCACCATTAATAATAATAAAACCTCCATTTCTTTGCAGCAGGTCCCTTTAGGAACATTCTAATAGTTTGGTTTTGTTGAGGAAGTTGCCTAACGTGCGTTACTTGGTGTTTTAATACTAAACAAATACAGGTCTGGTCACCCTTGTGTGCCTCCAAGACCTGATTTTATGCCTGTCCTGCAGTTACATCACCAGTTTAGACGAACAGTGGTCAGCTCTATTTGAAGAGTGACATACTTAAACCCAAAGAGTAATTGCATAAGTCGTTGCAAAACCGTGTATAGCTCAAGATTGTTCTATAAAGCTTTTTGTCACAGGAAGACAGTCCTAACTTTGTGATGAAGTATTATTGTACACTCGGAGGTGGTTATTTTTCACAGGCAGCAGAATGGAAGCACTTCTACTATATTGCTTTTAAATTAATTTCAGGATTAGTCTGCAGTTACATGGTGGTGAAATTGCTTTGCTTTAATGCACTGCTGTAATAACCACCCCGCCCACGTGTTTGCGTCGACATGTTTAATTTCTTTTCGAGGCTGGTGTGCATATTGCTGTGAGAGCATTTTGGGGTCGCTCGTAAATGACAGATTACTCACATTTGTGTGAGCCTGTGTAATCCGATTCCGCTCCACTTCATTCTGTGTGCAAATCTCGTGTCGTCATCTGTGTAGCCGACTGTAGACGCGCTTTAGCCCCACGCAGGCACGAGCAAGCGAGCACAGATTGAACCGATCACTGTCCACTGTCAACGTGCTTTAGAAACATGCCCAGGTGTACCGACAAGAACCCGGTTTATATAGACTCAGGTCATCACTGTTATATGTTGATAAGACTGCTATATTAGACTCACTGA
This sequence comes from Neodontobutis hainanensis, assembly GCA_024349245.1. Lineage (NCBI taxonomy): Eukaryota > Metazoa > Chordata > Actinopteri > Gobiiformes > Odontobutidae > Neodontobutis > Neodontobutis hainanensis. The sequence continues at coordinate 7,457,981 of JALDNG010000015.1, forward strand.
CGAACTTCTTTCACGTTTTATAGGTTAGCCTACTTTTTATTAGATTTTGTATGGTTTATTAATGTAAGGCTACATTTAAGAGGATTAGGCATCTGGACGGTTATTTTATGTCAGTGGCAATAAATGAATTAACATACTAAAATGGAACTATTCAATAAATCATTGATGAAATGATGAGGAAAAAGCCTTTTTGCTAATCTTTTCAGAGGTTATAAGTATGAAGTTGTTGTGGTTAAAAACTCTATTTGATTCCATCTAAATAATATATATTGTGTGAAAAACACACATTTGAGTTTATTTACTTTATGGCTGCACAATATATCCCAAATGTATTGTTATTACTATATCCATGTCGCAGAGAAAGACTTGTATCCCAATAACGCTACACTCTTCCATTTTTATTTTATTTGTTAATATAATTAATACTGATTTAATCCATTTAATAGGAATAAGAGATAACTAGATTAGTTTATATAAGGCTAGACCTCTACTGTTGTATTTTTTCTTTATTATAGTCTCGATAGAAGTTGAGTATAAGCATTTAATTAACATATTTGTATTTTCTTAAAACTTTGGCTGTCTTACTAGCTGCAGGGGATGTATTTGATTTGTGTGTGTTTAATAATAATCATAATGCATTTGATTTATAGAGTGCTTTTTTCCGTTCCTGAGAGACTCAAAGCTCTCACATTATTCATTCACTCCACAGTCTCACACTGGAGGTGGTAAGCTACATCTATAACCACAGCTGCCCTGGAGCAGACTGACAGAGACTACGTTCTCTTCGACCGCCACCGAGCACACTTACACATTCATACACCAGAGCGGTGGCACTGGAGGCCTGGAGGGTTAAGTGCCTTGCTCAAGGACACAACGACAGTATGAACCTGCGGAGAATTTGTTGTAGAATGTTGGTGCAAAAACACATAATAAATTTACAAAAGATATTTAAAAAGCAACTAAGACAAACATAATACGCTAGTAATAACAACCAAAATCTACAAAAAGACATTAACATACAGAACAGTGGAAATGCAGTGCAGTCCAGGAGTGTCACAGGGACCAAGTGACAGATGATGTGTGTAGGGTTATTGAGGGGATAAGTGAATAAAGTAGACTTGAGTGTATTCTTCCAGGAGGCGGTGCCAGACTGTGATGCGTCTCCTCCTCTCTGCGCATCGACTCCATCGTCACTCGACTCTCTCTCTCTCGCTCTCTCACTGTACACCAAACTGCGCTCTGACCACTGCAACTTTTGCAGATACTCCTCACTCCTCAGACATGTCGCACAATAGCTGAAGTAAACCCGTCCCCTCGGCTCATCACTCGAGCCTCCGCAAACACAACACGGGTGGGATCTTAAAAGACAGACTGAGACCTCTCCTCCTTTAGTGGCTTTCCTCGTATCGGACTGGACGTGAGCGCTTGGATATGAATTGCGAGCCTTTTTGCCACTAATGAACCGGGGCCAGTAATGCAGGAGATCGCGGCCACTCTCTCATCAGTGTTCCAAGATGGCAGGTTTTTATTGAGTTTTGAACAGCAATCTCGCTTTCTTTTCTGCCATGAATAACAGAAACCCTTGCACCGATGGCCCCTGTATACGAAGGTAAGACATCCCTCGCAACATACTACTGTTTTCCGTGCACTCGGGCTACTGTACCCATGCGAGACGATTCAATTGCGGCTGACAGATGAGTTGCTGCACCCTCTCCGTCTTTTTTTATTAAAGCACCCATGTAACAACACTGTCTTCTTACACGTGTAGGCTAGACTTTCTGTTTCATTTCGGGGAGGCAGAGGCTTTAGGTCACAGTTTAACGACCTAAGTAAATGCCCGTGTCACGTTATGCTCCCAGACTGAGTGGTGTGTGCGTAAAACAGCCCCGAGAAAAGCTGCAAATGTTCCTGAATAAGGTCAAAGATTAGCCAGCGTTTCAAACGCACGGTGGTCCACGCGTTGACGCACACCTGGGAAATGCCATGTTCTGTGTTGTGTTTGTTTGTGGTTAAAATGATAGCTGTGTGTCTAAAAGAGCTAAGGGAGGGCGATGGAAGAAGGTCGGTGCCCGATTTGAGTCCGAGCGTCGCCTTCATTCACTCTCGTTCGCGTATCGTTCTTTATTTCGCAGCACTGGCTGACTTTACGTGTTTTAGTGTAGATTTGCATTAAGAGGAAATGTTTATTTGTGTTCCAAAGCGAGGCATTCTCGCTGTTGTTGCTGCATTGTTGCTGTGACTAATCCAATTGTAGGAACGCTATAGCCTGTGTTACACTCCGGGTTGGCGCTGTACAGGTTTCGTTCTGGGAGAGTAATGCACACACTCTAATGAGGTGTCTGTTTTTTTGTTTCTTTTGCACTGAATGGTAAATATGGGCTATATGTGGCACAATGCAAGCCAGGTATAAAATCCACTGCAGTTAGTGTACATTTTAATTTCCTCATCTGTCAGAAATCTGCTTTTAGAGTACAATTTGACACGTTTTTTTGGGGTAAAGGGTAGGCTCGATAAAAGAAGAATATAGTTTATAATTTTGGTTAGCAGTTTTGCAAGTTTATATGCAGCATTCACTCCTAACAATGAGCCTACATGTGGTAAATATTTTTGCATACAGCCTTATGTCTACGCTATAGTCCCTCTGCTGGCGTTAAAAGGAACCAGTACTTCAATTGACCCTTTTTAAATGACACTTGATATATTTAGTTTATATTATACATAAGACTGATATCATTGCTAAAGGTTTCTTCTGTAGCTATATGATGCACGCTCCTACAGGAATATCTGTAGTGATTTTTCATCAGAGCTGTTGTAGCTCAGAGGCATTGCCCAAGACTCCAGCATTTCGACTTTAAAAGGAAAGTTGAAATGAGACTCTGATGCAAAAGGTAATTAGTGTAAATTACATTCCCTGGCTTTTTTCCTCCACCACAGAGGACGAGAAAGGGGAAGAGAAAGAGGCGGCAGGGGGAATTAATTACCTTGCCTGTCCTCCTCTGCGTTGGAGTAGGCTGTTAGACGGAGCAGTCGTGGAAAGGGCCAAAGTCTCCGATGGAAAAAAGGTCTGGGGGGCCCTTGACTTGGAATGAGACTGGCCATTATGGTGATTATTCAGCCTTGACTATAGGGCAGCTAATAACGTAAACCTGTATGATTGACTACTTCCTCAGGTTAAAAGTTGTTTGGGGGAAACAGTTAATCAAAGGTGTTTACTTTGTTATTTAAGTTCGTCTTTATTTTATCAAACACTGAAAGTGATAGTCATCAATCCTTGTGTGTCCCTGTTTTTTTTTTTTATTTGTGTTCCACGTGTCCTTCTGGGCCTCGGGTTAGCCCAAGGTAACGGTCCGAACGCCATGGGAGCCCGCTCTCATAACCTGGACTGACACCTTGATGGATGTCTGATGAGCCGAGCAGGTCCAGCCACCCCCAGCTGTGGATAAGCTAATATTAAGACGCTGCCAAATCCGGCATTTTTCCCTTCTGCCTGGACAGGTTTTGTGGGGTGCTCATGCATGCTCATATGTCGCTGTGGGTCTGTGTCAACTGTCCACAAGTGCCACTATCTGTTAGCAGAGCAGGCCTGCGAGAGCTATTTATTTGCCTCATATAAGGCTAGAGACAATTCATTGATCCCTACCATGAATGATTGTGGTTTTATGATGACAATGTGGGGCAGAAGTTGGAAAAGCTGAAAGACTTTTGAAGGAAAGGTGCAAATGTCAAAAGCTTTCTGGTTAATATATCTGAGGCAATCTGGAGAAATTTTTTGAGAGGTAGATGAAATCCTTTATTCAGTGATAGATAGACCAATGCACTTCAATAGTCTTCCCTGGGGCATAATGAAACATGTGTTACAGGTGTTTCTAATAAGAAATACCCGATTCCACTTTACCAGTTTTCCAGTCATGAAAAAAGCAGTTGATAACTGCAATTGAAGTAAAAGTCAAATCTCCTGGAATTTTTTTTCCAGACTGATATTGGAATTAGAGAATTAGGATGACACTATGACACTTCAGTATGTCTACTATCTAAAATGTGTAAAATGAGCTAAAATGTAGTTGTAGTAATGTGTTGCTATTCATTTTCGGTTGAATTCATTTATTTGGTGTAGCTGTTCTATTCTGGAGTTTTGTTCTGAATAATGTTCTCCAGAAAAGACTGGAAACAATAATAATAATAATAATAATAATAGCTTCCATTTATATAGTGCCTTTCACAACACAAACAAAGCATTATTTGTTAATGTGACTTTGCATTGTTGTGGTATTTTGTGAAACAGGAACGGAAAAAGCGAAAGGCGGTGCGCCCTCTGTATAGGGAAGTTTTCCTCCGAGGACAGGCGGAGTCAAAAAAAAAAGAGAAGGAATTTCTTTTATTTTTTCTGGAAATTGCCTTCAACGCTTCCAGTCTCCCTCCCTCTTCGGCTCAGGCTTGTTTGGAGCCGCTTGATTGATATCTTCCTCACAGGGCACGACCCAGGCTAAGAGTTCAAGGTTGCCGCTTTTTAAACTTTGATTAGAATTGCAGGAAGAACCCCGGGGGCCTTTGGGGGGCCACAGCAGGACCTCGCCCCGTTGCCCGAGTCAAGGGGACAGGAGGAGGCTTTTTTTCTTCCGGAGTGTTATGACAAGCAAGCCTTCACTATACACAACCCAGAAAACTAAAACGCCTAGCAAGAGATGGGAAGAACGTGTAGCTTTTGAAAGAGAAAACTCATCACTCGGCAAATCCTCACAGATGCCACTCTGAATGTTTATATCTTGTTTTCGTTTTTTCACTCAGCACCTGTTTTGTTGTTTGTTGAACCGGTGCATCACCTTATGGCTTGTTTAGAAGACTCAGAAAAGGTTTATGAAAATGGATAAGCTGTCTTTACAACTATTACTCCTGCATTATTCAAAGCTGTCGATCTGAAAAGGAAGTGGAATCTAGTATTTGGGGGATTCTTCGCGGTATTGATTTTCTCTAGCATTTAGTAGAAGAAGAGGGCTTTGACGTACAATGTGAGTTTTATGTCGAAGGGGCTTTTGTGTGTGAAGAGAATCTGTGCGCTCTCTGATGTGCTCAAATAGTTCACAGGTGCGATCTGAGGCTTTTGGAAACAGATGGGGGGGCTAGAAAAAAGGGAGCATCAGGCTGAACTGAAATGACAGGTTAGTGGAGGCCAGTCTGACACAAGAGACCCAGTCCTGAATATGAGCAGAATACTTTTGAGTCGTTTTAACTGGGCTAAACTTTTCATTTAATTGCAAAGGGGCAATTTGTAGTTTGCTGTTTGGCGCTGCTGCTCTCAGAGAAACGATCGCGCAATTTGGAAGACAACATCAGTTGCTGACATTAGTAACTTTTTATCAGAGGGGAGAAGGGAGGCAGGCCGGGATGGAGCCTCGACCCTGTGGACTGCTTACACAAGGCATTTCCGTGTTGGTTGCCATGCATGTGTGAAAAGGCTCTTTCTCTGCCGGCGCTGTTATGTGTCTGGTGTCAGCTTGTGTGAAACAGCTGTATCAGACTGCAAGCTCGGAGGAAACTGTTGTAATAGGCGTGTGGCTTTAGTTACAGCGCTCTCTGAAGCTTTTTATATACAAGCATTTAGGGGTGAAGATGTAAAGCATGCATTCATTTGAAAGCACTTCACAGTTACCACAGTAGTTTGTTTTCTGAAGGGATCGTCAGAGTATGGAAAGTATTATGTGTTTTAGGATCAATGTGTAAAAAACAAATACATTTTGGAAAACCTAGAACCTTAGATGGTAGTTTTTCTGTCATGGAATTGACCTGGAAAGTGATTAAAATGCAGAAATGTTATGGAAATAATGTATTTTTTCTCTGGGAGGACATTAAGTTTGAAATGGAAAAACATTTTAGATAAAGAATGCATTATTATGTGTATAACCCTGATATGACGTACAAAAACCCATTGGGAATTCGAAGTTCAGGTTTTTGACCCTCTGAGGCTGCTGTCATTTGTGGAGCAGAGTTTAAACCAAAGCAAAGAGGATTCGTCAGAGTAATTCTAGGTGTCTTTACGTGATAGAATTCTGGAATAAATTGTCACAAAAGTGTCCTGGATAATTATTTCTTAAGATGAGTGGGAACCCTGCCCTCTAAGATGTAAAAGTCATGCTTGCTAAAGGTAATGTTCACCTCCCTGAAGCATCTGTTAAACAGCACAACGCTATAAGTGTCTGTACCTTATAATGACACACTTGTTGCTTTGATCTGTTCAGAGCCACAGTTCAAACAAAGGTTCACATTTTACTGCTTCTTAACATAGCACCAAGTGAATAATGCCTCCTTTTGTTAACTTGAGCAATAATTACACAGGGATTCCTAGCACATAAAGCCCACTTTATGTGTTCGCGCTGTCAGGACTTTTGTATTAATGTGTGGATGATAATGTAGAGTGCAGTCTGTGCATCATCTAGTTTGGCTTGCATACCATTAATTGCATGCTCACTTCGCAATCTCTCATCATCCGCCAGTGACCCCTCTGATACCCGTCCTCCACCCGGCGCTTCACCGCCCCACCCCCACCTCTATCTCTAATCTGTCTCTCCATCCCGCTCTGTTTGTTGATAAGCCGGGAGGCCACTGGCCAGCACACATGGTGCCCATGTGACACTCCAGCAGCAGCCTGACGGACAGATTGAAAGCCCCATACATATACAGTATGTGTGTGTAATGGAAGTGCTCTGGCTACTGCTGCGTTTTTGTTCTCAAAATCCCCCACCTAAAACCCAATCAGACTGGCCCATCACTTTCCCCTCTGGCTGCCCAGTCCCCTCCCTAGCCCTCCATATTACTCCTAGGTCTTAATGCTATTGTTTGTGATAATTCCTCCCTCCGCTCCAGCCCATCTATGCCAGACCATTTGACATTGCGCACTCTGGACGAGGGCTACTGCTGTGGCTTCTCTTTAACACCTCAGGCTCATTTGGCCTTTTAGCTTGTCACATGGCATATGCATTAAACCGCTAAATAAAGGCGAACAAAGCCTCTGATGTAAAGACGACAGATGAAAATGATGTAACGGTTGGAGGCTGCTGATCTTGACTGGAACTTTGTGTGAACTGTTGGCACTGGCATTTTTCATTGGGGTCTGTATTGGAGCCTGCATTGATAATAGTTCTTAAAAGATGTATCCTCCACATAGCAATTAGTCTACAGCAATAAAGTGTTACTTATCTTTTAACTATATTTAATGCAAGAGAAATTAACCATCTCTTTGTTTTTTATAAATCATAAATGAATGACAAATGTCTGGAAGATTTTAATCAGGTTTTTCATAAGCTTCATATTTCCTTCTATATTTACAGGGAGAGGTTAACAGAGGAGTGTTTACAGACTGATATTAATATGAGCAGAGTGAATAAAGGCAGGCTGAGTTGGACAGCGAGATCAGGGCACAGAGGTTTTTTCAGAAAGACTGCTTTTACAGACACACCTCTACAATGGGCTCTGCCATGCCCAACTGGCCAATGTGGATTAAAAGTGTCGCTGCCAGGCCGGTGTCCACTGCTGGCTCTGTCCCTCCCTGGTCGTGGAAGGGAAGTGGAGCGATGGGTGGCTGCTGGCGGACTCTTCACAGATGGCTGCAGGTACAGGGCCACGCTTGGCTGATAACCAAAGGACTTCAAAGCTCATACGACGAGCACCCAAGCCCATTTCTGCCCAGAGCCAGGCAGCAAAAACACACAGTCCAAAGAATGGAGGCAGCGATGAGGCTATAGTCAAATGAGTCAACAGGCACATGAAAATGAGCAGTGTGCGTCCTTCTTCCGTCACTTTTGTTTTGTGCTATTGTGTTCTATCTCAAAGGTTCCTCATTGTCTCCTTCTGCCTGTTATCATTTTCAGACTTTCTCCTTCTGTAAACATGATGTGTTTTTCTCATTATTTTGAAACTTGTCAAAAACTGACAAAGCAAGCCAAAAATGTAAATAAAATCCATTTGGCAGTGAATGCAACAGAATCAAGAGTAGCTAGCTAATGCATAAATGAGCAGATTACATCCAAGTTAAAATTAAACCTACACTCTCATCTATCAGCTTTTAGAGAGTATACATGGCACACTACAGTCAGCTTTAGCTAACTCAGACATTTACATAGCACACAAATATTTTTTTTATTTTGTCACAAAGTGTATGCAGCATTCTGGAAAATACTGCAAAGTGTGTCCCGAATACAAAGAAAAACAAGCTGCACACTTTTTAGATCCACTTCTCACTTCAAAGCCTCGAGCGCATCATGGCCAGCTCTGCCCGGCAGCCTTTTGAACTGACCCCTCATTCAGCGTGAGAGCGCGCGCCAGGCAGAAAGAAGACGTGACAGAGATTGAAAAAGTAATGCAGAAACAGAAGGCGCTCAGAGAGATGAATACCCTTTTTGCAGGGGTCCCATACAGGCCTCCGGGGCACTGGCAGAGGTCACAGGGTGCTTGGGGTTTTTTGGCAGTTGGCTGGGGTAGGGGGGTTTAAGAAGGATTTGGTGAGTTTGGGGGTATGGGGGTTGTAGTAGAGCTCAACCTTTACCGTGTGTTCTTTTTACATGTGGGATGGATATGTGTTGTCCCACTCAGGCGCCGTTCTGTTTCCTGACTTAGCTCCGCAATTGCTAACGCACAAATATTCACATCACTTTTAGCCGAGCTGTCCCAGAAAAAGGCCAAAATCTGACCTTTGATACTATGAATACATGTGCTCTTTCCTCCACTGTGCTCCAGTGCACCCAGCTGCCTGTACCTCATTAGGCCTTGACAGTGCATGACTTACATATGTCTAAATGCACAAAACCTAAATACATTTCAGTCTAGTGTTACATTAATGGCTCTGGCTTTGAGCCTCGGAGCATTACTTTAGTCTGGACAAATAAATGGCTCACCAAGCTCGCGGTATATTTGATTTTACTCACAATAAAGCATGTAACAGTGTGATGAATCATTATTTACTGATGTCCCACTGCTCATCTTTTCCATCTGCTAAAAGCGCACTCTGCTGCGATAGAGCTGGGGGTTCATGATAAACACTCCAAAACAGAGGCAAATGAGACGGATGCTTTTCCATATAATTACAGCTACAGATACAATGGTTGAATGATGAACTTAATTTTCCGTTCTTATATGTTATGCAAGACGGTTCGCATGTGAACTTGCTATACTTGCCGCTCTAAACGTGGGTGGTTAAGTGACGGTCAGAATAGCCTTTTCCTGTCTGGGTTTGGCTGTTATTTGAGACTGTGAGGACACTGTAAATTTATATAAACAGCTAAAGCCATGATTTTCACACTGAATCAGACGGAGAGGGCTGACTTGGCCAGCCATATTTATTACCTCAACTCTGCGGCCAGAAGGACTGCACAGCCCTGTTTATGACACACTGTCATCTGGATTAGGGACACATACGCCTCGCTAAATTAGTACGTAAGCACGTGGTTGTGCTTGTCGAATTCTTCAAAAGCTGCTTGAATATATAGCAAGAGAAGATGAAGAAAAAAAAAGACGATGCCAAAGAAAACTACTGAATTAAAATCAATCAAAGATATGGGCTGCATATGGATGCGTCACTTGCAGGAGAGCATGTGGAAGCATTTTTAGAGGGTGAAAAAGGCAACCGTAGTTTAAATTAGTCTGAAGAGCAGCTTCACACTCCCCACGGAAATATCACACAGTGTCGTCACCCGGAGAGGCATTCGCGCCATCGGTAGCTTATATTTGAGAGCAGAGAGCGCAGGGAGGTGAAGTACACTAAGAAAGTCAGGGCAGCAGAAGGCCAGCCACAGGTGGGGTCTAAGCATCGACAGGAAAAGGACCTAGCTCATGTGAAGACTGTTGTTAAAGTAGAAAATAGCTCCACAAAGCTTGGGCCCTAAAGATTCATAACAAAACATAACATCATTTTTAAAGTTTTGTATTGTGTTCTTGTGCTTTCAGGAAGTCCATCTGTAGATTATTAGTCAATTTCATTTTGAGATAGAAAACTTGCCAACTGTGATTACCATTTTCTCCCTGCTGCTAGCTTTAAAGAGCAACTATCAAAACTACTTTTAGCAGATTACCACAACGGCTTTTCACAACAGCCCTTTCTGTATGTTACTGTTGTTAGCATTACTAGCTAGTGGCTTACATTGTTACTGGTATGCTTTGTGTTTCTTCAGCTCAGACCCCTAAATAAGTGAGGCCTCATTAACCCACTCCTGTTCCCTTCACTAACAGAGTGTTGTGTGAATAGTTCCTGCCCATTTTGAAGAAACAATATTTTGTACCAGTCCGTGAGTCTGATACATTCAACTCATTCTTTAACATTGTTTTTTTTATGTTGTTTGTGTTCTTTTTTGGTAGAAATAGGAAGTTGTGGGCCTGCCTGTTGGTAGTTGATGGTGCCATGCACATGTGCCTATTCAGGTTGGACTGGTTCTTCTGTCATTAAGGATTATGGTTGAGTTCTCAAAGTTGAATAACCCTAATCTGGGTGTATGTATGCATATGCTTAAGCCTGTTACGGAGTAGATATATGTTAGAAATGTTTTTACAGTGAGATCAGAATGTTGACAGATAGTTCCGGAAGTTACACACAAGACAAGACGTTCATTTTTGCTTAACGCAATATCACAACAACAGACGCCTCAAAAACCTCAACAGACTGCACCAGACAACACCCCCTGTCCTTAAACCCTCCAGGAAAAAAATAAATAAATAAATAAAAATAAACTCTAGCAGGAGGGCTCCTTTCCCTGGATAAACATGCCGTGCAATGGATGTTGAAAATAAAATTGACAAGTATATTTACAGAACCAATAATTATATTGGCAGATAGGACACAGACATGGGAAAAATGCACTGATGTATTTCTGTGACTGCCCACTTTGTGCATGGCACATCTAATCTGGGTGTATGTATGCATATGCTTAAGCCTGTTACGGAGTAGATATATGTTAGAAATGTTTTTACAGTGAGATCAGAATGTTGACAGATAGTTCCGGAAGTTACACACAAGACAAGACGTTCATTTTTGCTTAACGCAATATCACAACAACAGACGCCTCAAAAACCTCAACAGACTGCACCAGACAACACCCCCTGTCCTTAAACCCTCCAGGAAAAAAAAAAATAATAAATAAAAATAAACTCTAGCAGGAGGGCTCCTTTCCCTGGATAAACATGCCGTGCAATGGATGTTGAAAATAAAATTGACAAGTATATTTACAGAACCAATAATTATATTGGCAGATAGGACACAGACATGGGAAAAATGCACTGATGTATTTCTGTGACTGCCCACTTTGTGCATGGCATTGCCGGAATAAAGTTTTTGTGCATCCCAGCTGGAAGTGAATGCAATATAAGACTTTGATAATTACGTTTGCGAAGTGCACACGGTACTCCAATGCTGCGGGACAGGGCAGAGTGGCAGGGTGTAGAAAATATCATCTCCTTAATGCAGTATCCATTCCAGCAAAATATAGCTCAAGCTGACGTGAACCTTTCTCCTTAGATCTTCAGCCAACTGTTTTTAACACTGTTCAACAGTTTCAAGTAACTGTAATTACCAATAGCTGTGGTTCCCAACTGCCGTCTTGGTATAAATTAATTGCTGTAAAAAAAAAGCAAGCTGTCTGTCTTAAAGTTTTACATGATACATGATTTTTCACACAAAATCTTTTAGCTAGACAATCCGTGACCCATTAAGAACATGCCCCTGACCCACTTTCACGCCATGACCCACCAGTTGAGAAATGGGACCTTGCGCTGCTAATTATAATCACTGTCATATAATAAGTGACATAACTTATTATAATTGGTACAGTTTAGCTGATTAGATTGTAATGCGTATATTTGTGGGGTTTGTTTCTAGGTTTTGCAAAAATGCGACTATGGTGTATTGTACTTTTATTGTGAACCTTGAAGGGATTTTTTTTTATGTAACCTGACAAATTCATTTTGCTCATATTTCACTTTGTATTATCTTTGCATTTAACTCTTTGTCATATTGAGTTGCTATAAGGCTGTGACACTCAATTCTATTACCCCTCTATAGAGAAAAGTGCACAGTGCTCTGCCATCAAAAGCCATAGCACGTTGCCCTCTCACAAATCAATTTACCACTGCACACTTTTTTCTCTCCACCATTGTGCCTGTTCGCCTGTCCTTTCGTAATTTGCTCTCCCTCCAGTCGTCATATGTTGATCTCATTATCGTACACAGTGTCCGGCTGTCACTAATGACATAGGAGGAGGTGTGGGGTAGCGAGGCGTTTCTACTGCGTGTAAATGATAAGCGTTACAGAGAGAGCGCCCCGGCTGCTTATCAGGTGTGAGTGTGTTATATAGTCCCTGCTTGGCCTGTTCAGGTGTATTCAAAGCAGTGCGGCACGCGCTCGAATGCACGCAGTCGAGCTTCACGTTTACAGGTGCTACGCTTTGTAGCTTCCTTCCTCTTGTTTATTCTGCCTCACCGCAGGATTTTGCACCAAACAAGTTTCTTCTTTTGTTCCACTTTCAATATTTTACTTACTGCTGCAGCATTTATGCTTTCTGTCCCCCATCCCCTCCCTCCTTCTCTCTATTCTTCTGGGCAGGAAGTTGGGTTTCGTCCTTTGTACGCTTGCAACACTCGTGATTTGATTAATAAGAAATCTAGCTCGAGCAGGGCCACCCCTCCTTCCTCATCCCCAGTTCTTTTTTCCAGCCTTTAGTGCGGTTCAGTGCCTGGTTAGGCTGACCAGGCAGTATAAACAACCCCAGTGTTTTTCTCACACCAGACGTTTTATGACCATGGTTAACAGCTTGGATGGCTGTCGTCTTATCTCCTGACAGTTAACTTGGGGAAGAAGTGCATTTACTTGCGATTAGAAAGGGCAGCATCATATGTTATCATGAGTAGCAAAGTTTTCCGGAATTATGTTTCCACTGTTAAATGTGGGTGTGTAGTAGTGTACAGCTTTTAACGTGTGTTTATAAGTGCTGACCAAACATGTTATCTCACAGCTAACACAACAGGCTGTATCTTTGGCTGTTTGCTTCCAGGAAAGAGTTGGGAGTGTCACATTTACAGTGTTGCTAATTTATAAGCCATGAAGGTCTGCATGTGTGTATTTGAAACAGCATTAATATTTGCCCATTAGGCTGCCCATATGCTACATGGCTGTTTGTCCTTTTTGTGTGCAATATGGAAGTCGGTTGGTGAAGCACTTGAGCATGTAGGCTGATGGAGCGGCAGCCTGCGCGACAGTATCTCCCCCTGAGCCTGTCTGGTGCATTATTCTATAAATAAGCAGGAATGAGAGAGCTAAAAAAGCAAGGCAGGGTGGTCAATAGTGGCTGAGGGTGAGCGATAGAAAGAGGCAGTGCAGTGACATGCTGCAGCTCCCCACAGAGGGCACAGCGCAGGCAGGAGGCACAGGCCTGTTATGTATGGACAATATGTTGTTCTTCACTGGTGTCTCGGCTCCTAACCTCACAACAACAAATGCATCCCCCCGGTGGACGCAGGAGCCACGGAGCCTTTGTGTTTGTGGCAAAAATATAAGGACTGAGCGGTTAGTTGAATATACAGTATGGGTGGGGGGTGGATCATCTATTTTGCTGCTTTTATCATTCATCAGCCTTTTGAACCTGGATAAGCATGTGCTTGACTGTGCTCGCCTGTCTTCATCACCTGCTGGAATATGCTTTTTTTGTCAAATAAATTGTGTTTATATGTTCAATATAGTAGTTACCCAGCATCAAGGAATCAATTCCAAGAAGTACTGACAGATAATCAGCACCTGCATATTAACATTAAGTTTTATTAAAAAGTTCAGTGATTTAGTTTTGAAAAAGACATTTCTGCCTTCTTAGTTCTTAGTTCTTAGTAGGCTTCAGTTTTTACGTAGACCATGGAAAGAGAATTTTAATGTATGGTTCTTAAAAGTAAAGTCTTATTTGAAATTATATAAAGCCTTTACAATGTAGTTTCAGTGATTTTACTTCAGACCCACACACTGTAACTTTTAAAACGTGTTCTTTTAGAAGCCAGCCCTGCTTCGAGATGCTTGACATGGCCTGTGGTTTTTGCCTCACTTTGTTCTATGTGAGGGTGTTGAGAAACTGCAGCAAAGGGTGAGATAATGCTTTGTCTAGACAGTCTGAAGTCATTTCATTAGCCGGTGATTTGGCTTACCCCCTGTGCCCCGTTGTCCCACAGACATTGGGCTGTCCAGTTTAAAGACATAGGTCATCGCAGTGTCTCCAACGCTGTCTGGAGACATATAGTCTCAGAAAGAAGTCCAAATATAACTAGGCTAAGGGACATCGACCAGGCAGAGCCGCTGTCTCGCTGTGGTCTCCTAGGTGACGGCTGGGGTCTTGGCCATGTTTCCATCCACTTTAGCTAAAGAGACTGGATATTGATATAAACTCAAAGACCATGACAGTAAGGGCCTCATTTTGTTTTCATAACTGATGATAATAAATTGCCAAAAACTATTTCATTTCTTTTCATCTCAACATTACCACATTTAATATTATGATTTTGTGAAGCACTGAACTTTGGAAAACAGGCGTGGGTGCGTTGAATGATCGGCAGGTTTTGTATTAAAAGACTATTTGTAATTACAAAGGACTACTTGGCAGGTTTTGTGGTGTCTTAAGGCGTTCTCATCAATACTCTCTGTCATGTTGTCAGCAGAGTATAAATGACGGGTTTAATAAAAGAGAGTAAACAGAAGCAGGTCACAGGCGAGAATGTGAGGGCCACTCGTCGCCCTGCGCTCTACCTTCTATTCTTCCCTCCCTTTCAGCCTGTCTCTCACCCTCGCACGGCATGCACAAAATGTCCCAGATCCTCCCCAAAAAGAAGATTAACAAACCCCTGACAGAGAAGTAATCTCTCTGAAAACACAGACTATTACCGTTTCAACATACAGCCTCTAAACAGTGGAAAATGCTGCTCTGGTATGTTTAATTGCAGCATGTAGGACCCACACACAGGGGTTCTTTAGGTATGCTAAATTGAAAGCCTTGGATCCTCCTAAGCATTCTGATGTTATAAATGGAAAAAAACAATGGCTTTTAGAGTTTTGAACTTGGCATAGAGTTAAAAAATTCAAATAAACTTCAAGAGAGCATTTTCAAGGGAAAGGTTTTTTTTTCACTCAGCACAACAACAGAGGCTTTGGCTGTTCAGATTGCAGATCATAAATATGCTCAACTACAGTTTGGAGTGATTCATGAGCAGTGGAGTTGGTCTGCCAGTGAAGTATAATTTGGTCACATTGTTGCCTGTGTATGCTACCATGAGATAACATTCCAGGCGCTTGACCTCTTACTGTTGATTCATCTAATTACTTATCTGCCTTCGACACCGGCCTGTGAAATGTGCTATTGTTGGTGCGGCTTAGTTTGGCAACACACAACCATGTGTTTCCTAACAAGCCAGGTCTGAATATCTCAAACATTTCTTTGCATTTTTGGTAGTTATAGTTAGAGCTTGGATGTTTGGCCTTCGGCTCAGTGCACCACGCAGGCACTCTTGAACAAACTCCTCGGCCAAAGTAGGAGTCAGTGAGGGCTGATGCTAATGCAAAGAGCAGTGAGGTTGGATCTGGCCTTGTAAAACCCCTGTGCTATCCATAATCATGCTGGCAGATATGTAAGGCTGGAATTTTCCATACAAGGAACCGTTTTTTTTCTGTCCGTTTATCTCAGTCTGTCAGTCAGATTGAGGACACTTTCGAATTACTACCTTAGACTGACTATAATCGGAGCTTTAGAATGCATTTACATGCAATAACATTTTACGCTGTTGAGTCAAACATAGGTCAGACAAAGCGATATGAGCATGCTCCAGTGTACAGCAGCATGGCTTAACATTTGTGAAGAAATGAGATAAAAAAAACATGGAGACCAATTTTCATTAATTTTCTGACCTACAGTTGTTTTTTAGCAGTGTTTGTCTCTCATTTGAAATGTTAACAACAAGAAAGCTAGTCTGCCACAGCTTATGACACATTCATGTGCTTCTTGGAAAGCACAGTTGCCGGTTTATGAATGCAACTTTTAAAGTCGGAAACGTAGATATTCACAAATATATCAATAATTATATGGTAAAGTATCCTAGTTTGTTAACATTAGCTCCTCTTATCAACAAACAACTGCCATTGTAGCCTGAGTGAAGCATTGGGGACTCAATAGTTTGATTATTTCCCATGCACGTAAACTTGAACAAAGACAGAAGTCCAGTTAGACGGCCTTAAGAAGCTATAAGCGTACTCAGCTGTGCATGCATACGTACTGAATGAGGCCTGCTAATGCTAATTCAGAGCAGCCTATCCATAATCATGCTGGCAGATATGTAATGCTGGAATTTTCCATACAAGGAACAGACAGGCTCTCTTTCTGTCCATCCATCTCAATGTCCATCAGTCTCTGTGATTATCCCGTCAGGCTCCCAGTCACACGCTGTTGACGCAGTTATGTGACGAAACCCATCATTCAAATTATTTTTAGGGTAAAGTCCAGGCACAGGAATTGGTAATCCAAGGAGTGACATCTGGCCTTGAGGGCTTATGTGATTAGCAGTGAGCCTTGCCCCTAATAGCCACGCGGATGTTCTTCATTACCTCTCTGAAACTGCCAGGGTTAGTCTTGATCGAACCAAACATTAGCACGTAGAATGCAAAACGGAGACCATAATTGTGCAGGAGGAAGCATAGGAGTGGCATCGTACGTCAGCCACAGTCATGCCAAGTTCATAGTAAGC
This sequence comes from Neodontobutis hainanensis, assembly GCA_024349245.1. NCBI lineage: Eukaryota > Metazoa > Chordata > Actinopteri > Gobiiformes > Odontobutidae > Neodontobutis > Neodontobutis hainanensis. The sequence goes on from JALDNG010000015.1 coordinate 7,474,721, forward strand.
CTTTTAATGTGCAATGCAGTGCCAATCCCGCAGAATTAGGGCTAAGACCAGATGACCATGGAGATAACTCTACACAGGGCCAAAGGAGAGACAAAAATAAATGTTAAAAACGGAAAGAGTAAGAGAGGTCGGGGAGTTAAAAAACAAACCAAGCGGAGTATAGTGGAAGGCTGCCAGCTTCCTACTGAATTAATCATCATCACCACTCAAAGGGCTAATAATGACAAAGTGACCAGGCATGTCCCCTCCCTTTCTATGGTGCTTTTGCACAGAATACTGGTTCTCCCATCTTGAAGGGTAAATGGTCCTTTAATCATCTTTGAAAAGAACAGAAGTTCTCAGCTTTAAATACATAAAAGCGGCATATTTTGTAGCTGCCAAAACACTTGAAGGGCTGTTTGTATGCTCGGGTTTTGCCAGTGTTTGTTGCACAGTAACTATAACATTCTTTAAATTACTCCAGTTCACGATCAGTGAGGCCTAATTGTGTGTGTGTGGGCATTGGCGAAACCAGGTGGTAGCTTTTAGTTTGTTAGTAGTAAACCCATTTTGGCTTTACTGAAAACAGTTTAAACATACAATTAGTATGAGTCTCATGTAATCTGCTTTGTGCTGTAATAATCATTTCAATGCTATAAACAAGTGTGTTTGCAAAGAGAGAGATAAAGAAAGGGACTATTTTGGGCCGTTGTTTGCTCGGAGAAGCTGTTGCTTATTCTGAGGCAGCTTGTTCCCAGGAGTTCAACACAGCCTTGCTGCAGTTTTGCTTTTGTTTTGTTGTCTTCAGGATTTGTGGTTGAGAGGGAGTTCACTGCCCCTCTGCTGTTCTCATCGTTAGTTGAGTGAAATTTCTTTCCAGCACCTTCCCCAAAGTGAGTAATTGTGTACCAATAAATGCAAGGGCAGGGTTGTGTCGAGGGGAAGGAAATTGCAATCATTCTTTTAGATTTTTTGTGGCGCTGTTTTTGTGTTGTCCTACTGTCTCTGTGGAGTGTTCCGTGAATCCGTGTTCTGTTAGGATTCATTCAGCCTATGTTCTTTAGTGCAGTTGGGAACAGTAGAGAAATGGCATTTCCTGTAAATCTACATAAGCACCACTCAGTCTGGAAAACATCTTCTTACATAACAGCATTAAATCATACATTGTAATTGCACAATAGTTTTACATTACTGAAGGACATCAATGTGAATTTAGCAAATATTCTATGTCGTTGTTGTTGAATGCTTGCTCTGTAATGTTAAAGAGTTCAAGAGGTTAACAGCCCATGCTGTCTTTATTTAAAGCTTCTGGCTACCACTCGTGTTTCAGACTCTCATATTCCTAACCTCTCACTTTCATTTCTGTCCCACGCCCCTCCCCTCTGCCCCCCTTGTCACAGGTATGGCCTCGCAAGTGCAAGTCTTTTCCCCCCACACTCTCCAGTCAAGTGCCTTCTTTAGCGTAAAGAAACTGAAGGTGGAGCAAAGTTGTAACTGGGATATGACAGGGTACGGCACACACAGCAAAGTCTACAGCCACAACAGCAGCAAGAACGTGTCGGCCGCCAGTGGCCCCCTCGGTATCAACAGCTCCACTCTGCCCTACGAACAGGCGCTCATCTTTCCTGCCAGTGCGGGCCACATTGTGGTCGCCTCAGCCAGCAGCACTTCGGGGGCTGTGGGCTCTCTCCTGGGCAGTGCGTGTGGAGGTAGCAGCAGCAACAGCAGCGGTGGTGGAGGTAGCAGCGCAGTTCACAACCTGACGCGCCGTAGCACTGTCAGTCTCCTAGACACCTACCAGCGATGTGGGCTTAAACGCAAGAGTGAGGAGCTTGACAACAACAGCAGCGTGCAGATCATTGAGGAGCACGGTTCATCAATGATACATAACGGAGCAGCCAGTGGAGCCACAGTGGCTACAGTAGCCACTGCCACCTCCACGGCCACGTCCAAGAACAGTGGCTCCAACAGTGAAGGAGATTACCAGCTAGTGCAGCATGAGGTGCTTTGTTCAATGACCAACACCTATGAAGTGTTGGAATTCTTGGGGCGAGGAACGTTTGGACAGGTGGTTAAATGTTGGAAGAGGGGCACCAACGAGATAGTAGCAATCAAGATCTTAAAAAACCATCCATCGTATGCACGGCAAGGCCAGATCGAGGTCAGCATCCTGGCTCGTCTCAGTACGGAGAGCGCAGACGACTACAACTTTGTGAGGGCCTATGAGTGCTTCCAGCACAAAAACCACACGTGCCTGGTATTTGAGATGCTGGAGCAGAACCTGTATGACTTCCTCAAACAGAACAAGTTCAGCCCGTTGCCGCTGAAATACATCAGGCCCGTGCTACAGCAGGTGGCCACAGCGCTGATGAAACTCAAGAGCCTGGGACTCATACATGCTGACCTAAAGCCAGAAAACATCATGCTGGTGGACCCATCTCGACAGCCCTACAGGGTTAAGGTCATTGACTTTGGCTCAGCCAGCCATGTGTCCAAAGCAGTCTGCTCTACCTATCTACAGTCCAGATATTATAGGTAAGAGCTCACAATTTATCACATTTACTTTTACATTTAGTCATTTAGTGTGGAAAACAATGGAAGCAATTTTAACAACACAAGGTAGCAAAAATACATAAGTGCAACAAAAACTAGTTTGTTAAAAAACCATTACAGTAAACAAAGCAAAGAATAGGATGTATTTTTATATCACAAGTTACAAATCTTATGGTTTTAGGTGAAAGTTTAATGTGTCTGAGACTATGCAACTCCTGATGGATAGTGACAATTATAAACCTTATAGAAAGAATTGCACATTTAAACAACTTCCCAGAATTCCCTGCATTCCCTAACATTTTTACATTTGACAATACAATCAAATGTATTCCGACTGACTGTCAGACATGGTCAATATAATGTTCAAGTGAGCAATTGAGTTTTTCTAACAAAGGTTTGGGCCTGATTTTACACAGAACCTTTGTTCTACTTTGAGCACAGTTGGTGTATTTGTTACTCTAGAATACGTCAACACTTTCATTAAGATAGATTACAAAATTGTGTTTCTAATTGTCAGTGAGGAGTTTTACTTTTGTGTAGTAAAGAGTACCAATAAGGGGCAGCATGCCCAAAGGCTGGTATCCACTCCTCTTCTCCTAATGCCGCGGACCCTCAGACCCCTATCACAGACTGGCTCCCATTTCCCCTGGGGATACAGATGAGGGGTCAGCCTGAGTTCTCCTGTAATATGTGCCTGTAATCCACACCAGCGGGACCAGCATTAGAACCAGATGACTTTCTTGGAAGGTTTTACCCCCTTATATTTCTTAAACAGTCTTATTTAGCCCATAGCAAACAGCAGAGGCTGCGTTCCGGCTAAAACTGTGCAAGGACTCAAACGTAGTCCATGTCTGCACAGAGAAAACCTTTGTTTAGGATCCGGGCCTGATGCCGGAGCAGAACAGGTGTGTGTCAGGACACTGCACACAACTGTACACATGCCAGGTGCTCCTCTGCAACTGTGCATACTGTGGAAGCACTGCAGTCATCGTTTAGTAAAATCTGTTGATAGAAAAGCTGATACTCATACTGTCATACTGCTCACAGTTTTTATTGACTTTAAGCACGAAAAAAAAAGAAGCAGATTTTGAAACTACTCATACTGTAAATGTGTTTATAACCTTTATTTAGCTTCTTTGGTTTTTGACTCATATCTCACTCAAATTCTATGTTGAAAGATCCCTGTGTAGCAATCAGCTTGTATGTGTCAAAGGGGAAATGCTGTTATATCAGTTTAAATAGCTCATTCTGAAGTAAACAGCAGCAGTCATCTGTTGTTGCTCCTGGGCTGTGGGTCAACAAGTGGGCCATAAGGTGTTCCTGTTTGTTTTCTGGTAAAGGGACAAGTGGAGAGATCATCCATTCATTTCCTCTTGGCAGCAGAGGGAGAAGGGGGAAAAAAGGACAACATTGACCAGAAAATTACCCATGAGCTACAGTGGACTAAAGCCGAGACTTTTGTGACCCCTGTTTGCCATTGGAAGTGGTGTGTGTGTGTGTGTTTGTGTTTGTGTGTGTGCGGGTCATGTTCTTTACAAGGACCTATTGTAGGAAATGAAGCAAGCTTTATACAATCCAGTTCAAAGCGTGATCTCATAAGGGACGAGCACTATTGGTGTCTGAGAATTGTATGCCGTTTGGGCAGCAAACAAACTCGTGGTGTGGTTCAGGAGGAGTTCAAAAGCTTAGATGAGAAATTTAAACCGTCTTTGATGATTTCAAAGGAATAGTTCTAGTTTATAATGTGTACAGGTGGGATTTGGCGAGCTGTTTTTAACATAAAAACTTCAATCTTGTTATCTTTGTATTTAGTGTATCTACATAGGGAGAGTTTTTTGTATGCACCATATGATCCATACCCCTATTATTACTTATCCGCGCCTGCAAAAACATAGCCCACACACAGCAGTTTTGGATGTCCCCGATATGCAGTTGACGTTGTATGTGCTGTAAGAGCCTTGCAAATGAGTTATGGATTTTCCACAAGGTTGACTCATGCAAATAAAACACCCGCAGCATTGAAGGCAAACAAGTGATGTGCGTTTGAGGAGCAGCAAGGGGCGCCCTCTCAACTTTGATTGCTCATCATGTCAATACCATTTTTGGACTACATTTTAGCAAACATGAAGGCTTACTAAGAACATGACCTCACGTTACCTGTTGTATCCTGCAAGTGTTTGTCTGCCATGTGTCTAATTATACTGTCACCTTTGCGTCATGATTACAGCAAGCCTGGGATCTAGCACCCTCTGTACAGCTTCTCTTCTATTCTTTAATGCACTCCTCCAACCCCACAATATTGCCTATAGGTAATGATGTAACAGGTAAGCCGGATAGTCAAGCTTATCCTGTGCCAGATAAAAGGATTATGGTCTTGTCCCACTTGGGCATATTTGTCCTATTTATCTCATCAGGTAGAGGCCATGAAACAAGTGGAATGAGATGGGCCATTTCAGAAGATAAAAGTGTTTAGTAAGGAATTGATTTGAGTTTAGTGTTTCAAAGTTGTAATTAGTTGTGCTATAATAGATTACAGCTTACCTGTCCTCACCCTTCAATGGTTTCAATATAGACTTTTGTATAACCTCCAACTCGTTTCATCGTTTTTAGTGACCACTTGCAATATGTTGCAATGGCCCAGTAAAGATTTTCTTCATGTTAAGTAATGCAAAAAGAAAAATCCACCACAACAATGACAAAAGATTTCCAGCATTTCAAAATGGTCTGGTTTTGTTCTATTTAAATTCCACTTTAGTATCTTGTTTTTTTCTCTTAGTATCTTAACAGTGTTGTTTTAGCTGGCTCTGAGAAACCCACAGCCCTGGCTACACACAGCAAGTAGAACTACAAAATACGTTTGCATTTTGGCGTCATATGAATATCTCATAAAGTCGGCCTGAACTTGAAACATTGCCTGCACATGATTATATTCCTCTGTATGTACTATACCACATTGCCCCCATTTGTTGTGAGTGCATTAGTAACTTAATCTTTTGTAGGTGTAATGACAATGTCAGACAGAAAGGAATGTGTTTGTTGATGTTTTACACACTATCAGTGTCTTCAGTGAAAGCGAAAGGCCTCTGACAAAGAATTTCCAAAAGCTTGTATTACGGAACTTCCCCTTATATATTTTCAATGTGTTTTCGGCTGATATATTTATTCATGGTGGCAGTATAGATGGCTGGAACTGATTCTGCAGTGGGATCCCTGACACCCCTGGGCCTTAATAACTGATGAAATATGTATCCGTCTGCATTCGAGGTTGGAACCGGCTGTAAGGCGAGCTCCTATTCCACCTGTCTATCTGTTGTTAGCGACAATGCGCGACCGGACGGACAGGCCAGACGTTCCAGCACATTTACCTTGCCTTCGTGCAAAACATCAAGAGGTGTTTTAATGAATGAGGTTGCTATTAGTTACTGTTCTGTGAAGTGTGTGTTAAATTGCATGTGCCAGCGAGAGCGAGAGAGAGGAGTAGGATCAGATTTCTACAAAAGACAAGATGAATTAGAGAAGGATGGGAAGGCAGATTTGCACAGGTGTTGTCCTTGTGAAGATTCTCAAGAAAAGGAGAAAGAAAATGGGGGTGCATGAACATGGAGGTGTGGCAGCACAGAGAAGAAAGTATACAATGTTTTGAATTCTTAACCTCAAAAGCAGTGTTCATTCCCCCAAGCGTTTGCAGATTATTACTAATGTAGATGAGATTTCATTAGGGCGAGCCTGACTGGGTAGTTGCTTACTTATGCTTTCTTGGTTTGTTTAGCATATATTTCTGGCTTAAAGTCCAAGGCTACTATGTTTGCTGTTGTTAAGCACAGACCTTCACAATATTGCCTATTAACAAGAAAAAAATGGACCCCCAAAGTGATAATTACTGCTGGTTGTATTCACTACTGTGCTATTTTATGACAGTCATAACACCTTAGTATGCATGACAAAATCCTAATAACCTGTTTCTCATTTATAATTTGCCTCTGGGCAGCTCTTCCGAATGTCTCCACAGAGCAACGCTGGAAAGCAGGAGGCATGTAGCAGCTAGGCCAATTAACAACCGTTAGTCGAGCATATGCATCAGGACATATGCTGCTCATAGTGTGGAAATGTGTAAAGTTTGCCACGATTTATATAGATGGACATGTTTGTGTGTGTGAGATATGGCTGGTGCAGCACTGTACTTCAATAAATCTGCTGAGGTAACCCAGATTGTTTCATCCTGGTTGCTTCTCTTTGTTCACCCTTGCAGTTCAATTTCCATACATTTCCCAGGATATTAAACAGACGGAAATTAAGCCGCCTTGATAAAACGCAGTGAGCTGCCCAATCATGCGCTCACCCGGGCTGGTTTCTCTCTGTATTGATTGGTTCATGTGAAAGATAGGGACGTTCCTTACTTGAACTAGGGCTTGGCGATATGGTTAATTTTAACAGTCAGTTTACACTTTCAATATAACCTGATTAAATAAATATAAATCTAGTTTTATCAATTAAATGGAATTAAATTAATTATATGTATAGTGCCAACAAATTCCAAAAATACAAAGCAGAAGTACAGCAAGACAAAAGGCATTACCCGGATGTAGTAAAAATTAAAGTTTGCTGCTTTTAGTTTGGAAGGAACTGCATGTTTATAAAAATCTGGCATCAATCAATCATATCTCTGCAAAAATGGGGATGAAAATGCAACATAAAGAGTTGTTGCCTAAATACATGAGCTCTGTTTAATCAAAGCACATGCCAAATTTGCACAAGTCAACAGGTCAGCAGTGTCCCCGTGATGCTATGCTGTTTATAATCACATCCATTCTATTACGTCTACTTTTAATTTGATTTTTGTGATATGGTTAATTTTGACTAAACTAATCCTATTTGTCACCAAGCCTTAACGTCCGCTTTTAGATTAGATAGTTTGTAAATGCAATCTGTTCAAGTCTTGTATGTTTGAATGGCACCTCAGGCTATATAGAAAAATTATAAGTCAACTATCCGTAATATGCCCTCCACGTGAATGGTCAAAGAACAGTGGAATTTTCCCAGCTCTAGTCTGAAATTCATTAACTGCACAGGTAAAATATCTCCCAGCAGTAGTCGTACATTAATTTTCCAACGCGTTGCAGATTTGTCTTTCTTTTCTGGATTTAAGCCCCAGTGGGTTGGCGGCGTGACGGCAGCCATCAGCGTCTGACTGGCACAGGTGCCCCCTGGGTCTAAATAAATCATGAGGCCTCCTGCCGATCTCCCCCCACCGACCACCCTGCCTTTTCTCTTCCACTGTTCCCGTATGCTTGCCATGCCTCCACAGGGTTTTCCACAAAGAGGGCGGCCCCCAATGCTGTTTGCTGCTTCTTCCTTTCTCCACTTCTTTTATTCTCTTTCTTATTTTCCCGCCTCCTCTCACCTTCCCTGTGCCCCCTCCTTTTTACCTCTTCTATCCACTTGCATGAATATTTAAAGGCTAACACCAAGATGGAAAATATGCAACAAGGCCAGTGCGAGATTGCCAAGAAAGGAACCGAAAGACACATGTTCTTTAATTTTGTTTTCCTAAGATCTTGGTAATTATAGATGGAATAGACAACACTTAATAATTTAAAGGCACAGTTTGCATTTTCTATGCAATTTCTAGATGAATGTTTGTGAACAAAAATATTCTTCTCTTTTATAGCTCATTGGTAAAAGTCAAATCAAGTTTAGGTTTACTTTGGTTTTAAATTAACTTTGGCCTCTTGTCACACCAATCCCCTCCCAAACAAAGACATCAAAAACAATATACAGGCAGATGACAGGTGGTTTCATCTCCCCGTTTTAGAGGGACTTTGTAGTGGAATAAAAGTAATTATGTTGTTTGGGATTTCCTTTTTTTTAACGAGACAATTTAAAACATAAGCATATTAAATACTAAACATTATAAACAGTTCTGAGGAGATGGGTCTTGTGCTTTAAATGAGAAGAGGTCAGTGCAGTCGCGGAGGTGTTGGGGGAGTGAGTTCCTGAGGGAGGGGGCGGCGATCCAATTTACTACATTTAGGCTGGCCACAGAGTAAACGCTGTAGTTTAGAATTAGACATTCATTTCATATTTCTGAATATGCCCTGTGAGATTTGTTCTTGTCAATACAGTCACTAGAGATTTTAGTCAAGTCAATATTTCTTCCATGATTAAAATCCTTCTGACAAAAACTGTTCTAAGGATTTAGAAAAAGTGTTGCCAGAGAGAAAGACAGACAGAGGGCATAAGGGACACTGAGAAAGAGCGATCCAGGCTGTAACCGTCCAGCTGGGGAGAGGATTGGGGGGATTGGGGGAGGCCCAGCAGGGACCTGCAATTGGCTCCATGCTGCCTGTGTGTGTGTGTGTGTGTGTGTGTGTGTGTGTGTGTGTGTGTGCTCAGACCGACTGTGACAGAGAATGCCTAGTGTGCAGAGGCCCATGCAAGCTCACATAAAGTTTTCACCAGAACAAAACATGGGCATTTGTTTCCGCAATTGGAGGAATTTGCCAATGTGCATCTATGAGGGTAAATAGTTTGGCTAATTCATGTCAGGCAGTCGAGCAGAGATCTGTGTATATCAGTCACAGTCAGTCGGGGTTTCTGTGAACAGACATAATATACTTTGAGAGCGGCTTACATTTTTTATATTTTTACCAGAAATGAATTTTAAAAAAACATTATCTACATCATCATCAAAACAGCAACCTGCAATGTTGATTTAAAAAAATAAGAGCCATAGTGATTGGAAGGTTTAAGGAAATGACTGCCGTGGAAATACTTTTGAACACCAGGCCCAAACAAAGACCATATGATACATCAGGTTTTAATTATTGACTAAATCAAGATGAAATTAGGCAAATTAGGTCTAACCCAGGACCTAATTACACTCAAATAACTGTTATTCGAGTTTCAGAAACGATTATATTTGTATAGCAACTGAACTGGATGTATTACAGTAATGTTAAGGTATTCCACAGAGCCTTTAATTCAAGCAAATACTGTAGTTGTCAGAGGCATGAGTGTGACCATTGAAAATTAGTTAGGAACCGTGTATTTCTTGACTATACGTAATTTAATTTCAACACCTAATGTGCAGATTAGGGGATTTTAAATATTGGAGTACACCCTAATGTGTGAGACTAGCCCTAATGTGTAAAGAAAAAGTTGGATTAAACCAAGATTAAACCTTGAACTGAAGGTTAAAACTCAAGACTAAACCCAGAACCAACTAAGACTAAAGTACAACTTTAACCTACATTAAACCCAGACCAGCTCATGCCATATAAAGTCCCTTAGCTCTAGTCATGTTGCGAAAAAAAAAAAAAAAAAAATACTTTGATGGTGGTCTGTCCATCAGTTTCAAATCATTTCCGCCAAACACAATAGCTTTATTTTCCTCTGCTATTTCAGTGAATTTACGCTCTGGTTTTATGGCCCTGCAACGCTCAACAAGATGTCTGACAACCCGGCTCCACACACTGTGGCTCATCTTCACACTGACAGTTGTCACTCCATAAAAATGTTACTATTTATCATTGCAGATGGCAGAATTAAATAAAACTCTGTTCTAACAGCATGGGCTATTTACAGCCTCACACATAAAAACATTTCTGTAACGTCTATATTACACTTTTTTATGTTAAACTTCCAAATGGTATACTATTTATGGAATCATTGTTTTATAATCATACTAAAAACAGCCAACAGCCAATTAATATAAATATATACATCTGTAAGTTGTCCATAGTCACCTAAAGGACAATTTAAGTGCATGAAATGACATTTATGAGCTCAACAGTCCGATGAATTTTGTGTCTGTGTTGTGGACCTCTCTCTGGTGAAGCTTAACATACCATCAATGTTTAGATCATCAGAAAAAAAAAAGAATATACATCCCCCTTAGAGTTCGGTCTTTGACTTTTGAAATAATCCAGTACCTCATGACAGGGAAGCAGAGGAGAGCTGCTTTTCATATAAAACAAAGTCTAAAGACCATTCAAGAGTGCGCTGAAGCAATGGGGCAAAGTCATGAAAACAAGTGTGAAGCGAATCCTACTTCACCCAAGCGTGATAAATAATTTAAAGTGACTAATAGCGCCTTGTGACAGAGAATGTATTGCTGTGGTGTATCAAATTGCGGTGGTTTTGGCCTGAGGCATAATTTGTTTGTAAAAATAATTACTCCTGTATTGGATACTGGTTAAATATTAAAAGGGTTAGCATTAAGAAGGAGGCTGCATCTGATGGTGTCACTACAAACACATTGATCTAGTCACAACTACAACTACTGTTTGGAGAACACCAGATTTTATTGCTAAATTGCAAGCACTTATGGCAAATTTTCTTAGGAAAGAGCTCAGCAAAGTAATGAACCTTTTTCTGTGTGCTTTGAAGAGTAATCCTAGTGTTTTATGAGCGAGGAGTGTCGGACCGTCTGCGGAGTTCATCTAGTTATTAAGAGCACAAGCTGGGAGGCACCAGAAAGTATTAAGTCAGCTCATAGAGGAAACATAAACATTTCAGTGGCAATTTGTTTATAAAAAGAGAAATGGCAGCTATTATTAATAGAAATGACAAAAAGAAACAGTACCGTTTTTTTTAATGAATCCTGTGTCTTTAATGCAACATGATGGATTGTAATCACATGTCAAGGCATTATAATTCGAACTAACAGTGCTTAATACCAAATGTGTTGTTGTGTGAATGTAGTTATAAGCATTCATAATGCATAATTCTACATTGTCACTTTCCACCATTTGCACTGCCCATAGACTAACAATTGTGTTTTAATTCAACAAAGTACTGTATGATTATAAAGCATTATTAGTCTGAATTCAATGTTGGGAAGTAGTGTTGCAAATTATTTCCAACAATTGCATAAATGATTAATATGCATTTGAAAAAATGGGGCAAATGGAAACTGTTGCTTGCCAAATACTGAATTCTTGGTTCCACTTCCATCTGTGGCCTGCTTAAACCATGTGGCAATGCATTTTTTACAGTAAGGCACCATTTTGCAAGTGCCAACTAGTGCCTTTTGGCTTTTGTATTTTTTGGACAAAGCATTCAAAAAGGTGGGTCTATGTTACAAGTGCTAGCTTCTAAATAGCAATCCTAGACATCACCCACATATTTTAAACACCAAGGCAGTGATTTACAGCCTGAGTGAAATAGGTGTTTGTACATTCAATAACATCTTTAGCACACACGCATGCATAAACACATGCATTGAGTCGCCAGGTGTGCCTGTATCTGCAACTCCGAGAGAACAGCGTCCCATTGTGAAGCAGACATAACTCACGTCACAAAGGACGACACAGCAGGGACATGAACGCTGCACCCACGCAGGCCCTTTATTGCACATCTTTATATCAAACACGTGCCTCTGTTAAACAAAGATGTTATCTATGTGACTAGAGAAGGAAATTACAGCCTAGCAACTCCCCTATTTTGTTTTAACATTTTATTTTAGATGTACGCACAGAGCCAAAGTCACATCTGACGCTATGAAAGGATAAAGAACACTATGGTAACTATCGGTACAAGAGAGACAAACTAGTCAGATGACATATATGAAAATGATAGGTGTTTGCTGGAGAGTTGTGTGAAGCTTAATGATACACGGCATAGACAGTTGTTAGGAAACAAGTTATGTAAAAGTTAGAAGTGTGTGGATGGAAAGAATCAAGGACTCTGTAAGAAAATAAAAATAAATAAACTCTTTGTAGATGAAATACTCAAAGGGACAACCTACCCCTGTCATGAAAGCTTGGGTTATCTTTGTAGAAACTAAGGCTCTGTGCACTGACTATAGAGACAAAATGCTTAGTGCAAATCCAGGCAAAACACAATCCATTCTTTTAGTGGAGTGGAAAGCAGTTGATATTAAGTGACAACAAAAGTCCTTGAATCTTTGCAAGTGTGCACATTTCCTCCCCTTTTTTCATCCAATGTTCAATGTTTTTGTTAAATTAAATGCCAAACATTTACATGCGTCATTTCACATGAATTCTAAAAAAGAGTCTGTTGTGGCCGCCACCATGGCAACCTAAGCTCTTGTTCCCCCAAACCCTCCCGCCTGCCTCTGAAGGTGCTGCACCTGAACTGGAGCGGGGCTGTTTTGATCAAGGCCCTATGGACAGCTGCATGTGTTTGTGTGAGCTTTAGGGACAGGGAGGGCCCTTGAGCCACTCTCATCCTGCTGCTATTGTTTGCCCAGGTGGAGCAGGACGCCCTGCAACTACCTCCCCTTCTCCACCTACTCCTGCTTGCATTTTGTTTGTAATCTCATATTTTTCATTATATTCACATCTTTCCTGTGCACAAAACCACTAAGTTAAAAGATGTGACATAGAATTTTGCTTAAACCTTTTCTCATGGGATTGTGACTTTGTGTCCCAGGACTAAGGTTACACTCACACTCAACTTTCAAGATTTTGGAATATAAAGGCATTTAATTTTTAAAGTAAAAACTTGGCTTAAATACAATCAAGTCTGTGAACACTAGAGACACATTTTAGGGTTTTAATATAAATACTATGTAGTCTTGCCACAAATGACTAGATGAAATATCGAATATAATTTTATCTAATCTAATAAAAATATATATCCTGTAACTCTGCCTTTTTTACCAAATGCTATCCCTCCAAGGGTTTGGACTTGATCATTTTTTAGGTTTTAAGAGTTGCCTGTAATTTCTTCCAATATTTTATATACTGTTGGTCTTGACTCGGTCTTGCCATTGGACTTGAGTCTCAATCCCTAAAAGTTTAGTTTTGTCTCTGTCTCAATACACAAATCTGTAATGTTAATGTAATAAAGTGTTTCTCCCCAGCTAGGCTTGTGACATTCTCTTCTTCTTTCCTCTCTATTTCTCCCCTGTATTGTTCCGCTGAGACCTGCGGTCCAACAGAAGCTCTCAGTTACACAAAGAAACCCAAATTGCCTTTCATCTGCAGCCTGTTAGCAGCTGTGTTCATTGTGCATTAGTGCTCCCTCGCAGTGTAAGAAAAAAACAGTATAGATTTTACTCCTGACAATGTTATTATTATTGCCTTTGAGTCATTGCTGTCCTTGCAGTAGCACCTCTCACAGTTTTTATTCTTACTGAAGTCAGGGTGACTTTGCTGTGAGCACTGTTTTCATGTTCCCATCTTTGGAATTTGAAGCAGGTCTTAAATGCAACAGAGTGGTATTGTTTAGAAGTCCCCAGAACACTATTCTTTACTCTTACACTAGGACAGCATGTGTGCCAAGCTCTTGACACAACACATTTCGGTTCTGGAAGAGCACAAAGACCCCCAAAGGCCCAAAGTCCCAAGCCAACCCTGTTCCATTAACAGTGTCACCGTGGCGACAAAAATGTTTTGAGTCAAGGCACAAAAGATAAGGCTTTTCAGGTGTTGTTATTCAGAGATGTCCCATTTAGCATTTTGCGAGTTTGTGGCCTTGTATACAGCAGTGACTCGGAGCGCAGGAACAGCTGAGAAAACAGCAGGGAACTTTCATCAGAGATCCTTGCCCTGCCCCTCTGCCCTCTTTTTTATTCCCTTTTTCTTCTTTTTACATCATTTCCCATGTATTCTCCCATAACCCCTTCCCCAAATTGTCAAGTTTACACAAGGCAAATTTGACGACGTTTCTTGAATTGCCACTATGTTAGAGACTATCCAAAAAAGTGCTTCAATTATACTTTATGTACATAAAATCTAAAAATCAAAAAACCCACACATCTCCATAAATATCTAAAATGTAATCAGTTTTTGGAAATGCCACTAAAGTCTCACTACTTTCCTGGCTTCTACAGTCTCCGCCAGAACAGAGAAATTTGTACTCAAACGCAGAACTCCTTATTTTTCCACATTAACCACACCCACATCCAATTTCTGACCAATCACACAATAGTTCTTGGACACCCACAAGAAAAAAAGTTTTGCCCAGAAAATGTGTCTAGAACAAGCTGCAAGAACTCCCAAACCAAAATGACATAATTTTGTTCTTGCAAGAAATCTGTTCTTGCAGAGTAAGTACTGGCAAGTCCCACAGTTGACCTCTAACCCCCATGCAACCGGTCAGTTCAATCTTTACATCCTAAATGGTGTGCAGGATCATTGCATGTCATCTTGTCTCCGCTGTTCATTAGCACAAATAACACTTTCACAGACCTACATAGACATAATGTGTCTACAGTTTAGAGCAGGTGTCAAAAAGAGGTCAGATATTCTTGCCTCACCACGTTCACAGGTCTGTGTGTAAACGGGTGTCTGCACTTATATGACAGCGCCCTCAAAGATTGTATCTGAAGTATATACCTTTGCAGGGCTCGATTCAGACGAGAGAAGGCTTACCGCAGGAGAGAGCTTAACACTCTGCTTGAACTCTTTTCTGCTAGAGGCTTCCTTTTGAATTGCATGTGCCTACTGCAGCTCGGATCAATCATAAACGCAGCACTTGTTGTACAGAAATGCCAGTTTAAAGTGCCCTTTGTTTGCTTGGTTGTCTGTCCTTCTCTCGCCTTCACAGTTGAGAGAGATTTTCCATTAAAATAATTTAATGGAAGGAAATCTAGTGTATCATGAATTAGTTGAAGAGAGTAGCAAACATCCGGTGGAGATATGTAACATTTGGGGCCTCAGCGGAGGGAGACCAGACTCTAATTGTTTTGAATGGATTGGAAATGAAATGAGAATTGGGCTGAACCAATTCTTTTTATGAAACAATTTGGCTTTTAACAATTATATTCTAGAACATTTCAAAAGAAACAAAATATTTTTGGGTTTTGGGGATCCAGTGTTGAGTGGCATGTTTGTGTGCAGCTATGATCAATGATGTCATAGGCTAACAGTAGGTCAGGGGACCAGTGCTAAAAATATTTTCTCAAGGTAGATACATATTTTATATAAAAGAACACTGAATCTAAAATGTTGTCTGTTTTAGAAGGTTTTACAGTAGTCTAGGTGCTGGTCATCTTGTTTGCCAACTCAAGTGCTGGCTACCTTGCTACGTAAGCATGTCCATATGTCCCTATTTGATGGGGACTGTTCCACTTTTTGCTTTCTTGTTTCATGTCCCAAAAATATCTGTTAAAAACACTAAGTCCAACAGTACAATAAAGCAAACGTGACATTTTTATACGCTATGTTAGCCGGCCTACATTACAATGTGTAATTAGACCTGGAAAAAGTCAAGGAGCTCTTTAGTCCGTTCAATGCACCAGTGCCTTTATTGTTGTTTGTTTACTCTTGAGATAATTCCACTGTGTGGATAGCATAATTGTAGTGGTTTTTTTATATGTCTGTAGGTTTGCAAAAAACACAAGTGCCCCAGTTTTGAGGTTTGGAAATATGGTCACATGCTACATGGTTGTGACCTAGCTCATAAAGCGATACGTAACTAAATGCTGCTCATATTTTCCGCTTCAATAGTCTTGACTCATTAAAAGGCCTTCTAAGTTAATTGCATAATGTATTTTTCTTCTTTTGAAGCATTTGAATTTGTCATAGAACTTTTAGATATAGTGCAAACAGCTGAAGCAGTGCTGACATCAGACTACAAGAACTCTCAGCAGACAGTCACCTTTACTTTGCCATCAACAAGCTTATGCAAGCATTTTTTAAAAGAAGAGAATCCAAAATAAGATTTGTCTTTACTGTATTTACAAATGAATGGAAGTCTCCATTGCTCAGCTATTGTTAAGCCATGTGCATGTGAGGAGCCCTATTTGCATTACAAGGTTCCTGTGGAGCTGAATAAAACAGCAGACAGAGCTGTGAGCAAAACGAAACACTCTGAGGGTGGCCCTGCGCTAATTGCGACCAGGGTGCATTTACTGATTATAGTTAAGTGGTCCAAAATGGTCCCTTGCTCTCTGTTACATTGACCCGCTCCCTCCCATGGTGGATGTGGTCAATAGCGGGCCTGTTGAGATGCCTTTCCGCTGAGGGAAGAAACCGTGCTCTGATTGTGCCTCGTTTCATCTCCACAACACAAGGGAAAGTAGATTTTTAAATTACAGCGTACAACAACATAAACAGTTACCTCATAGACAAGAGTTTCTACATGTCTTCAGTTAAACTTTGAACAATACAATTTTCCCGGGGTTGTGCATGTGGTGCTCATGACTATTCATTCATGCGGGGGATAATGGAAATTAACTGAATGCTGAGCAAAAATGTAAATGTACTTTCAAAGATTGAGGGAGAAATTAAATCCTCCCTAGATCCTAGAAGTTTTGCCCACATCAACAAGCGCAAGGTCTTAGGTTTTTTTCTTCTCATTTTCTGCTGGCCGTAATAGGAGGCCCCACAGAGGGAGAGCGGCAGACTGGGGTGATATAACATCCATTGGATCACACAGGCTTTGATCTTCCCTCCGGGTCTCAGTGTGTCTATGGGCTAGTCTTTAGGCCGTCTGATGAAGAGGAGGGGATCACATGCCCCCTCTAGTGCCCACTTACTATCAGGGCTTTTCTTTTTTTCTTTAGTACTGCATACCCCTAAACTAGCATAGGCCTATATGTCTTATATACTGTTTGCTTTTCACTTCAGGGTTCCCAAAGCTGACAGAAATCCCTATAAAATTTGTAAAGATGCCTTAAAGTTTGGAAAACATGCTTAAAATGTGAGTAAATCTATGTTTTGTGCATCATTGCCAGACACAGAATCCTGCATTAAGGGTCAGATTTCTGAGGCATTTTGCATTGTCTACATCTGAAATGAATTCAAAGATGGGGTGGCTAACACACTCCTTTTCAGAGCATGTGAACAGCCATGGCACAATGCACGTTGTTGTCGATGAACTAACCCAGTGGAAATAGAGCTGATGGGGATTCACTTTAAAAATGAAAGCTGCTCTTCATCCAAGAATGTGTGCTCAAAATAAAACGTGACTGTACTTCTTCTAAAGCTGTGCTAAGTTTTGTCCACCCTGGGCAGTTGTAGGAAGATGAATAAATTTAAAATGTGACACTTTTTTGACTAACTTTTCTCAACTATATACTGCAATTAGACTTAACATCCTTATTTAAAAGACATTTAAACACTTGATAGTTCAGTTGAATGAGGTATAGCTGTTACTGTGGAGATTTTTAAAATGTAATGAATATATTTAGGATTGCCAAGGACAATCCCTGTACTTGTCAAACAACCTCCCAAATGCCTTTCCATAAAATCAGAGGAGATTACACACGTGTTTTAAATATTTTTTCATTTGAGAAAAGCTTTCAAATACAACTTAAAAGGGCTTGAAGTGTTTGAATTTATATGTTGTAAAAAAAAAAGATATGAGAATTTATCAACTCAAGGCATTATAAAAGAAAAAAATATCCATCTATTTTCGGGCAGTTAATGTTATTTCCTTCAGAGG
Organism: Neodontobutis hainanensis; assembly: GCA_024349245.1. Classification (NCBI taxonomy): domain Eukaryota; kingdom Metazoa; phylum Chordata; class Actinopteri; order Gobiiformes; family Odontobutidae; genus Neodontobutis; species Neodontobutis hainanensis. The sequence goes on from JALDNG010000015.1 coordinate 7,492,610, forward strand.
GGTTTCAAATCTTACAGAAAAGACTTTTACATAACACTCCAGCGGTGATGTAATTCCTTTGCCCCGAATGCGGGTGTCAGAATCATGGGCCCCGTCCCTTTAGCCGTTCTGTCTGCCCTTGTGTCATAATCTCTTCGATGCCTGCTCTGATCCCACTACAATTTATGTAATTAACTGATGTCACCGCTTCGGATCGCTCTTCCAAATGCTCCATCAACACTGCAGCACTGATTTTGTCTAAAAGTAACATCCTCCAGGCCATGTGGTCTATTAAAGCTGTTATTCACATAGCTTATATGAGGGTAGGATATTAAAAGTCAGAAAATAACAAGGCCCATTACATAAACATGGAGACATAAATGGAGTAAGAAAAGAGTTTTTTTCTTTATTATAGGAGCAAGCAAAATTACAACACGCCAATTAGCGAGTGAGTGTTTTATGAGTTTGGCTTGCTCACTTTGGGGAGATTTATATATGAGCATGTATGTGCAAATGGGTGTATGGAGTCAGTGAGGGGTAGGCCTTGTGTGACTAATTCAACACTTGTGCTTCTTTAAACACAAAATTCAACAAGAGCACGTAACAGCTCTGTTCTGCTCGTTCTCTCCCGTTCTTTTATAAAAAATACAGAATTATCCTATTTCAACAGGGTGGGCCTGGGCTTGTTTGTGTACATGGCTGGCTGTTAGCGCTCCTGTATGCACATCTGTGTGTACAGGCGCAAACAAACATCCAACTGCACCGGCTGATTAGGTTTCCAGGGCATGGCCAGTGGCTCATACAAGTTCACGCAGCCACAGATTGTGTGCAGGAAGGCGGATGATCAGCAAAGAGTAACAGACATATAGACATAGGCTAATGTGGACAGCTCTGACAAAAAGTAAATATAGATTGCTTTTGATTGGTTAAGTTAAAGATTATATTAGGTGGTGTTAAGTTTAAGACACATCCAAGGTAACAATCAAAGCAGTAATATTTACCATTCATTTCTAAAAAATAAACTTTAAAGCAGATCAAAAACAAATGTTATGACTTGTGTGTTTAACAGTGAAAATATTTCTAGTGATGGACTTTAGTATTCATATAGGCTGGCTGGTTGTTTACTATGAGCAGATAGAGCAAGAATGCAAGGATATACTGTATATATTTTTTTCCCAAGCCACATGTGTGTGTTATAACACACACAGTCAAAATGCATGTCACTGTTATATAACTGTGACATGCATTTTGATTTAGTATAGGATTCAGCAAGACGTATGATAATCCAGAAGGCAGAATAGTCTTTAATGAGGAAGCACAAGCCCTAAACCATTCCATGTATAACTTTTAGGTCCTCCATATGGTGTTCTTTGGCATTATGTTGAATTCTACCCACTCACTGACAGCACACATATGTAGCCCATCAGTTGGCATCTGCTAAAACCGTATTGCAGAATTTGTGATGTTTGGTTAGTAAAGTTGGTTGTAAAGCCTTTTCATCCACTTTTCTGTTGCCAAAGTGCTAATTTTATTTCCAAGACTCTTTTCTATGTTGAATAATAAAGCCAAGTATAGTTCTTCTTTCTTGTTTGTCTGGTAGAGTACATACTAGATCAAGTTGAGTGATTCAAGTTTGATTGCCAGCTGAGGTTCATTTTCATGTCTCCTTTTCAGTTTTACCTTCCATTTTCTGTCTATGTACTAGTGTCACTAACTAATAAAGGGGAAAATGCTAATAAAGATGCTAAAAGGAAATATTGAACTCAAGCGTTATAATAAATTGTATAGAAATTGCAGTCAGCCACAGGACAGAGACAGAAGTGAAAGGTCAGACAGGTCTGGGGCTGACTGCAGGCACAGAGAGGCCCTCTGAGTGAACATTTAGGTTAGACAGTCCGGGTGAGTGTGTCAGGCGCCGTATTGCCCTCAGAAATACATCACACAGAAAGGCATCCATCCAGGACACATCCCACACTGCTCAAGGCCCAGTGTCGGAGCACCGCACTGGGGGACTGCACAGGGATGGGTGGATGGGGCGCCTACATCGCGCATAAAGAACAAGGACGTCTCCTGGAGTTTCCAAGGCTGCATGTCTCATCTCGATCCAGCCTTGTTTGTGTAGCTGGCAACATGCTCCGCTACACCGACCCACATTAATAAAGCCCTCGCAGACTTAACCCTTCGCTGGCCAGCCAAACCGGGGCGCACATTTGTTTGCATTTCATAACATTTGGTAATTGGGAAATGAGCTTGCCTGTTTTTTTTTTTTTTTTTTCGCACCCATGTTCCATGTTTGGTAATGAGGAACAAAGAGGGCTACGGGAAAGGGGCGTGGTCAATATGCAAATGGTGGGTGTACATTTTGATGCGTAGCTACCAGCATGGAGTGGCGTGGAAAGACAGGCAATCATTCACAACCTCCTTTCCCCTCATTATCCCCCCGTGTTTCTCCCATTCTCCATCCTTGTCCTCCCCCATTCCCTTGCTCACAGCTTCCCATACCTCCTTTCTGAATGCCTCCCTCAGAATATTAGATACATTTGTTTTCTACTGCCAGAGAGTGGGGTGCAAAGTGCTGATGTGTTGGTTTCTGGGTAATTATAACATCCCTTGATCTCCACGAAAACTCCTAAACTAATGTTTATTTTGCTTATGCGCTCAAAGGAAGCCCTTCTTTTATTACTGTGGCAATTAGCCGCAACCCGTGTCTAGGCATTTCCTGCGATTGTTGTGATTTGCATAGATTAAATCCGAAAAAAAAAGGATCCAGACCCCTATACACATCTTTTTCTCCTCCTATAGCAACCATTGCACCACCTACTCCTTCCTTCATACCTCTTTACCTTCATATCACCCACTAACCTAGACTCTCTGTTACACCAAATATCCATCAGTGGCCTAGCAACACAAACTCAAACCCCATATCGAATTCCTCTGTTTGCTCTGACTGATGGACCGCTAAAGAACTGACAAGCCGTATCTACCAAGAATTTTTCACATCTGCACTCACAAGTTATTTCCACACATGGTCCCCAATGGTCATTCCCTTGTTTTTGCCGATAGCTTGTAATTAACTCAGTGTTGGTTATAGCTATCTGCTGGCGCTCCACTGAGAACTGGGCTAATGAAAGTAGTTAATTGAAGGTGTAAACATTGCAGTGCTGATGGAGCATCAAACCACTTACAGGTGTGTTATAAATAATTCTGTAATGCTTTAAGAACATGTAAGTGCAAAAGATTTTATTTGATTAAAATAAGGTAAATAATTTGCAGCTGCTAAATACATTACATCAAAATGGAAGTTTTGAGCTTACGTCAAACTTAAAGCTTTGAGTCCAGCATCGGACTGACACAATCCCACATTACCTTAAACATTGCATAAATACATTGCCAATATTTATCTGCGCTTCACTCTACAGTTTTTCCTCAGTTGCATGAAAATTCTTTCTCTTAAAAGCAACCTTAAAACAGACAAGAGCGCTATATGTAAATCACACAATCTTGTTTTGCTAATTTAGTCAAAATGGGTTTCTTTTCTTCATTTCTTATTGTCTTGTAGATCATGAATATTTTGCAACTCACCCCAATGATATACTCTTGTCCGTGTTTAGATGTTCCACTTTCTTGGCACGCTTATGCAAATGTTCTGTTTGTATATGGAATACTGCAGTGTCGTGCAAATGACGGAGAGCAATGCTATAAAGCATGTGAAATAACACTGAAAGAAATAGAACATATATACAACAATCATTGCACAATATGTATGCTGTCATATCACTCAGCCCTAACATATAACGTGTGTGTTTCTGCAAAGGAACACTGCTCCACACTGTGTTCTCTTTGTGCAGCAGCAGCACGGAGGCCTGGATGTGGTTAATGAGATTATCAGTCAGAAAGTAAACTGCTAGACGCTGGTGTACATGCTGTTCTCACATCTAAAAGAAAAAAACATTGCATTTTCCCCCTCTGGTCACATACAGTATCAAATTGATTTCCTAATTTAATAGTCTGAATGCAGATGCCATGTTTTATACCAACATTATAAATCAGAAAGATCTTTTGGAGCACAAGTGCCACATTAGCTTTTCCCGATTACTTTTGAATCTTCCTTTTTTTAAATCCTAACCTTAATGAACTCCTCAAACAACAGCTCATTTAAATAAAAAGCCCCCAGTTGCGGTTTTGCAAAGCTTGAGTTTCATTATAAGACGTGAATGAATTTGCATTACCTTATCAGCACCTTCCTCTGTGTCTACACTTACTATAATAGTGCCAATGTGCATTATGATAGCTACATTTCCTCTCTCTCATCAGATTATTAGAACTAGTATTTTCCCATTTGTGGGTTTTCATGCGAAGCACAGCCGGGAGTGTTTAGTTGGGGAAAAAAGTCAATGAGAGAAATATGGAAAGAGCTAATGGTTATTGAGGGTAAGCTGCGGGGCTGTTAAACCTGAGGAGTGTCTAATCCTTACGACTGCTCTCGTCTGCTCCGGACCGGCGTGGCACAGTCCACAAGTGGCACATCTTGTCAGACGTATACCCTCCTGATCTATATTTCAAAGAGAGGGAGTAGAGAGGAATTCAGTAATGAGCTCCCATCTTCCTTTTGGTAGCGGAAGACTCTCTTTGTGGAACTAATTGAAAGTGGCATGTGGAGCACCGGGGAGCTCTTTGGGGGCCGCGCCGCGTTTTAAGGGATGTGTGCAGAGATAAGCCTGCGCGCCGCTGTGGCTTTTGTGTCACAGGTCTGAAATAAACAGGTTCTTTTTAGAAAGGAAAGCGATGCACTTTGGTGTTGCTATTGTGGGGGTGTTTGTGCCTTTGTGTGCTTCTATAACAACCTGTGTCCATCGTCAAAATTACACCACCCCCTACGCACGCATTCTGCATCCTCTCATTCTTTCCCTCCCCTTAATAAATCTAGTTTTCGGTGTCAGCTCATCAGAGGTGTGACGTGTGTGTGTGTGTGTGTGTGTGTGCATGCGCATGTTGTTTGGGCTCTCGGAGGAGCGGCTCAGATGGGAGACGGGCTCTCTCTATTACAGATATGGAAATGGCCCAAGACGTATGCCGTTAGGCTGATATACTGCGTGGCATTTACTGAAATGATGAAACAGAGCGTGCTCTTAACTGTTTACAGACACACACACTCTCCCCAGAGCAAATGTTACACCCCGTGTGAAAGAGTGCACACTCACGTATACATTCACATTTAGTGATCAAATGTAGTAGGACATTGTGCAGATGTGTGGATTTAACCTTTTCTGTTTTGGTCCATTTGCTGTTGTCAAGTTGTTTTTATGCTTTTTTTTCACCAGTGAGAACTTCATGGACAGGAAGGACAAATGTCGCTGAGGATTCTCCTTTTTTTTTTCTCACAAAATGCATTCCATTGTGGTTAGCATGGTGGGAAAGTGAATCTTCTTTAATGTGCACAGCATCTGGGGCTCAGAGTTCACTTTGGGAAATATGAATGCAGACTCAGATGAGACTGTGTGTTTCTGTCTGTTATAAAGGAAATGCTTATGATTATTATGCGTATTATTTTTATTAATTATTTTATTAATCTCATACCCACCAGATGCCAACCTGTAAAACTATGTTTACAGGACACGTTACAGGCATTTAGAGATGAAAGGAGAATCTTTGGAGATGGCAACTGTGGCTAAGTGTTGTAGTGGTATAAAGTGGCCAGTTTGCTAAATAAATTAAAATGTTTCTAAATAAAATGTAATATTTCTAATCATATCTTTGAGTCATAGTAAAAATAAAATGTACTAGATGACTTAAATAGCTGGAAAGCACAGTGGGGTTGCCTCATTTTGCAAGAAACTGCAAGGCGTTGCTGACAAAGTACCTCTGCAAAGTCAGCATGATGCTTTCTGGAGCCGAGACAAATCCATACAACTGACATTGCTTTTCTATTGAAACCAAGCATTCTTTTCCTGTTTTTTCTGAAAATCACAAATCAACCGTGATTGTTTTGAAAGTTTTCTTCCTGTACTGAGCAGACAACACACATTTGAGTTCATTTGTCATTCTAGATAGTGCACATCTTGCATGTGTTCAATTGTTATTTCAGTGCTCGAGTCATATATGGGGCATCCCTAACTCCTGCTGATATTTAATCAGGTTCACCATGCTTGTTTACTGGCAGCACCCATTTCACTGCTGAGCTGGTCAGAAAAAGAAACTCATTTCTGTTCTGGAAGTTTCAATAACACCTACTTAATATGAATGTGTATCCTCTTTGTACACCATGTGGTTTTTCAAACTCTTCCCATACATTTATTTATTGAATTATGAGCTTGTTTAACATTTCCCCTGCTGTTTGCTAGCAACAAGATAGACTTGCAACACAGATGAAGCTTTCAGATTATGTTGCCCTTTTTGCTGACATGCCTTTTACAGCTTATCGACGTGGCGCACCTAAAAAAGATATTCCTGCTACGAAACATTAAAATTATAAAATGGTTACAAAACAGTATATAAGATTTCATTAACATTCTGGCAGCTTTTTGACATCACAATGTGCTGCTGTTTTTGACCTCAGACACAAATGTTTCACCTCAGCACTGAACTGTGGCAGAAAAGATGGAGAATTTCTGCTTTTGGGAATGCGAGAAGGCAGGGAGGTGGAAGTGAGGGAACAGCCCAGCTATATGCCCAGCTGTGCTGCTGCCCCTGGGGCTTGGGGCGTCTGTGGAATGTGGCTGAAGTGAGTGGGTTCAGACTGGAGATAGCAAAGGCTCCAGGGATGCAGCTGTGATGTGTGCAAGTGTGTGTCCGTACCTACAGCACAGTAAAGACAGGAAGTGGCATTATTTATGGACGTGGCTTCAGTAGGTGTATATGGGCTCAGGGGCATGTTCGAATCTGTACGTGTGTCCGGGAGAGGAAACTGCATCCAGGCTCATTTCCTGTTTGAGGTTTCAGGGCACGCCGTTTGTTCGCCTCACTTGCCAGAGACGTCTGGAATGTGAGACAGAACCAGATTACGACAAACTACCTCCCTCAAGGATCGGTCCGTTTGGCCGGTCAGCTGAGATTTGCTTTGTTGGCCCCACGCTCTTCAGCAGGGGGATGACAGCCCGCTTTTGTTTGGCAGATATCCTGTGGCAAAGGGTCGCTTAAAGTGCAAAGAGGAGATAGACCCCTCTTCTCCCTCCTGTCCCCCCTTTCTTTTTTTCCCGCCATTTGGATCCCCCTCTTAGCCATAATTCCCACCCACCAACCAGTTATAGTTCCCTGTGTGTCGGGGAGAAACAATTTGATTGGTTGTAAGGTCAAAGCTGGGTTTTACACTCTGTCCTTTTGGAACCTCTCCAGTAGCCATCACAGAAATACAGTAAAAAAGGAAAATGATAATAAAAGTGAGGAACAAGGGAAAAATTTAAAAATAAAATGTATGATCGAAAATGCCTTTGGTGTGTGTGTGTTCAGTGAGAGCAAAAGCCTTTCCTCGGGGCAAGGTAAGGTAAGACAGGAAAACCCCTGGTTGAGGAAGACAACCATAAGTTACAAAGGAGCCGTGTAATACAGAAATATTTTTGCGGAATTCTTCTATCGCGTGATTAAAACGCATTTGTTCTCCGCACCTTGTCACTCAAATCTCTCATGGTACATAAAGCATTGCACAATCTGCTCCGTCTGTCATTAGGCTCCTGACAGCAACTATTCGGCTTATAAACATGATCTTTTGCACCGGGGGCAATCTGACTAGTCAAACCTCATACGATAAGCCCTGTGCGCATTCATTTGTACGAACCGACGCAGATTACAGTGACAATAAACATATTTAAAACAATTGTGCAGGACATACTCTTGCAAAAATTCAAGTTCTCAAAAATCTGAAATTTTATTTTTGCAGTTAGGATGGAATCAGAGCTATCACCTTGACCTAACAATGTCACTGTATCCTGCTGTGATTTAATCTCCAAGCATTGCAACATGTAAAGGATAATGCTGTATTGATTGTTGCTCTACAGTAATTGTCCCTCGTTATACAATGTATAGGATATTAAATGACCGACTGGCGTTATTTGTCTATTTGATTATAAGTGCGTTGGGGAGATGGGACTATGATCACTCTATTTTTGACAGTGGGAAGGAAGAGCAATATAGTCGGTATTGTCGTTGAGGGGTGATTAATTGTGGCTACACTAGCATGTGACTGCGGGGTACTGCTTCTTGGACAAATTAATTACCTGTCGTTGTGACTGATGGCTTCTGAAAAGGTTTTATCCAGCAGAAGAAAATATGGCATTTGAGTTTTTATTGACAACTGATCACAAATACAAAACACCCATTAGCATAGATTCATATATGAATATAAGCAAGCATAAGTCGGCTATTTCAGTTAGAGAGTCATATAGGTACTGTTTCGTTGAGCTGGTTCTGTCAGGCAACCATAAACTTCCTTTAGATTTAGTCATAAAAGCAATTTTCTGTTGCTGGCATGTTGTTCAAGTAGAAAATTGCTGTTGTTATTTGGCGCTAGATAAATATAGAAGAAGTGAATTTGATTCCCACTAAACAAATCCATTCATGCATAACTTATTGAGTACATCTTGGCTGGTTGTGGTTCAGGTTTTCAAAAAAGACTGAACAAGCTAATGCTAATTGTTATGATGCATTTTAGAAGCCTCTTTTCAGCTCCTTTCTTTTATATTGGTGAAAGTTTTTTTCCCCAAATGTCCTGTCTCTGTCAGTCTTGTGCCCCGTTGTTGCTCCAGGATTTACACAGCAAAAAAGCTAACTGCAATGGTACTTAACCTGATGTAAGAAAGACAGGGATGTCCCACAACAAAAAGTGAGCATAAATAAAAGGACTAGACTTGATTGAGAAACCAAGTCAAATACCATTCATCTTCATCATCGAACAATAAGAAACTTGGTCCAAATGTCTATATTCCTTCATAAAGCTTCAATAATCCTGCTTTTGTTCCACAGCGTGATGACATTTCTAATTCTTGTCGGTAAAGAACGCAGCGTGACGAATAGCATTAAGAATGATTCTGAAGGCACAGTTGGGCAAGTTGCATGCTAGGGCAGATACAATGACACACAGGTCTGTCAAGAAAGAGTCATGATTTGAGTTTCACTATTCCCAATGGACACTAGAGGATGTGTGCAGGGCGGCATGTGTGTGTGGGTGTGTGTCTGTGTTTGTGCCTGTCAAAGAATGTACCCGAGTAGAATCAGTGCTGTATTCTAGAGTTCACTTTCCGGGACAATCTTGACATATCGGGGATTAAAACTCAATAACAATCATATACTTTAATACTAACCTATTCTCTTCTAACTGTACAATAAAAGTTGCTCACACACATTTTCATGTTTTCCAGGATGTGTGGCAACTTTGGATTAAGATCTGACAACATCTGTCTTTATAAGACTTTCTCTGTTTGTCTGATCCTCCTGATTATTAGTGCCACAATAGGGGTATAATAATCATATGCTTTTATCTTGTAGGAAGACACTGGAAGTTGCTGTGTAGGACCTCCGCATGGTTTAGTTACCTCTATTCTTTACTCTGTAGCTTGTGGTGAGGCAGCGCAGCCAGGGGCACCACAAATTCATGTCACACACAGCAGAATTTGATTAGGCAGGAGATGGTATTACTGCCCGACTGGGTTGGAGAAAGGAAGAGGGTAGCCAAACAAGAGATGGTGATAGAGAGTAAGGGGGATGGGTGAGGAAAGAGAAATCTGTACTGAATGTGAAAGGAGTGAAGCTGAGGGGATTTTTCAGTATGCCTTGCAAATGTCTCCCCATGTGCTCTTTTGGGTTGCCCCAGAAAGAAGGAACTAGTCAGGCAGAGCAACGCTTATGATTGAAAAGTGTATGTGCGTATTGAACGGCACATGTCATTATGGTTGCATGGCGTCTCCCTGGCTCTTGGCTATATGTTCTCAGGCGCCACATTTCAAATAGATCCCTTTAGCGTTTGTTGTTTTACCGTACGTCCAGTACACATGGCTCCACTGGTCGACCACAATGACCATGCCCCTTGGTTTTTCTCCAACGATCACTTGATCTCTGTCTCGCATCACGCTAAATCCACAAAATGGAAGGTATTGATGCGGTGCCTTACCATTTCTTTCTCACTGGACATTATTGGATTATAGGTGCTACCGAAAGAACCTAAAGAGAATCTCATCTATCAAGCAGACGGTGGAAAATGGAGGATGCAGCAGAAAGCCACTGACTGACAGGCCGTTAGACTTGCAAGCAGATGAGATTCTGATTGGTTTTGGCCAGTTTCATAAATGCCATGCTGTGTTTTTCAACTAAAGGTCTGGTGATAGATAGCGTATTGGAATATGATATGGTGTGTTTTTTTGAAGGTTTGGCACACGCTTCGAGCTGGGCCTGCCATGGATTTTTACTGTGCACTGCAGATTGTCTGACCTTTCTTTTTATTATATGTCAGCCGTAGATGAAGCCAAGTGAAAGGTTTAGGACTAACTGGCTGAAGAACCTCATAACTCCAATTTGCTGAAGTGATCAAGGACGCACCTACCATGAGCAGTCTCATCTGCCTGAATGACTGCTTGTACCTAATGTTATGCTGTCTCGTGGTCTGTCTCCACAAGTAAATGTCTTCCTCACACTGACAGTCCTGCCAGCTGGTTAAGCCGGTTGACTGAGCGACTGTGTGTTAGGATGTGTTAGCGTCTATTCCCAAATCTGTCTGCAGTTTGGCTTCACCCACTCCTTGCCAGCTCTAAGTGTGACCCAAATTTCCTTCGGGGCTTGTTGACCGTAGAGAGGTGACTAACAGTCTGAATGTGTTATGGCGTCATCCGGAAGGGTCAGCAGAGATGATTTAAGCCTTTCCAAGAAAAACACAAAGTGCAAAGTTGGGTTTTGTTGCTCATCATTGTTTGTGCAACAAAAGCAACAAAAGGTTTTAGATGCTTTCCATTTAAATTCTTTATATTAATATTTTACTATTCATGATAATCTATTGGTTTGACTATTGCTACCAGGTGGGAAACATGCCAATCAGAACTATGGTAGTTGCTGTGATCAAGCTGTAGTTACTCGGCACAATTCTGTATTTAATGGCCTTTTGACAATGTTTTGAGCTAAGATTTTACACTACTTCTTTATGGTTACCTCCACTACTGTTGTTGTCACTTAAAATTTCCACTTCAGAGAATAATAAACTAGCTGGCTGACCCATCAACATTCCCCGCTGTGAACCTTTAAAGGTTTTGTACAGTGTCAGGAACTGTCTCTGACATTAAAGCTCAACCACATTAACCCAATAAACCTTTTTTTTGTTTCCAAAAAAAAATACTGGTAGCAAAGAAATTTTTACCTAACTCAAAAAATGTGTGACATTGGGTCTGAATAACACCAAAATCATATCAGTAATTCTATAAAGATTCCTATAAGGGCTCCAAATCACATGGGGAATCAAGGCTCATAGAGCAAAGCAGGACATGCCTCAGGGTTGGGTCAGAGCCTGGCCAGCGGCTGCTAGGCTGGCCTAATACTGTCTGACTGTCAGTCCAGCGTCCTAATAGGGCAGCAGAGACTCAGGGCTCCCTCACGGCATCTTCTACGTCTTTTCTCCAGGCTGTCAGAGTAGAAAGCATCACTTTATGACAGATAGCCATCATTTACCAATTGCAAATGCTTTCTGGCACTTCTCCTTTGACAAGAGCATCAGAAGGGACAGTGAGTGTGGGTGAGGTGCTGATTAAGATGGCACCCAGCGCTCACCCTGCCTTCACCTCATCTTTTCCCATTCTTTTTCATCTCCTGTCTGGTGCTTCCCCATCCCACACATGCCCTTTGACCCCCTGCTCCAGGTAATGGAAGTTGGATGGGGGTGCAGGGGGTGTAGCTGGGAGGTGGATTGGCATTCAAGTGGATATGAGCTGCATTACTGATTATATGATCATGCTGAAGAATACTAATTTAATATAATATACCCACAGGAACGAGATAATCACCAATGTGGAAAGACGTAGCGCAGCATAGAAGTCTTAAAATGAACAACGGAGGTGCTCAGCAGTCCGCGCTGTTTGTTTTTGGAGATTGTAAATGGAAGGTAGAGAAATGAGAAAACCTGAAAATTGCATTTCTGTACACTGTGATTTTCCATTGCAATAACTGAAATGCTACAGGGCTTACCACCCTAACAGAGGATTTGATAATGCTATCTAATGCTGCCGTGGGTACAATCATGGTATTTATTGACATAGGGTCATGCCATGTGTGAAAATGAAGCATATCTTGTATTCTAATATTGACCGTGACACAATGTACCATGAGTGCTATAGTGACAAGGCTAGGGTTCTGGTCTCTGAATATTTCCCAAAAACTATGTGGCAGGTATAATACAATTAGATTAGAACTTGTTTGCAGTAAAGATAGCATTCCGAAGAAAGCAATCCCACCTTTGACTACCAGGTGCAAAACAATACATAATCTTTTTTTTTTTTTTTGGCTTACACTTTTTGCATAGCTGCATTCCATAATCAAGTATTGCCAAGAAGTTATGGCTCTTCAAAGAGATAAACTAAAGAGACAACAATTGTAGTCTATGTTTTATTAAATATGTGCAATGTAGTGAACTAAATCACCCAACATATTTATTTTACTTTATTTGAAAGGTATGCTTCCTGTGTTGCATTTACCACACCTGCAAGTAAAAAAAAGATTCCCACAATTGACATCAACAGTTGTAGTGTAATGACTCAGAGTACTGCAACGTTAAAGTTTGCACATGCCATCCTTGTTTGCTTTCAGTTACAATTATCTCCCTATGAGGTCGATGTGCTTTACTGTGCTACAGATGGTGTAGTGCCCTAACCTGTGCAAACACAGCTGTCAACTACGTTATATATTACCCTGCTGCGACACATTTGAGCTATAACTTTTTCTACATTATGATATGCAAGACTGCAAGCCTCCAGTATCACAGCAGTCAGATCTGTTGCAGTACCTCTGAAAGTCTCGATGAAACATCATCTTACATTTTTCCATTTTATAGGCTCTGTTGTAATGTATTGCTGGACCCATAGGGAATGCTAATGCTAACAGGTGAAAGGGTGACAAACCGGTCAACGCTTTTACTGTGCCTTAGAGACGGGAGAAAGGGAGGCCTGTTTTCAGGACCTTGAGCAGCTGGAATGTCACGCTCGCAAAGGAGACAACATTTCTCAAGGACTCTAGTTATGCCATGTCCAGATACTTTCATTCTTCCTTTCAAATCTTACACTATCTGAATCATCCAGTCTCTATATAAATGACATGCACAGATTCTGACATAAATATGCATAAATGTCCTCACCACGTTCGGTATCCGGTCCGTATAGCAAATTATTCCATGAAGTAATGTACATGGCAATGGTTTTTGTGTGAGCCACAGGTGCACAGCAGGAGATGTTACTCCTCACATTGAGTTCACAGTCAGTGACCACCAAGCTATAGCTGGAAAAGGCTTTCTTACTCTCTTTAGAGAGGCCATGGAAGAACCTTTGAAACTATGAATATTTAGATGTATACCACAGATGGAAGGAAGCCATTCAAGGCACAAACTAAAGCATCTCACACTGGCAAGTGTAAGTTAAAAAGGAAAAAGAGAAGGAAAAGAGAAAAGGCAGATTAACTGGCATGAGTTATTACTTATGATGGGCTTTTTCCTGTTTGGAAAGCCAGCTCTTGTGTTAACCCAGTGGGACAATTCCTGCATTAACCTGCAGTTTTATTTACTTTACCAAAGACAGTAGAGGAGGACGGTGTTGTAGGACTAAAAAACACCATCATGTACTAATTTATCTAATATGTTAAAGCTATATTTCTACTCTTTTTGAACAATCTATTACTTTTGATAATAGGTTGGGTTCTTATATTCTAGTGTTACGTTACAAGATTTGGGGTTAAAAAAGAGGCCAATCAGTGGCCCAGTCAACTAGTTTAAACAGTAATAATAGATATTAAAATATGTAGAATTATGTAGAATTCAGAGATTATGGCATTTTCTCAGTGGTATCTTCTCTGTGTATGCTCCATAAACTCTGCTGACTTCCACAGATAAGGCACTGCAAGTTTATATGTGTGACATCCAAGTCTGTTTTTCCATTATTATTCAATGGTCTGTGCATTACACAAGGCTAATAATGACGTCTGTGAGTCAGAAAGAGAGGAAATCAAAGCTATTATCATAAACCCACGTCTGTATGTGTGCGTGTGTTTGTGCATGTAAATGCTCCAGGGTTCCAAGGATCCATCAGTCTCCCGTCTGGAGCCAAGCAAAGGGAAGGTCAGCCTGATGGATACATCCTGACATGCACACAGCCTGTGATGTCAGCTGCATGTGCGTGAGCGAGTGCGCGTGGGCTTGTAGGCCAGCCAAGCTCAGGCACGGTTCAACAGAGCAGAGGGCGGACAGGCAAGCAGGGAGGCTGAGTTAGCCTGGCCTTGGCGCCCCAGTTCGAGAGGCTCCAAAAAAAGTGTGCGTGGGGGGGGCTGTTAAAGTGGGGTGGGCCTGGCAGAAGGCAGGGTAGACAGACAGGGACTTAAGAAGTCTAGCAGATATTGTAAAGTTATGAAATCAACAATAATGAAAAGAGCACTGGACATTTTTATTTCAAGTTAAGTTGTTGAGTTGTTCCTCAATGAAAAAAAATTGTTGCTGCCCTGCCAAAAACATGGAATGATTGTTACTGCTTTTAGATTTGCCTACATTACTGTATAGGATAAGGCAAGGTACTTTTGTTTACAAAATATTCCCAATTAATCTTCAGAATCAGAACACTTCACATCATACAGTATACTGTATGCTATAATAATCTATCATTAGGAAAATATACAGTAAATATATAATATATAGTTATAGTGAAGTGTAGGCTGGGGTGGCAGAAGAAAGGCTGCATTCATGAGTGGTGCCATCTCTGGCTCTCAAAGGGGACTGAGGCTCATCAATGACCAGGCCAGCTGGGAGGATGTCAGCATACACAGACTCTCTCTCCTTCTTTGGGCCACCGTCCCTTTCTCTTTTGTCGAGCCCAAGTGCTGTCAGAGCCACTATCCTGAACACTAAGGCCTCTCATGTAACCAGGGTCCCATTGAGCTGCAGAGAAAAAAGACAGTGGCTAATGCCCTGTGGTTTGTCTGTACACAGTCTGCACACACTGTATATGACATGTAGGGTCTGCCCCACCCCCTGACAGCCCCTTCCTCCGATAGCCAAGCCAGCTGGAGTTAGGCTAGGTGGGGCACAGCTTAAAGGGTGAAAAATCGGCAGAGCCAGCCAAATGCAGCATGCTCAGATGGTGTTTTTCCAAGGGCCCAAACTGTGTTTTATACAGTAATATGTTTTTAATATGTAATATGTTTTTTTCATATATATATATATATATTCTATTTTTAGTTAAAATTACAGTCAAACACCAAAGAACATGGCAGTTGAACATTTTGAATCACAATTCAGATTCAGATGGTCTCTTTTAAGATTGTCAGCCTTTTACTTTTCATTTCATGAAAGAAATAAAGAGTTGGAAAAGTTTGTGATCTGCACTTAATGACCTACATCAGCAGCAGCTGTGGGCACTTTGCATGCAATGGCAGTGGTGCACAGAGACACATTTGCATTTGTGGTTTTATATCATAAGCAACATTGTTACTCCCTCCCTCTTCCTTCCCTTGTTCCCTTTCTTTTGTCCTCTATCTGTCTTTTTGCTGAAGCAAGGGGTCTCTTAGTCAAAGCCATGTGGCCAGTCAAAACAGAGCAGTGGACGTAACGCAGAAAGGTTCAACCGGACATAATGTAGATCCAAGCATAACATCAACACCAGCTAATACCAAATCACATGAGGGCAAAATGGTTACCATAACGCCAATAAAAATGTTCTTTTGGAAAAAATTGAGCTGACTTGACACAATTCTGTAACTTTATTATCTGCATTTTGATGTTGATAATTCTGGGGTTGTAACACAGTTGGAAGTTACTTAGTCCAGCCTCTGGGTACAAAAGGGGAAATATTGAGAGTCCTGTGGTCTGAGTGTACAAGCATCCTCTGGAGTCACAGTGGTTTGTTCGATTAAAGGACTTCCTGCGGCTTTCATCTCTACAATGGGCTTTGACAGGGAGACTTTCTTCATAGCACGGTCTCTGCAGTCACAGCACTCTCATTCCCCTATAAACTCTGATAATCCTAAGTTTTGTTGAAGTTTGTAAAGCATACTTTTACAGCGGTAGTCATTTTATACGAATAGAGTAATACTGCCACCTGACATATACAGTATAATCATAGGTAAAACAACAAGTTTTTTTAAGTGACTAGTGAGTGATTTTTGTCATCCACAGACATTAACGTTCTCTCTCTAAACACCATTTAGCAGACTCTTTTATTCCTCTTTTGCAGTGTTCTGATGGACATCTCAGTTCATGTACCAAGTGTTTTTGTTTAGCTGTTGAATAGTGTCCTAAGAGATACTGTTGCTATAGAGTGTTATATGCTGGTATCTGTTCCACTGTGGTCCTGCAGACCTTAATAAACAGTAAATAAAGAAATAAAATGAGCTTTCACCTTGGTCTGTGGCCCAATGTCTTCTTGCAGTTTTTAATTATGTTTGATAATTTGCTAACATTAATGAGAAAGGTGTAGCTGTCCATTCGTCTATTGCCTTTGAAGTTCACATTGTGCTGTTGTGTTTCTAGCATTCACTTAGGATTAAAGCAATCCCAGCTCGGTTACCATGGTCACCACAATCATATTAGGATCATGCTGCTAATGTGTTATTAATTCGTAGAAGAATACAGTTTTTCCCTTGCTTGACTGTGGGAGTTGCAGTGTGCAAAAACACTCTATTACTGGAGAAATGTAAAGTGACTTAATCTTATCAATAGGTAGCATGTTTAAGCCTCTGTGGTAATGGCAGTCAAAGAGCCTCTTAAAACTACTCTGAATTCTTTTAGCGAGCAGAGTGAGCGTACACTTGGTTATTTTAAGCCCCATCAGAGATTTGCACTTGCAGAAAGTGTATTAGTCTTTTTGACAGGACATAAAATGTGTTCAATGAAATTTGGGGATTGTTTGGGATGGCTTCGCTGCAAGAATAACTGTAACAATATTTCTTCTTTTTCATCACGTCAGAGATATTTATTTCTTCAGCTGCTGGGGAATTAAGCACTAACATTATTAACTGAAATGTTGTTGAGCTTGGTTTAAGCTCATTGCTCTAGAGACTGTTTATGCCGGTTTTGCTTTTCATAATTGTTTCCATGTTGCTTTGAGTGTGCACCATTGAAGTCAAACCATTCAGCCTCTTCATTTGAAAATACATTTCCAGTTTTATAGGGTTACATTAAGTGATACATTTCTTGATAACCTAGCAGCCTTTTGATAGAAAGACTAATTAAATTGTCTGTGTTGATGTGAATTGGTTCTCTGTGAGTAGTAAGCGTGTGCATGCTGTCTAATTAAATCATATTGGCTTTAGAAATGTTGCTAGGATTTGTGGATGCTCTCCAGCTTACTCCTACATGTGCAGTGTAAATAAGTTCCTCGTCTGACCTGAGCTTGCTATTACTGGCTGCACTTGCAAATTGAGAAGCAAAAATGAAAAAGGTTTTTACAAGCAATGTTTTATACTGAATAGCATAAAACAACTAGATACAAGCAAAGGTTGAGTCTCTAGTTTGTCAGTCTTTGTGTGTCAGATCCCTAACAAGTTTGTTCTTCTTTTCCAGAGCACCAGAGATCATCCTGGGCCTGCCGTTCTGTGAGGCGATAGACATGTGGTCTCTGGGCTGTGTGATAGCTGAGCTCTTCCTGGGATGGCCTCTTTATCCTGGAGCATCAGAGTACGATCAGGTAAGAAGCATCACACCATCCAGCCCATCTCCTGTGTGCAATGCTGTGCAAGTGAATCCATTTAAAACTAGTCAATTTCTCTGTGGAAATACTAATCAGATATAATATATCCTCTCATTTGCCTTATGAGTGAACTGGTGTTGTGTCATTTATTCCTTTAATATGACTTAATGTCTGTTATGTGGGAGTTGATTGACAGCTTGTTTACTTGCTTTATTAGATGAGAAAAAACTGTAGAACTATAGTATAGTTTTAATACTTGACATTAAAATATTGTATTGTATAGTATTTTGAGAGATATAAAAAATGTTGCTTTCTTAAAATACTTTATTAGACAGAACATCATTAGCACATCAGCTATATTAGCCTCATTGAATGCTTTGTCTATTAGTCTGCCAATTAGACCAACTAGCTTTAACTGTCATTAAAATTGGTTTCTGTTGGCTACATTATTTTCAAGTAAGCATTGAAGATACCCAACTACAGATTTACCTCTGACTTTTTGCATCAACATGAGGCATTTAGTTAGGTTTAGTAGCGCAATCTACATTAGTCTCATCTATTCTTTCTGTTTCGACAGTTATCTTTCACTCTCATTATAAATGGTTACTTTTTGATAGGCCACATCAGGGCTGGCTCCAGCAGGGGGCAAGGCCCACTATAATTTGGTTCTTACACAAGAACCCCCCCCCTTGCCTGAGAATGGTCTGGCCCACTTTTCCTGCCCCAGTCCCAGCTCCTTTCCCGGGCTCTGCTTTAGGCACTTCTCTGTGCTGACAGAGGCAGGAGGGAATTATTTGTGTTTAGCCATGATTGTAATAAGTAGTTAAATAAAGCACATGTTGGACTGTAACACTTAGTGGCTCAAATTCAACATCCCATAACCATCACCAGTCTGACACAGACTACTATTTATGACAGGCTATTATAAAGGAGTTAGCTAACTTAGCTCTATGAGTTTTCCCTACAGCTCTCACTGTCCGCTGTTTTGAATGGGACAGATTATTATTAACAATGGTCTACTTTTAGTGTCAGGATCTACATGGGGTCAGCAAAGACAGGTTTATCAGTATTAAAGCTGTATTTTAATAATGAAGTCTAAGCATTTAGTAAATAACGTCACATCCAATAAAATTATAAAATTGCCAATCTAAAAAAAACAATTGCATTTCGAGACAGTACATTTGAGCTGAAATATAAGACTTTAAACTTTAACCAGCAGGATAAGCTTTATTAATTTACCGAATATACAGTTTAAGGGGGTGTGGCCAAGGCCGAGTATTTTGTTCATTATTATAACCTGTGTTCAGATGCTTCTAGAGGCATGTGGCTCTAGAATACAACACAAATACTGTTATGTCTTGAGCTATTTTTCACATTTAAGGTCCCCAGCAACCCAGGTTTTTATAAAATCTTAATTCCCAGTGTGTGTTTTAAGCTCTAGTGTGTTCAACAGTGGAGCAAATGACCAAATTACTGTAGTAAATTTTTCAACATTTTAATAGGAGTAAATGAGTGCAAATCACGATCAGACCTCCAATAGTTACATAATTAAAGTCAGACTTGCTCTTTTACTCTCCTTTTGGTTTAGAGTGTTTAGTGTGTAAGAGCAGAGATAGGACCAGGTAAAGTTCATCCACAGACATATTTTTGCCAGCATATAAGTTGTATTAGCCCACCCTAATGAAACATGCTAGAACCGGCCCTGGGCTACATATTCTTTAAATGAGCAACTATTGGCTTACAACTCTCATCTTCTTAAAATTGTTTGTTGAAGTAACTTAGGCCAAAATTTGGCAGCTAGCATAAACAGCTGGAAAGCTGTGTTAATGCTACCTTTGTGAGCTTTTGCTTTCTTTAAATACCTTGCCAGACAGATCAACATTAGTGCAGCATCTACATTAGCTTCATTAAATGCTTTGTAGGCTAAACTATCTTGCTTTTTAGCCCAGCTAGCTTTCACTCTTGAGGACTTTTCACCACTGCTTTACTTCAGACTTCTTCCTTAAAACAGCTTGTGGTGGCAAATCAGTCTAAAAATCAGCAATTAGCATCAAAAACCACAACACTACAACAATGCTACATTTTGTTAGCATTTGTGCTGGTGTTCTCTGTCTGCGAGCATGAGCTTCTGAGTGTTGGAGAGGGTGGGATGGTTCTCCAATCCCCCTGACAGCCCCTGATGATTCTTGCGCAGCCTCCCTGTTTATCTGAACAGATGCCACAGAGCCACTTGTCCAATTAGCGCAGCCCCTGTGCTCTGGAGCAAGACATTGCCGCGTTCCCTTCTCTCCATCAGTCAGACGAGGCTCAGTGGGAAAACCTTGAGCAAGTTGGGCTCCATCACTGAACAAGCTTTTTTTTTTTTTTTTTTTTTACAAGTCTTTAAACTTCACAGTGTCTCATTTGCAAGTCTCAAATCATTCTAAGAGTCTTGAGCTGAGGTCATGTTTGGGTGCTGTGCATATTTTAGCCAGATAAGTCTAGGGAAAGTTTTCGGCAGCTTGGATTTTTTAACTGCCAAAAGAGCATCTGTCTTAAAGTTTTACTTTTTTTTTCATCAGCAAGAAAGATTCATAGGGCTTTCCAATTAAAGTCAACTTATGATTCAATCATGCATATGATGTAAAAAGTCTCAAATGCATTTTTCATCTTTTGCCTTGCAGATCCGATACATCTCACAGACACAAGGCCTGCCTGCAGAGTATTTGTTAAGTGCAGGGACGAAGACAACCAGGTTCTTCAACAGAGACCCAGAGTCCACCTATCCTCTTTGGAGACTGAAGGTTGGTTCAGTCTTATTTCTCATAAAGGTTATGGCACTAGTGAACATAACATAGTCTATGCCAGTAACAGATCCAGTGTGAGACCATGCTGAACCCTGTGCTAGCTATAAACGAAGTGTCAGGCTAATGAGAGCAAAATGGATTTGTGTGAGAGGATTGTGAAAATGGAAGCCAAACCTGATAAAAATCCTCTCTGTTATAACCCCCTTTCAACTGACTGGATATATAGGCCACTCAATAAGATGGTCCGCTCCTCCTTTTAGCATCTTACTTTTAGTGCTGACCATTTTCTGTCCATCAGAGAACACAAAATGGTTTCTCTAAATGTATGACTACAGTCTATGTGTTTACCACGTTACTTTAGTTAGAAATGGTCTTAAATCATGCAACATTTTATTTCATAAACCAGGTAATATACCAAACAGTGATAATAAATGCCTCTGCCTGACATTTCTGAGCCATAAAAGTTACATATTTACCTCAAGTTTTGTATGTGTTTTATATGTCACAATTATAATTTCTATAAATGGTAATTAATGGCAAATCATATTATTAGCTAATTCTGACAAAATACTTTCACCAAGTACTGTATGTACCTTGTAGCACATACACACACCTTTTATAAAGTAGGCCTAAATGTAGAAATCATACCAACTACTATAAAACTATTCTTTATCAGTGCTGTAAAAGCGACATGACATTTTTTTCAGAATGACAGGCAGTGACAGTTACTGCTGCATGATATGACCTTTCCAACAGCAGTGGACAAATGACTTTACTGTCTGTATTTAAAAATAATATATTCATGTGTTCACCAGAAAAAGGGTCAACACACTTTTTGCAGGTGCTGTGTGTTCATCTTACTTATGCTTTTCACAAAGTGTGCATATATAAAACCTGTAGTTTTACGGCTCACTATTAGTAGAGTATTCGGTAACGTGTGCCTCAACATGCAGTCTCCCCAATCGTTTCTGGCTGTTAGATGAATGTTTGTGCGCCACCCCAGGGTTCCTCAGAGGGCAAGCCGAGTCCTGCTGCACACCAACAACAAGAGGCTATAATGAGCGAAATGTAAATAGTGCATTTCCAGAGGGGGAGTGTGGTGGGGTTTGTGAGTAACATCTGCTTCTTGTCTCACGTAGACTCCCGAGGACCATGAGGGCGAGACAGGAATCAAGTCCAAGGAGGCTCGCAAATACATCTTTAACTGCTTGGATGATATGGCCCAGGTATAATTCAGTATTCTTCTCTCCCCAACAACTGTACAATCAATGTATTATTCGCTCTGTCTTTTGCAACTCTTACATCTGCCTGTCTCACATTTGAACTTTCATCTATTGGTGTGCTCTCCAAGTCCCGGGCCAGTATGAGCCATCACATCCCAAGAATTAGCTATCAAATATTTGAAATCTGTTAAAATATTTATGCCGCCAAGGCCTGATCTCCAGATGCTATGGAGTACTGCTGCCATATAGAATTTTACTGAGCAAAATGACAGCAGCTGCTGAGTGAAAACACTACCTCTGCTCTTCGTTTCTCCTAATAACTTACAGGCAGACAGTTGGGCAGAACATGTGGCAAGGCTGGTTAACATGTTTGATACGTACAGTTTGCTTTTTAAGTCAAGCCCGCAGTGAGTGTTGAAGTTTCATAAATCTGCGGGACATTTCTCTTGATTGCACAGGTCAGGTGGAAGATAAAGTACAGTTTCTTGCTGATAGCAGACTCATTGAGACAGTGTCCCAACCAGTTATGCAGACTGGCTCAGCGGGACCTGTACTGTTTAGTCTGTGTGACTCAGCTCTCGTTCTGCAGATTTGCACAGCCCACAGGTGACATGCAAGCACTGTTTGTTGTAGGGAGATCTTATGTAACATTTATGCTGACGTTATAAACACATATATTTTAGTTGCATTTTGAAGTAATAGAAATTGTTTATGGAAAGAATTTAGCAAAAATGTGCAAGTGAATTGGAAACATTAGAAAACTCACATTGTCATTTTTTTTGGTTGCCTGGTACAAACAGGCTTGTGCGGAACCACAAAGAGGTTTCACCGACAAGTGACAGCAAATTGTGATATTATAGACATTTGGGTCCTGCGTGGTTTGGCCCTCATCAACTGCAGTAAAACAAGTTATTTATGTTGAGGAGTGATAGTGATTTTAGCTACACAAAACTTGCAATATCACTTTTATTAGTTCTTTCCATATAAAACCTCTCTGACATCACTTGCTTCTCGGCAGTGAAAGGAAACTCATCTACCCTGCATTTATATTTTTACAATATTTTATGGTTTTGCTTCATATTTGCCTTGTAATTTATGACACTCACACATGTGGCTTTAGAGCACACTGTACCCGTGACATACCTGTCAGATGATATAGCCTCTTGTTTTGTATACCACTGGCACATATGATTTCCAGAAAGCATTTTCCCATGCCCTTCCAATCTCTGTCTGCTGTCATCATGTTCCTCGATGTTGCTTCTGATAACAACTAGCCGCCAGATTACACCTAAGTAGGTGAATTATTTCTTATAGAATATGGTCTTGGTGATACCCACTGCATACAGCCCATGTGGATGCACAACACATGTGGCCGCTTAAGTGATGGAGACAATTATGATTGTCCAGTAGTGCCCTGGGCCGCTGTCATGCCTGTCTGTAATAACATGCTGTCAGATGAGACTAGATAGTATCGCTGCTTGTTGAATTTACAGTTACCCCACATGCACACATCCAGGGAGCAGAGTTTAATGAAACAACCTGCACTGGTATGATATCCCCTGGGTTATCTCTGTCTCCCACGCTTCAAACTCCTTGTCCTGTATGGAGCCAGCCTGCAACAGAGAGACATGGGAGATACAGCAACAAGCTTAATGCGTGAAAGAACTGCCTATTTTGGCCCTCTCACTATCCCAATCATATAAACAAGTCAGCATTGTGGACATCTGTCTGTGCGTGTATAATGGATGATCTAGCTGAAGGCCCAGAAAGAGAGTGGATGCCAAGAACGGATAATAAAGCTCCTTTCCGTCATAAGAAATGTGTGGCAGCTTTAGTCACAAGTATATCTAATTTAAAGCAGTCAAAGAACAATCTAGAACATATACAGCATAAGTACCCAAGTAATCTGTTATAGACTCCAAAAAGCTGAAAAATGCATTTAGTATGATCTGGAAAAGCTTCTTGCCAATAGGAAAGAAAGAGAAGGAAAAGTGAATTAAGATGGAGTTCAGCTTATATTTATTTCATAACATAGGCTTTATAAATAAAGCCCTTTCACCGACTGTTGCTTTTATTGAGAAACGGATTTCATGGGCAAAGCTTTGTCCCCCTGCATCCTGCGCGGCTAGTTCGGCATTTCCCGAGGCGTGGACCAATCTGTCCCACTGCTCGACATCTGCCGTCCTCCCTGCCCTCATGTGGCATGTGAGTACTCCTTGCAACACAGATGTGGTTCTATAAACAGCGGTTTACATGCAAGATGTGCAAGGATGTCTTTATTAGCCAGAGCACGTTTACTTTTTGCATATTATTTCCTAATTTTGTGAGTATGAACATGTATAATAAAATGAAGGTTGTGCAATATATTGGAAAAACTTATCTAATGTCAAACACCACCGAGAGTGCCAGCCCACACTGTTTGTAAGTTGTGGTTGTGTGTGGACAGTGCCAAATGAAAACCTTAAAGACTAGATGTGATAAATGTGTTGCCTTTTTATAGACAAAAAAGATTCTGGCAAGAGTGAATCTGTTGCTGTAGCGAGTACTAGTTCTGTGTTAGCCAATACACAGCGTTTTTGAAAGATGCAGAATATGAAGTTGATTTAAATAAAGCAACATTTCATGACATTTTACCTTAAATATATCGCTTCAGGGTCATTTCAGTGGTTCCTTGACACTGTATTGAAACACTGAACTATGTATCTGTGGTTCCGCTTCATATTATCTTTAAAAAATAATAATCCTACAAATTGTCAATAATCGACACGGTGGCACAGTGGTTAGCCGCACAGCAAAAAGGCCCAGGGTTTGACTCCCGGGCCGAACGGGGCCTTTCTGTCAGGAGTTTGCATGTTCTCCCCGTGCTCAGGTGGTTTTCCGGTTTCCTAGTTTTCCCCACCATCCTGAGCGCCCCTTGGTTGTGGCTGTCAGCAGTGAATTTCCCCACAAGGATAATAAAGTGATAATAAAAATAAAATTAAATAATCCTTAGCATGCAATGCCTTCACAAGGGCGTAAGCGTGTGTTTGAGTATTTACATGATGCATTTTTCAGGAATGTTAGTCAATGTTGCTTTAAATCTATGTATAAAACAGCAACACAATTCAATTATTCTGAAATTACAAACGGTTTTTAAAAATAGTAAGTGCAAACTCATAAAGTTGATTGCATCTAAAATTAGGTATCTGAGTACAATATATGACATCAGAAAAATAAGTTTTGTCATATCAACATTGACAGCCTTCAGATTCAGATTGGGTCATCCCTTATTAGAGAAGCATTAAAATAGCCTGCTTTTTTGGAATCTCCTCATTGGGTCTCAGTATTATGACACACCTTGGCCAGCTGCTTTGCATGTGCGAGCCAAGCTGTCTATATTCCCAAAGTCATCTCTTCGACTAGCTAGAGGACAGCATGATTATTTCTCACCTCTTTCCGCAGATTATTCTTTTTATCACAGCCGGTGGAGATGGCAAGCAGAGAGGAATGGCTACGGAGGCTGAATAACCTGCGTAGAGAAAGAGAATTGAATCAGATTTCACCGTGTTGACTGGCAGCACATCTGATAGCCCCTGGAGCAGGCCCACAGATAAGCACTACGTCTTTATGAAAAACAGGCCCGCTCCCTTCACATGACAGTCACAATAAACAAGGCCGCCTGTCTGTTGCACTGTCCCCCATCTCTGTCCCCTTTCTGGCTCACAATCTGCTTGTTCTCCAAAAAAGCATACTGGCTAAATCGTGACCTTGTCCCAGTTCCGTCATTCCTCACCCTGCGTGACAGCCCTAAGAGCAGGCTCAATCCCAATTTTAGCTCCTTCCTATTAAATCGATTTCTGGGAACTCAATATTGTTTTGCATTACAGCTGTAAAATCCTAGTATTCACCCAAAACCTAAGCTGTAATGTTTATGGTTTTTCAAGCTGCTTCCAAGAATTGCTTTCAAACATATTTAGGTTAAGTTGTCAACTTTGTCAGAGGCTTGCAGAAAATGGTATCCTTTGTAAAAGTGTTTGTGAAAGTGCCAATGGCAGCATTTATTGGCTTCGCCTTCTTTTTGTTTGTTTTCACATCTCAGGAATAGATAAAAATCTCAGTGAAGGCGCCAGGGAGATATTTCAAGTGGAGCTATGAATACCAGTGCAAATGTTTTTAATGTCACTAAGGTGCAAGGTTATCACTGGGCTCTGTGACACGCTGGTTAACACGCTAACATATGAGGCCTTGTGTGTATTAATAGGGCTCTCCGTGGGAATGAGCTGTCTTCTGTCAAAGATCCGTAGAGACCTTGAATTGTGAGTGACTGTGTAAGGTTTGAAATGCTAAAGTGTTCTGTGTTTCATGCTGCCTGCAGGTAAACATGACGTCAGACCTGGAAGGCAGTGACATGCTGGCAGAGAAAGCTGACCGGAGGGAGTTCATTGACTTGTTGACCAAGATGCTAACCATCGACGCCGACAAGAGAATCACGCCTATTGAAACACTCAACCATCCCTTTGTCACCATGTCACATCTCCTCGATTTCCCCCACAGCACACAGTACGAGCACAGCAGTTTCCAGTAATAGATTTTACAATGGGCTAACAAGACTAAGCACTCACGCCTTTCTCTTTCCATCGTCTGTGCAGTGTCAAGTCGTGCTTCCAAAACATGGAGATCTGCAAGCGGCGCATGAACGTGTACGACACGGTCAACCAGAGCAAGACGCCCTTTATCACCCATGTGGCCCCCAGCACCTCCACCAACCTCACCATGACCTTCAACAACCAGCTTAACACTGTGCACAGCCAGGTATTAAATATCTTCAATTTACCATCGCACTGTTAAACCTTCATTAAAATGTTGTATTGACTCGATTGTAGTTGGACAACGTTTGGACAAAGACTGTGAAAGTAAGTATTTAAATGGATGCTGAATTTGCAAAACAATAGTGGCGGGGGTTTTTGTAACTTTAGAAAACTAAGCAAATAAGCTAAACAAACTGCTTTCTGTGGACAAATGCAGCAGCCAAACATTTTAGACAACTGATACTGGTGCAGTGAAAGGGATTTTAGTTCAAGGTCATGATGTCTTTTAGTTGCTGTCAAACAACTTTCTGTCAGTGTTTGTTAATGCCTGCAAACGCTAGAGAAAAAAATAGCTCACACAAGTTAGTGGTTTAGCAATGTCACAGTCATTTTGATTTTATTTTGTATCATAAAAGTTCATTCTTGTTCTCTAAAATAAACACACTGTTTTTGCTGTTTAGTGGCTTTGAACCTAACAATTTAACATCTCCTCTTTCACATGAAAAGGCTTCTTTTACCACAAGGAGGGAAATGGAAATATATTGAATATAGTGCTCTCTGCCTAAACCTTGGGAACATTTAGTCTAACAAATTGTACTTTTTACTTTTTATTCCTTAAGCTTAGTATATCTGTTACAATCACTACATTAAACAAACTTGCAAAATACAGAATCTAGTTTGACCTGATTAGGAATAAATGGCTAAACATTTGCATAACCGTCCATAAAATACAAATTCTTAATGTTAAGTCATACACTTGCTGCTAAACAATATCAAGCTCAGCTGTCAGCAGTAGAGAAGCTAAGTGGTCAATGATTGTCCATGCTTCTTTGTCTCTTGTTGTGTGCGTCCTGCCTGTCTCCCTGCACGTTTCCATGCTCACCAGCCTGCCTTTCTGCCTGGCGTATATATATGTGTCTGTCTGCCGTTCTGTCTCTGCCCCAGGTCCTGTGGGATTGTCACAAAGTGCTGATTACACACATGACCAGCCCCACTTCCTGCTTGCCTTGCATTCTGGGGCTTTCAGGCCTTAAGAATCCCTTTAGCAGGCTTCCTCCTCTCACTGCTGTCCTCCTCTGTCTCCTCTCCTTTCCTTCCATTTCCCCAGGATGAGCCTGTGGTGCTTTACCGCTCCGTTCCCGTTACGGTGCATGTGTAATTTTAAAATTGCTGACTTTTGGCTTGTACCAGATTTACCCAGCGTCGAGTTGTGAGGTTTTCCAGATTGTGCTGCGCTCTCCCACCCGTGTCTTTAGTAAACACATTGTTCTTTATTACTAACTATATCGAGCCAGCTCACACTGTGTAACATGCAACAAAAAGCCAATTTTTCTGTGATTTAAATAGATTAACATTCCTTCAGCTTGTCTTTTTTTGTGTGGCATATCTAGACAGACTTAATATTGAGATTTATTCAGCACGATTCATTTGCAAGGCTAGAATGCATTATTTGCTTGTATTTTTCCATTTGTATGCTTGTTTATGATGAATGCCACAGTGCAATATTGATTATGTTCCCTCCCCTGGTGTTCATCGAACATGCTAAAGAGAACAAAATGAAAAATGAAAGTGCTGTCTCTGTAGTTCCCTCCGCCCGTCCGTAGCTTAATGAAAGAACTAAAATTAGACAGTGTCACAGTGCAAATACTGCTTAGAAGCTGAGCAAACGTCTCTTAAAAGCATTTGTTTGTATCTCGGATGTTCCCAGGCAGCCTTCCACATGTCTTATTAATGGTCAAGGCATGCTGGAGTTACCTAAGCTTACATAATTATACAGCCACTGTTGCATGTGAAATATTGCCCCTGTCAGCCATATTGATTTGGCGGTGAGGTACCGAATCAGTGTGTGAAATGTCAAAATTCTCAGCTTGTTATTTTCACTTGTAATAATCCGCTAACATTTCCATTTACACTGCCTCCACTGAGATCACCTTATTGCTTTAACATTTCTCATTTAAGCGTAAAATTAGGAGCGATATTTCGTGAGTGGCTTATTATTACTAAATGAGACACTTTGAGCATGTAATGTGTGTGTGGTCATGTAAACAGGAGAGTGTTTTTTCCTTGTGGGGCCAAATCTTGTGGCACTTTGCACATTGATGGTTGATTATAGTGGAATTTGAACATTGATTGCGCACCCTCATGTCTTCCTCGTCTTCTAATTAACCAAATCAGCAATCTGTGTATTTAGGACATTTAAATCAGTTGCCTTTTATTCCCCCATCAGCTTTCATCAACGATGGATAATCATTACAATCCATTATATTTTGACCCACTGTTGTTGTGTTGTTAGAATGCTATTTTTGTTCACCTGTTTTCCATTTCCCTGTTGTGCCCATTCATGCCACCGCCCTTATGATTTTTTATTTTGGTCCCGTCATCCCTTTAGGCCACCAACCTGGCTCCCTCCTCCACCAACAATGCCACCCTTTCCTTTGCCAGTCCCGATGTCTCCATACTAAACTACCAATCTGCACTCTACCAGCCCTCCGCGGCCTCCATGGCGGCTGTGGCCCAGAGGAGCATGCCCCTGCAGCCGGGAGCTCCTCAGCTCTGCGCCGCCCGGCCTGACCCCTTCCAGCAGGCACTCATTGTCTGCCCACCTGGCTTCCAAGGTAAACTCCAACTACTCGCTACTCACAATAGTGTCCAGGCTAATATTTGAATTATAGGTAGGTTTAAAGTCATAAAAAACCTTGGACATTTGTAAGATGATCAAATTTTAGCTGATTTTTATTGACTTTTTGCATATATATTAAACTCTTCTGAAACTAAGCTGCCCTACATGCTTATAAGCTTGTTCACGGATATAACCTTTTGTTTCCAGTATTTGCAAACATAAATAGAACAAATGTCAAATTCAAGATATAAGGCTTCATGATGGATAGTGAATGGGAAAAGCTGGTGCAAGAAAAGATTTTGACATTGGCAAATGGAAAATATACCAGTGCAAGTGTACATGAAACACAAATGCTCCACTGGTATTTGTAAAATGTTATTAATTCTTCTATGTCGGGGTCCTAAAAAGCTCTTTAAGCCCTGTTTCCACTGAGTATTATAAACGGGTCAGGTCATGCTTATATGTGTGTTTCCATTGTCCCAAAGCGGCCCAAAATAAGTTGGCCATACTGTTCCACTTTTGGAACCACTCCATTGGAGTGTCAGCACAGTGCAAGAGTAACTAAAGAAAATAAAACCCAGAAATAGTGTCTGTAGCTAGCTATATGAAAGACACTGATATAAGTTTTATCAGTGTCTTTTATATAGCTTCTTTCATATAGCGACAGACACTATTTCTGGTTCTAATTGGTTTAATTTTTAAATGGGTATGCAGCACAATTCAGCCCAGTGCGTGTATAGAGAAATATGCAGATGACAATTGATAATTCAAAAACACATTTTAAATTATGTCTGTTTTCTCTTAATCCTTTGTGTTTTGACTCAAAGGCCAAAGTGCTCTGAGGCATTATGCATGTGTTTATCCTCTGCCATGTGTAACGTGCAATACAGATGTCTATGAGAAACAGTGTTATTCTATTGCCATGACTACTGTAGGGTTGCTATATCTCAACAGTGCTTTGTTGAATAAAGATATTTTGACAAGTGCGTACAACACACGCAGTACATTATCTGATCTCTAGCTTCTAATTTTGCTCATGCCGCGGAGTTGTAGAAGTGACAGATGTTGAGGCGATTGCTGTTGACATTATCTCTGCTCTTGTGCTTTATTTACACATTCAGGGCTGCAAGCGTCCCCTTCCAAGCACACCAGTTACTCTGTGCGGATGGAAAATGCCGTTCCCATAGTGACGCAGGCCCCCGGTGCCCAGCCTCTACAGATTCAACCTGGCCTCCTTACACAGGTAGGAAAAGTGTAGCTCTCGACAATACCAGTCAAAAACATTCAAACAACGCTCTCTGCAAGTTCCCCCTCTGCCTTCACTAAGAATAGTATCTATCGACGGATGCTGGAAATCACTCGATGTTTGTGACCTTGCCCACGCTGGCAGCTGTTTTATCCTGAGTGCATTCAGGCTGAGCTCTCCTGTGCATTACTTCCTGGTTTTCTCACCCCCACCTCCCGGCCTTAAGTCTCTAGGCTGCCATGGTCTGATGCACACAGAACCAGTAGGATTCTGCACCAAGACCCAGCTTTTTCATGAACTCTTTAGCTTTAGCCGCTAATGTCGGATGTAATGTGGACTGACTGTGCATCACTCACTCTTCAAGCACACACACATTATAGACTCCCTCTGTCACCACTACCACCTCTTTCCCTATGGAAATTTCCATGAAGGCTTTAAATATCCCTGAGAATCTAGGGAGTTTGAAGCGCTCCCTTATCTCTACTTAATCATGCAGTAGGCAGGCAAGCGAGCAGCGAAGCACTATGGGTATAGGTGTGTGCGCGTGGATGTGCGCCTTTGTTTCTGTGGTGGCTTAATCTGTCAGATACCAAATGGTGATTAGCTCCAGGGCTGCTTCCAAGTCAGGCGCTCCAAATTACAGGCCTCAGAGGATGCTGGGAGGTCAGAGGAAGACACGGATGAGGCACTGCACAACCGAAAGAAAATTCACCAAATCTAACCGTGGATATGAAAGCTACAACCAAGCATATAAAAACAGGCATCGTTGATATGTTTTATCAGAATTGTGATCAAAACTATGGCAAGATTATAAAATGGATATTCATTTTTTGAGTTAAGAGAGCTAGTGAGAGCCTGATGACTTGTTTTCAGTTTTTTCATTTAGTACTTATGCTCAGAAATCCATCATTTATGATTAATAAACAAAATCTCTATCCACATGATCTTCTAGGTCCTGCAGGCCACCAAGCAAGGATAAATAATACTCCAGCACCAGAGAACAACATTTAAACTATTAATTTATATGGACAGATGATAAGGTGTAATTTGTTTTGTTGCCATTTTCTTACAACACAGTGATGAAAACTACAGTCTCTAAGTTGTAAATTCATATTCTGTTCTGAGGCTAGGTTCTACAGCTTCCATTTTTGTTTCTGTTACCTTAATATGTGCACGCTCCAAACACAAAACAACAATGAGCATGCACAAACTGAACATAGACATTTACTATGCTTCCAAAAAGCTTGGTTTTCACATAACCACGGAAAACTCATCGCCGAGAGTCTTTACACTGCAAAGAGAGACATCATCCAAAAACAGACACACACACACAAAAACATTTTTAGAGCAACACTACTAAGTTTTGTTTTATACTGCTACAAATGTGATTGGGAATATCTCTATGAAAGAGGGGTTATACTTGCTTTTTATGTTGGGAACAATAAAAATGACCCTGAGACTAGATATCACAAAACCACAATCACAAAACCTATTTAATTGAGAAAAAAACAATTATATAGTCACATCCTGTTTTGTACGTTATTTTGGCCACAGTATGTACAAGATTTGCAACACGGCTTGTTTTCTACCAGATTGTGGAAGTTCTCTGCATTGTTGATCTTATTTATTTATCTATCTTAATTATTATTTCTGTTCATTTTCAATCTATTTATTTATACTGTACATTTAAATATATTTATTTTAAAGAAAAATTACTGTTTTATTCAATAAATCCAACGTATTTCAATAAATGAATGAGTAATTGTGTGAAACAATTGTGAATAATGATTAAAATTATTATGATTATGATTTTTTTCTTATTCAAGTAGCTCTAATGCTTAGTTTTATCAGTAAATATCATATATATTAGATGATATTGTTTAATTCAAATGATGATAGTATGTAAATAAAGTGCACCCTTGTAAATACCACGCGCTGCAGGTGTGCGCTGTAACCGCTGTCAGCACACATGTTAAACAAAGGCAAACATCCGTTAACGTACGCAGATGGTTTATATAGGGCAGCAAGCAGCACACCTAATAACTGGGTGTGCAGCGAGTGTGTGTTTCGTCATGTTTATTTCTCCACAGTGGGAGGTCTCCACTTCAAGCTCGGCTAAGTATTTGTTTGGGCTTCATTGCGTTCTCCCCACCTGTGCCTCACTCAAACTCTGTTCTCTGTCGTTCACACACCTATAGACCGTTTCAGATCCGTACGAGTCCAGTCTGGGGTAGCAGACCGGAGGACGCTTGGAGCAGGGAGGCAGGGGGGAAACTAGCGGGACCTTTATCTAGAGAAGGAATGCAGAAAATGTGGAAACAATTGAGGAGTGAGAGCAGGGCCTTTCATAGCCACTGGGTGACAAAGAGTTTTTGCCTGGGGAGAGAAGGTCGGAGTGGGAGACGGAGGGGCCACTGATAGGGATGGTGGGCTTGGAGAAGAAAAGAACACAGCCCCTTAACTGGGTTACAATTTCAGGCAGACAGGCTGCTTACACAACACAGACGTCGAGCTGGTGAGCCTTGTAGAATGCCACGAAGGGAGATAGAGCAAGCAGGAGAAGGAGGAGGAGCACGAGATGGATGGACGTATTAGAGGGTCTAAATGGCATGTTGATAAAAGGCCGTGGATGTGGTCTGAGATGTAAAGACCATCTCCAGAATGTTCCATTAGAGATGTCAGTCGTCAGCGCGCAGACAAGGCAGCACTGCTGGCCTGCAGATGCCCCCCGCAGCACGTCAAGCATCAGCCCACACAAGACTAAAGCTTCCACAGGCCTGCAACCAGACACTGCTTTTGGTTTAGAATGAAGTAGATGCATACTGACATGGAAACAAAACAAAAAGATTAAATGTTTTTTCCCCTTTTATTGATTTGGACTAAAAGATGTTATTGACAACAAAATCTTAGTTTTCTGCTATTTGCCATTCTATTTGCCTGACAAGTGAAACATAATGATTAAATAGTGTAATTACTGCATAGGTTTGATAAACATATGTATTTTAGATTTTTGTATTTTTTTTGAGAAGACTGAAATATGTTTTGAGTATTGTGCTGTCAGATTTTGTGAAAACATGCTATTGTGGTGATTCTTATTGCCTACATCTTCCCCTGCAATCATAATACAGGAGGAGTAGACAAGGAGTCTTCTTGCATATTTGCTCATTTCATCTTCTGCGTTTGAACTCTTCATTTACCCATACCTTGAGTTCCTCACAGATAAGCTTCTTTGCATTCTGTCTTTCTCTCCCCGTGCTCCTTTACACCCTGCGTCTAAATGTTTTTGCACCACAGCACATTCTGATGCCATTGTAAAGAGATGTGCAAATAGTATTAAATGAACAATTCATTAGCCCTGACATTAGAGTGCTGATCAATACGCTTGCATTAAACTATTAAGGGGTTACACGTCTGCTAATACACAAACATGTTTAGGGAATGTGGACACGTACACACAGACACACTCACTCCTCCTGGTATATCCCAGAGCATAGTATATTGCCTGTTTTCTGTCTACAGCTTGGCATTACAAAAAACAAGAGCGTCTATCCCAGCTGTTTGAATCGGCTGCAGATTTAATTAGTGCATAGGTTGATTCGAGTCATGGAAAACACACACTTACTCACACAAAGAAAAGAGCTCCTGTACATTTTTATTAAGTCCTGGTCTTATCTCTTTTGTCGACGGAATGTCTCCATGAAACGGGCCGAGTTCATTTTGTTCTAGAGCTAGTCTACACCAGCTGTTGAACACTTTTAAATGTAATACATCACAACAGTCTTAAACTAATTTGCCGGGTTTTCAGACTTGTCTTTGTTCATGCATTTATTTGTTGAAGCAAATGAGCAAACTTGGGAACCACAGTGTCAGGCTTCACATCACATGCTAATTCAATTTTGTTGCCCTGTGTTTCTTTTTTATGTTGCTGTATTGGACTATCCAGCAGGCCTGGCCCAGTGGTACCCAGCAGATCCTTCTTCCTCCGGCATGGCAGCAGCTCACCCACACCTCGGTCCAGCACGCCACCGTCATCCCCGAATCCATGAGCAGCACTCAGCCTCTTGCCAACTGGAGGTAAACAATCATGCCTAAACATCATGCCTCTTTATATCGCCTCTTCTAGGGAGCATCCATGAAAGTTTGAACATTTTCCCAAGACCATTGAACCAGAGTGTGTTCATGCACAGATTACACTGACTAAATCAATCATACATTTTTTAATCATGCATTGTCTTATTCCTCACAGTAGAATTGCTTCTTGAGGGTGTATGCACTATAGGTGGATGTCATATGAGTGTAAAGCAGATTGCCTGTGGAGACTCAGTGCTTTATCTCCAATGAATCACTGTCCCTACGTGAACAGCTGTGCTTTTATAAGAGCAGATTTACCTCAGGGACACAGAATATATGTGCATGTAGAGACATCATGCCAAGTATAGGCTGTCAATGGCTGACTCCATAAATGGATTGATGGATGGAGAAGGCAATCTGCAGGGAGATAAGGAGGCTTCAGGTACATAATGTGTGTATGGAGTGCAGCCAGGGCCACGTAGACTCAAATTCATCTGTGCCCAAACCCAACCACCATTCACCCCCACAGCCAATCCTGCCTCCCGTTGTCTCTCCGTCTCTTTCTGTCCGACGGCAGCGCTCTTGTCCTCAGGGACGATTGGGAAAGTGTCGCACTTCCTCTGCAGAGCTATCGCTCCACAGCTGCTGGTGTCAGCTCCTCTGCCCTCAGCCCTCCCTCCTGCTCCCTCACTCATCTGTTTCTTTCCTCCATCTGTCTTTGTTGGAAAGTTAAATGCTGCCACCTGCTGGCTTCTATACAAAACACTTTTACACCTGTGTGCTACGATAAATGTATTTAAATCAGATAAATTATGACTTGTGATGCTTGAAAAAAACATATTTTTCCTTAATCAATATCAATCTGATATATTTAGTATGATAGTACACATATACTCTTTCATATTGCATTATAAAATCAAAATGTATTATCATTAAATGTATCATTACCATGAATGAAATTTATTTTTATATAATGCCAGTGTGATTATATAAAAGGACCCCTAATTTAATGCATGCTTTTTTTGATGATCTCTTACAGAAATTCCCACCCCCATGGCAGCCATTATAATCCCATCATGCAGCAGCCAGCCTTGTTGGCCAGCCACGTCACTCTCCCGTCCAGCCAGACACTTAATGTGGGAGTAGCACATGTTATGAGGCAGCCCTCGACCAATAACAACTCCTCTTCCAAAAAGAACAAGCAGCACCAGATGTCTACCAGGTACAGTCACTACAGTGACAGTCAGGAGCATTTATTTTTTGTTGGTTTGCAAATCTTTTACTCTTGGGACACACTTTTTAGAAGCCCATTTTTGTTGTTTTAGGCTTTTCCAGAATTTATTTTTAATGTATTTTTCAAATGCTGATAGATCCAGTGCAATTCTAACCATTTGTATGTATGTAAAAATTGGTTATTATTTCAAATCCTAATGGTTTTGTGCTAACAATTCAAGCTTTTCTAGAAGGCTTTTAATGATTCTTGTACATGCCTTCCTCAGGAACATGTCGTGTACGAGGTGTCGTCCTCTCAGGCCATCCTGTCGCCTCAGCGCTCTAAGCGGGTGAAAGAGAACACACCTCCAAGATGCGCCGTAGTGCAGAACGGCTCGACTTCCCACTGTCCACCCTCTCAGGGCGGTGGAGGAGGAGGATGGGGGACAAATGAGGCCGAGCAGGCCTCAAGCACCACGCGGGACCATCAGCACCAGCACCATGTACCCAGACAGACCATCATCATCCCTGACACACCCAGCCCCGCCGTTAGCATCATCACCATTAGCAGCGATACGGATGAGGAAGATGAGCACAAGCAAAACAATAGGTCAGTTTAGGAATGCATTCTAATTTATGATTTTTCTTTTCTCCTCAAGTCAGCTAATAAATGTCTTTTTTGTAGCTCATCTCTGAAGCAGAGGAAGAATGTCATTAGTTGTGTGACGGTCCACGATTCCCCTGACTCTGACTGTTCCACCAACAACAGCCCTTACACTGTGGAGTCCAGAACCACCAACAACAACAACACGTACGACACAAAGACCACCATACTGGACAACTACAACAACGGCAATCCCCGCACAATCATCATCCCCCCTCTGAAAACACAGACCAGCGAGGCCTCAAATGAGTGTGAGCGCCTCATGCCAGGTAAGATTTTATACTGAACATTCCTATGCGTTACAATATTTACATCTTGAGTAACTAAACTTATTTTGTTTTGCAGACCCAATGAACCATCAGAATTCAACATACAAGTTTAAAACTTCCAATGGTGTTGTGACAGGCAGTAATCACATACCAGGCATATTAAACGGAGGTGGCTCCTACCGACAGCAACGTACAGGCCCTCACCATCTACAGCAGCAGCCACTCAATCTCAGCCAGGTATTAGCCCCGAGCTAGTAAAATAAATGAATTACAGAAGGCCTAAGCAGTCATGCCTTCAAATCTTTTTACTCTCCCATTTTCTCAATATAACAACTTGATTTGGTCTGTTTTCTCAAAATAATTACTTAATTGTCTCGTTATAACAGAAAAGCCCAGTTTTTGAGATAAAGACTATAATTATCATGTTATAACAGAAAATTTGTCTTTGTTTTGAGAAATAAGTCTTAAAACTCAAACACATTAGGTAGTGTAGTATTAGCTGGGACCAGGATGGGTCCATGGGTCGAGTTGCAGACTACACAGATTGGGTCAGACCAGCTAATGCTGCTGTTGTAAAAAAAAAGAATAGTGTATGGTGATTTGTCTTTTTTATATATATTTTACAGATTTTCGGGGTATTAATTGCAGAGGTTTGATGTCCCAATCTGTTTCTAACTTTACAACTGTAAAATTAAATCATTATCTCAAGAAAACAAACAAAAGGAAATTGTTACAACAAAAAAAACGTATGCAGACTTCCATAAATAACAATAAAAGCTAACTTCCAATAGCCTATGTTCTCTGCAAAACAAGCTAGACATATTTAGCCTATAATTATAAAGTATTTGACACAGGATTAACTCAAGATTTAAGGTGATAAAGAAGCACAAACCTGACATTGTGCTCTTCTGCCATCTCCTGTTCCAGGCACAGCAGCACATGGTTGCCGAGCGGAATGGAGGTCACCGGCGGCAACAGGCTTACATCACCCCCACCATCGCCACTCAGCCCCCCTACTCCATCCATCACAACAGCCCGTCCCACGTGGGGAACGTCCACCCGCACCTGGCCGCCACACACCTGACCAGCCAGCCACACCTGTACACCTACACGGGCCCTGCCGCTTTGGGCTCCACCGGCACCGTGGCCCACCTGGTGGCATCGCAGGGTTCGGCGCGCCACGCGGTCCAGCACGGGACATACCCTCCAAGCATCGTCCACCAGGTCCCGGTCTCCATGAACCACCGTGTGCTCCCGTCGCCCACGCTGCACCACAGTCAGTACCAGGCCCAATTCGCGCATCAGGCTTATATCAGCGCCTCACCTGCCTCCACGGTCTACACTGGATACCCCCTGAGCCCCACAAAGGTCAACCAGTACCCGTACCTCTAGAGACCACCCCGACTGTGTTCCAAATGGCTTACTGACTCCATACTGTGTACGGCAGGGCTCAAGTAAAGCATACAACATCTGTCTGTTGCTTTTTTTTTCCACCAAGTGATACAGTGCAATTCAGTTTAGTATGCATTGTCAAAATTTTAAGGGTACCAAACCACCTTTAAGACCCTTTTCCTAAGGTACAGACAT
Source organism: Neodontobutis hainanensis (assembly GCA_024349245.1). Classification (NCBI taxonomy): domain Eukaryota; kingdom Metazoa; phylum Chordata; class Actinopteri; order Gobiiformes; family Odontobutidae; genus Neodontobutis; species Neodontobutis hainanensis. The sequence goes on from JALDNG010000015.1 coordinate 7,530,900, forward strand.
AAAGGGTACTGTGATGTAAAGCAGCATTTTGGCGTTGAACAATGGCTAATATTGTTAACCTTATAGCTTAAGTCTCACCAGACAGTTTTATTTCTGTAGCACTTCTTTGCTTTTGTATACGGTTTAGCTAATCTAAAAAAAAAAACACACATAGCATTCTAACAGAAAATCTTCCATGCAAAAAAGAAATGCAAAAATACAAATCTTTTCTCAAACAAAGCTTGTTTTGTTTTGTTAAAGAAAATACAAAGAATACAAGGTGCTGCATGTCCACCAGATAAGAATTTCCTTCGTTTCAAAGCTTGCCACTGTGAGATGAAAGTGAATTGTATCTCTTGGTGGAATCATGCCGTTTTAGTGACAAACGTTACACAGTGCTTTGTAGGCTGCGGTACATGTCATAGTGAGTCATGTGCTGTTTTGAACACAGCCACTGAGCGACACTGGAAAGCCTGACTGAGCGTTGCTGCTGCTTCCTCCGTGGACATCCTCTTCTCGACCTCAGACAGAAACAGAGACAGAGGAACATGCAATCCTCGTGAGACTGTCACGTAACTTGAAGATATAATGAAAAAGAGAAAAAGACAAAAGATTCACAGCCTCTTTAGAAGGAAAAGATTATGATGAATTTCAGAGGGTTGTAGTTCTTTAAGTTTTGATTCTGTTTTTCAGAAAGGGCCAGTTTTTTGGTTATTTTAATTTTTTTTTTTTTTTGCTTTTGTTTTGTCACAACTTTGTTTTATGAGAAATGAAAAGTCTCATTTGTTTTTACAGGGAAGTTTGAAACGGGCCTTTTGTGGACAGTGGAGGTTTTCTGATTTGTTCATTCTTTATTTTTTTCCCCTCTTGAATTTGGGAAATGACCTTTGAACATAGGTTACTTACTGGAAGCTTGGAATCCCGAGATGAACTGGGAGAAGGTGAAATACGGAAACCTGCTGCTCTTCAAAGAAAAAAATATCAATGGCCTTGAACTGTCTTAATATTTCCAAATCAAATATGGCGTGGGGGAGAAAAATAGAAGAGAGGCAACTTCCCCCACTCCACCTTCTCGAGCTGAGGAGGTTTCTGGGAATATATAACCAACCAAGACAAGAAACTTTTTAGTGTATTTATAGAAATATTTTCCTTTATGTTCCACATTTATGAGACTTAAGTTTTAGCTAGGTGTCTTAGCTGGGCCCCGTTCTTAGAATGTAGCAGTCTGCACATGTTCAAGGTTTTCTTTTCCTGAAACCAATAGACTTATTTGTTCCTCTTTTTTCAATGTGATTGCACAAAGTGGTTATATTAACATAGGCATGTACAATGTGATTGTCTGTGTGTGCTACTATCAGCCATGCGTGTGTACCCAACCTTCTCTATAAAACCTCCTATCAGTCGTTTGGACCATTGTTCCCTCGTAGTGCCTTACAGATATTACCACACAGTTTACTTGGCTCCGGGTGGTGAAAGCCGCCAGAGACTCTAGCTATACTTAGTGAGACGTGTTTCCTTGGTTTGACGTCCTTCTGCGGGCATTTGTAGCTGTCCTCCAGGTGTATGCTCACCCTTTTCTGTTCCTTGTCCTTCATGACAGAATACTATAAACAAATGTCAGAGTGTGCATGTGATAACTTGCCTGGCATACTTACCAAAGTCATAGATAAACTTTGTAATTACTAAAATGTACACTGTTGTGCACTGTAGCTGTGGCACCCAAAATGTTTACTTCCTTTTTGTGCATTTTATTTTCAAGGGCAATTCATGAATTGTGATAACAGAGCAGAGATTCAATTCGCTAAATGGAATAAGTTGCAGCAACAAAATGTTTGAGACACAGTAAAGATTGTGATGAGGTTACAAGCTAGTCCGAGGAGAAGGGGCCTGACAGAAAGTGGAGTAGCCGTGAGCTAGCCGAGCTGCAACAAAATAAATTAAATAAGACTGACGAGTGCAGAGGGTTGTTTGAGAAAGACACTGTGTAGGCACGAGCGAAGGGACTGGACGAAAGAGTCAGTTTAGGTAGGGACTGCAGAGGTCAGCGGGGTTATTCTCTATCTTAAATGGTGACTAAAATGATTGCAAGGTGGCACTGAGCAGGTTGATAGTAACACTGAGGTTGGTAGGACCTTACCAAAATGCACACCCTTTTTTTTTTTTTTTTTTTATTCTGTCCTGGATGGTTGTCCGTTTAATAATTAAGTTGTGCGTAAAGAACCGAACATAAAAGGGATTTACCGCAGTGTACACCTGGAAGGGCACCTCGTGGATAAACATTAATGTCCATTTGTCTTCTGAACCAGGTACACCACAGACATCGCCATGCCGGCCGAACGCGATTACCTGAACACTTAGAATAGGGCTGATGCTCGCTCGCTTTGTGTGTGTTTTGCTGCTTTAGATTTTTCCACATTGTCGTTTCCTTGTAGCCGATGATACACATAATCTCTTGGGCACATGAGAACTGCTGGTGGTTTTAGTGAACGCCTTCCCCCACTTTCCCTCATGGTATGCCATATTACCTGTGTTTATTTGTGTTTTTTTTTTTAACTTAACATTATCTTATTTTGACATGGCTGTAGTACATGTTGTGTTTTATTTTTAGAGATTGTTGCAATAATTCTTGTGTGTATACTATTTTTATTATATTATGCGATTTTGTAACCTAGCAGATTGATGTACAGTGATATTTTGATTTTTTTTCTGAAGAGGGTCCACCTGTGTTGAAACATGGCTGAAGTGTGGAGATAATCTAATGGGCCCTGAGATCTGGAATATTAGGGTCTTCTTCTTGCAGGGCCCAGGAGTTGTCAACCATCTTGTTTCCTGATAACCTCCAGTCAGCTTTAGGGCAGGACTGAGAAAGATGTAATTATGTTGCCGGTTACATTATTCTGTTCTTTACTATTGTCTTTGTTTGTCACTGGGGCCTAAGCACACAAGCATAAGGGAGGCTTTTCCATTGAATTCTTCTGTTTGACGAGACAGACTACTGAAACATTCCACTGTTTGAGGGAATTTTGGTGTATCGCCCATGATTCTCTGCTGTCCGGCTCCCCTCCTCCTAACAGCACGCAGGGGGCAGCATTTTATCACACTATCAATGGACTATGGTCCCACCAAAGAATTCAATAGGTTCATCACAGCACAGTACAGTACAAGCAATCCTCCACTAGAGCAGACAGGCAATAACTTCTGATACATCTGTGGTATGCTTTTCAAGTGCTTTTCAAAGACATGCATCTGGGATGATCCAACACCATTTTGTGCAGATTTGCCTCACAAAACAAATCATTAAATGTGTGCTTTTAGGCGTTTTTCTGTTTTATCTCTTGCCCCTGATTGATTTAGATTGCATTGTTTATCAATTGAATCTCCATTGTTTTATTTGCCAGTTATTTTTATGTTGCTGTTGTTATTGCTTTATTGCTATTGTGAGAAAAGGAATTTGTTAAAAAAAACAAAAAAACAAAAAAAAAACGTTTTTACATTAGTGTGCCATGGTATAGAATGATTAATGTAAAAAAAATAGGAATTTTAATCAAAAGTATACCAACAATACCTTTAAAAATCCATGGTCACCTGCACAAAATGAATGTAATATGTGATCTGCTCCATCTAAAATGGCTTTAGATATCTTTCTCAGTGGGTGATCATTAGTATCAACATCATTTGTGACCATGCATGATGCAATAAATCTACATCTGATCTTTAGCAAAATGATACAAATGTAAAATTAACAGTCTTGTCATGATTAGGAGGTTATAAAAAAAGAATGACTATTTTCTAAAACCAACGCTCAACTTAGAAAAGTCCCATATGCTCTACTCTGTGGACTATAACTTGATGTTTAAGATACCCTTGTTGATCACTTTTTGTGTTTTTATTTTAAAGGGGAATCAAAATGTGAGCATTAAGGTAGATTGAGTGACCTTAAAATTACCATAATGTGCTTACGTAGTGTGTTAAGGTATTTTGTGTTTTCGAGGTGAGTATAGCCTGCCCAGTTAGTGTTAAAAAAACTGCCTTCCAAATAACAGACAATACCTCTAAAGCTTTAAGGTAGTGTTTTAATTAGAGAAATATTACAGAGAGGCAGCATCTCCCGCTTAGAGAAGCCTGGCACATTGGGTATCAACTTACTTTGTTTTTGTGATTATGTCTCCTTCTGAAACACTTAAGAACATTCCTGTTCCAGGGAAAATACCCATGTGTGTGTGAAAGTGACAACTTGGAGCACCGATCCAACTCAAACCTGTGTACAAAGTCACAGCTGTCTCCCAAAGTACTAAGCGGTTAGAAATAGACAAATGAAACATGTACATTTCGTCACAGAAATAATTATGAACTAGCTACACAAGCATTCTTAAAGCCCTTTAGGATGACATTGTGTTTAGGTTTTTTGTTTTTGTTTCCTTTGTTACAGATGTCTGATCTTTTGCTGGCTTTTTGGGGGGAATTCAGGGTGAGATGGTCAGGGTTTGTTGCTGGAGGTACAATTTGGAATCAAAAAAAATAAAAAATCTGTTATTTGTTTAAGTCCATACAAGTAAATATTTAAATCTGACAATATTTATAAATGCCACAATTTTGCAACAAAAAGTTTATAAACAAAAAGTAGAAAGCAGAAATGTTGATCAACATGTCAAACAAAGAGAAAGGTTTATAAATAGTCCTCAATTTGAATCTAGCTTGTTTACATTACAAAACCAAATCAAGAATATTTTTACACAATTAAAGATTACAAATGTTTCAATTTTGTTTAACATTGTAGACCATAAACATATTAAAACAGTGTGTATCTAAAAGAAATTTGTATAAATATAAGTCAATTTGGTCTTGATGTTTATTTTACTGCCATTGTTTTGACCAGTGCAATTAAATTGGAAATAGTTAATATCTGAAAGACACTGCTAATAATTATACAATATATAATTTCTTAACATTTTCTTAAGACCTAAGAGAACATCAGACTCTGACCACCTCCAGTGTCCATTGCTGTATGATTTCTCAATAATGTAAAATCTCATTCTTTGTTAATTAAGCTTATGTGCGCTGCAGTATTTCCTAGTCTTTGTTATTTGTCTCCTTCTATTTACTTTTGGGTGTGATGTCTCATTATTTCAATCTTTTGATGTAGCATTCAGTGTATACCCTGTTCTTTAGCCTAATATTTTGAAGTATGTTACAAGAATGGATATTTTACTGGCTTTATAGAATGTTTAAATATAATATTGATAATAAGAAAGATTAATTACACCTCCTAACAAATTGAGTATTTGCTACTAAGCGCTTGTGTTACCATTATGATGTTGTGTGCTTCTTAATCATTTTCGTTGTAGAAAAATGGAGTGAATTTATATTAGGCTTTCAACAAAACTAACGATAGCATTGTAAAGTTACCTGAGGGTTTTAACAGACAAACAGCTTCGTCAAATAGAAGAATATTGTTATTTTAATTGTCCTCTTTACTAACTGTAGGGTGAGAAGGGGCTTGCGTTGTGGTGAACTATGTTATAGCTTGTTATTCACTGTTACTTTTGATCATTTTTTCGGTCTCCGAGGTGAATCGAGTTATTAATGAGAATTTGTATGCTCACATATGCATATTGTATATGTGTAGAATTGTAATCACACTTTGTCTTGGATTTACATTAAACTGTTAAGTCACGGCACAAGTCTCCTGTTTTCTGTTATAGCCTTCAGTTTATGCATTTTTGTTGTATGTTTTAATGAAATCAGTAAGATTAAAATAACAGCATGCTAGTGTATATTGCAAATGTGGTTTTAATAGATACCTGTGAGGATATTTCTACAAAACGCCTCTATGCTCCTGGGAAATGGCTCATGTTTTGGTGCAGCTGGCTAGATTGAGGAGGAGACTGCTAAGGGGGCGTATAAATAAAGAACAGCAAAAATAGGCCTATGTCACATTCAGTGGCGTCTGAGTTGTGATTACACACGCATTCCTAGGCTATTCCTTTGTCCCAACTTTACAAAGTCTTGGTACACTACCTACTTTAACCTACCTACTGCTGTACCTACCTACCCACCCCTTGCCAGTAGATGTCGCTGTTGTACTGCTAATGTAATAAAGATGATAAAGCGGGTCACCCTATATAATTTTTAAATAGCACTAGATGGCGGTGTATACTAAAAGCCTAGCCCCAAACCCATTGACGTGATCAGGTTGATGAATATGCTCCTTTTATTATCACGAACAGATAGCATATCCTTGCTCCACAGTCTACACTATCTAATCCATACATTTAACACGTATACAGCTAAATAGAATGATCACAAATTAACTCTCGCTGTCACAGTTGTTAAATAAGTTTCATTGTTGTAATATTTTTATTTTGAAAATGGTGATGAAATATTTGGTAGGATAAAGAGACATGCGTTAAAAACTCATGCTTTCTTTTAACTAAACTGTCTATAGCCTTCCCCAAAATGAAGACCCTCTTTTATAAACCCATACATTGTTCTGTACATATTACGCTACTGTCAGATCCAACGTTGCCGTGGAAGCGGCAGACGCTAGACCTGATCTGGGCCAACCTAATTTTTTAAACCCCCGACGTGACAGAAAAGACCTCCAGCCAATCAGAGAGGCTTTCAATGCACGAGTAACTAATCAGATGCGTCAGTGGGCGGAGCCAGACAAATCCTCAGGACGGGAGAAGGTAACCGTAACCAAAAGAGTGTCAGACGAACGCCAGCAGACAAGTCATGCACTGAAAAACCATGTAAAGGTACACAGGTGGTTGCATGGAGCTCCGTGGCGAGGTTTTAGACTGTATATTGCCGTATTCACAGGTATTTCGTCGTTGCCCAACCAAAGGCACTGAAAGAGTTTGAGCCCCGTTTTTGGTAAGTCTGGATGCGTAGCTATGAGGTGACTGAAAGAGAAGGCTAGAGAAAAGAAGAAAAAGCATATTGTCTGTTAGCTTATTAAAATTTTACCAGTTCAAGCTAGCCTGTGTTTTAGTTAGCCTAAACATTTATACGAGAGATGGTTTGTCTAGCGGTAGGATAAACCACATGGCTGTGAAGCTTGCGAATAACGGGACGGGATGTAGGACAAGAGAGAGATGTGAGCGGCTGCAGGCTAAGCTACAACCCCAGTCTGGGACTAAGATTTACAGAACTGGTCGGGCTAGGTGTGCAGTGTGTGCGCATTTTTCGTCTTAAATTGCTTCAGTAGCAGTAAAACGTGGCCTATTTTAGAAGTTGACTAGCCCAAGCCTACATATTGTCATTTAGGCTCTAATACGTGTGAATAAAGTGTTATGCTAGCTTGCTAAATTACCAATCATTTGTCAATTTCATTAATATTAAAATTATTGTGCCTGAGTTATTTCCTCCCCAAAATTCCTTCAAAAACATCACAAACGCAGCCCAATGTTGGTGAGATGATGCAATAGGGGGTATACTATTTTTAATTCTTTGGTAGCCCGTTAGAAATTTCTTATATTTTAAGTGTAATTTGGGGTGAAAGTGAAAGACTTATTTTTTGATTGATACATAGCAATAACAGTTGATACCGTTGCTCTGTTCAAGGTGTCACATTGTTCTTTTATTTTCCACAGCCACATCTCTAAAGAGCCACATGAAAAGGTCTTAAAAGTCTTAAAATAAAGAGGACCAATGGCAGCTTTGGACCTGTAACTTTAGTTGGAATTAATCATCTCTTGAAGTGGAAGAAATGCCTTGACGGCACACCTCTGGATCATGGCAGCTGTAGTGTCTTCTGTGGGTTTGGCTCTGATGCATGCCCACGGCCAGCGGGCAGTATTTCTCTGGATTGTGGTGTTGATAACAGTGATAACTGCTGCCTCACCTGTTTTTGGTAAGACTACACCCTTTGCTGACACACACACAACCTGATTTACTGATTTGTACCTTTTTTATATATATAAGAAACAAATCACTAGCTTGTTCAATATTCAGACGTAATTTCAGGTGAGGTAACACTTGTGACCTGAAGTGAAGGAAAAACACAGTTTATATTTGCTTATTATTGATTTGTAAAGATGTTGTAGCTCAGCATATATTCTTGTTTATGCTGTTTTTAACTTTGCTTGGGTATATAGCATTTGTGTAGTTTTTTATTTTTTCAAACATTTATTGGAAAGCTAAAACAAGATTAGAAACGATGGGCTTTGTAGTTTACTAAAAATATCCGTTGCATTGTTGGAGGGTAATTTTTTGTCCCTGCAGTTCATGGGGATATGTGATTTAAACAAGTGCTATATAGAAGAATTAGAAAACAATGTATTTGTGTCAAAGTTAACACCTCTTGCTTGACACAAAACCTACACACTGGTATTTGTACTCCTTTATATTAGCTGTTATATTACATATGGCAGACAATAATGTCATTTATTTTATACTCAGCCATTTTTTTGTATTAAAAGAGTTTGATATAAATTGGGGTGCACGTGGCAGAGTGGTTAGCACTCCTGCCTCGCAGCATTTCAAAACCCGGCCAACCAAAACATCCTCGGCCGACTCCGGTCTTTCTGTGAGGAATCTGCATGTCCTCCACGTGTTACCGTCTCTCCGGGTACTCCGGCTTCCTCCCACCGTCCAAAGAAATGCCTGTGTAGGTTAATTGGCAACTCTAAAGTGTCCCTAGTGAATGAATGTGAGAGTGAATGGTTGTTTGTCACTGTCTGTTACATTTTGTTTTTTTTTCACACAGCAACAGATGGCAGTATCACATGAAACTTCACAATGTAAAATACAAATTTAACAACAATGGCTGACATAGTTGAGGTGACCGAACTGTAAGCAGTTTAAAGCACTCTCAGAAAAATGGGACTTACAATCTTATCTTTGACTTCAATAAGCTTAAACATTTGGGCTGAAGTTGTTCAACTAAATTAGAAGTAACTATACTCATTTACTTAATAGACTACTTTCTCATGACAATTTCTATTATTGCTTTTACTTGAGTTTTACTCAAGCACTGAGCTTAGCTGCTTTTGACATATTTATATGTTTGAGCTATAAACTCCTGATGAAATAAATAATCAATCATGTTCTAAGATTTCCGATACTGCAGTTTTATTGTTGTTTGTGAGTATGTAAATGATGACATCTATTTTTCTATAACATTCAGCAGTGGACTCAGCAGATGAAAAGCTTTCCTCTACCGCCTCAAGGCACGCTTTATAATTTCTAGGTCACGTACAGCATGACAACCTCTGCATCAATGTTTTTTCCAGACCCAATAAGAAAATCCTATTTCTTCTCCTCATCTCTTTCATGTCCTCATCTGTCCCTCTGCTTTAGCACAGTTTAAAAATAAATGTCATTTTTAAATTGAAAGATAAGTATAATATTTTATATGTGAGCGGATATGTATGCGGAGTCTGGCAAGGTGCAAGTGGGAAAGCTTCAAACCGGCAAAGTCCAGGCTAATTACCAGTGCAGTCCATTGCCACGTGAAATGTGATCTGTGCCGGATGACAATATGGCCATTCATTTTTCATTAGATCAGTCAGGCAGTGGAAGATCAATGGGCTGAACCTATCAAAAGCCAAATGCTGGACACTTGTCAGAGCAGGGCGATCTAGTAAAAGACAGCCACACCAATAGAAGCAGTCACAACCAATTTCAAATACTGCTCTGTGTCATTATTGTACACAGTATGAATGCTTATAAGTATTATTCTCATGTTACACTGACACATCAAAGTTGTTGCACAGTGAGCCATTTCTGTCTCATTGACCTAATGTTTTCCAGTTGGCTGGTATTACCTTCGGCATCACACTGGCTGGTGGGTCAAGTGAAGGTGCCATAGTGGGGGTCTGCAAGTGTACATCTGTTAGTCATTTTGTGTTATATATATTTTTTTCTTTCCTAAGGCAATTTACCACTGCAGTTTGGGTATCTAACCAGTGTCTGAACCTAGAGAAAATATTGTTGTTAAAAGTCTACTCTTTTAAGTGCTAAAGGAGTAGTTTGTCCTTATTAGCGATGAGTTTTAATTTTATTAATAGTCCTAACTGAATTATAGCTTGGAAAGCCTGATGTGAGCGCTTCATATATTCTATTTACAAGATGGCGAACAGGACGGCAGAGAGTTAGTTTGCCTCTGCTCTTAAATCAGTTTAAAATAATCAAGCCAACATTATGTGTTTAAAACCTTAACAGCAAACAGCACTAAGAGTGTTTCTTTTTAAAGAAGAATCTTTTGCACGCCATTTTTGTTTGTTTACTTCTTCATAGATTTACGCCTTGCTAACGTCATGTCTGTTGCAATTTGGATTGGTTGGCCCTATGTAGCTTTCCCCCGCCTTAAGGAAAAGAAGCTGGCATTAAGCTTTTCCAGACTCTCCTGATACAGCAAGGAGTCTGAATAATGATCACAATCACAATATAAAAATAGTTATCTTAGTTCTTAAGGCGTTAGGGTTTGGCAATAGTTCTTTCTAAAACATCAAAAATATTTTATGAGAATGACTGTTAACGTAACAAGCGTTGCACTCCTACACACACCTCAGTGAAAACTCTAGCCTGTTCCAAACCATGCCGTACCAGCCTGACCCGTACCAGGGAACTTAACAGAAATGTGCCTAAAGGAAACTGTTGCTTGCAAGTAATGCTAAAAGAATGGGAAGTTCCACAATGTTTATAAATGTAATAAAACATTGTGCATTTTATGATTAACCAAAACACTTTCATAAAACAACCTCTCCATTTAATTGTCTCAACAATCTTGTGACACAGCTAACTAAAGAAACAAAAACAAGGAACATTCAAGGCAAAAACAATAGCTCACATTCAATAGAAACTAGATTAATGATTGAGTCTGTTTTGGAGCATACTTTCACCCCTCTCAATGATAGTGTTTGGCGTGGTGTTCACAGCGCCACATACTGGCCAGGAATGCAGTTTAGAGTGTTATAAAATTCTCTGCAGATCTGTGAATAAAACAATATAAAAATAACAGATTTTCCTTACACAAGAACATCTTTGTGCCCTGCAACCAAATTGTCCAGAGTAAACTTGCCTCAGGCCCAAAGTTGCTGGAATAGGCTCCACTCACCCGTAAGCCCTAATGGGGCTAAGCAGAAGAAAATTAATAAATTACACCTTTGTATCAACAAAGTTGAAGTGCTCAATTGCGTTTAACTGTCATTGTCAATGCTAACTGGACAGAATTGACAGAAAAGCACAATGTCCATATTCTAGGTCCTTGTGATACTACAGTTGATCATCTATGAGAGCAGAACGTGCCGCTAGGCCCAGCGTCTCTTGAGCAGCTACAGGCTACTTTATTATGTTTTGTTCCGGTCCATGACCCCAAAATCAATAACCATGAGCAGTATTCTAAGCTTCCCAGTGGCAGAGTTTGTCCCCTACAGCCAAAAGAGTGGCCTGTGCTAAGAAGGCAGGGCAGAGGGGGTGCTGAGTGACACAGTCCTCTGGGCCTCTCCCATTACAGTCCTCTGTCTTCCTTTCTTTTGGTAGAAAATCAGCACTGCAGTGAATTAAAACAATCATCCAGTGTTTGTTGCAGCAGTTTGCCCCTAGCCTAGCCCCTCGCGCTGCTGAAATGGAAGTTTTACTATCTTCTTACTATCAGCACAGGTAGATAACCAGAAAAATAAGTGATGAAAGATTTTTTTAGAAGTCATTGGGCTCTAGAAACCAAACCCCACTTCTAGTATCCAATGGAGTCACAGCTAGCACACTCCATTCCTCTTTGTCGTCTGGGCCTTTTTTGTATAGTAATTATATTTTTTCTTTTTCTCACATGGTTCCTTGAACTACTTGCTTCACTTTTGTCTCCTACGTTCTGTCCGCCTCCTCTTATCTCTAAACGTACTCCAGCTGGTAAGAAAGGTAAGGCTCACATGAATATTTGATGAAGTCCAAACAGGACTTTAGCTTGGTCCGAACTTTCAAGTTCAATTTATTTGGCCAAGTCAGATAACTAAATCCATTTGTCCCAGCAGTTGGCAACTAAACTTTAGCTTGACCTTTAAGGCAGTGGACAAGATCTGGATCACTACTCATCCCCTAAGTTTTTTGGATAGCAACAGTGTGGAACAAATCTATCTTGAACTGCTTTTTGTGTGGGTGCAGTTTGAGCGTTGGCTGAAAACCTGGACTAATTGAACTGCACTGATAACAACAATGGAATCTTTCCCATCTTAAAAGCGTCTCCGATAAACCAAACGTCAACACAGCCATATCTTGATTGTTGGACTGCACTCAGCGTCCACAGATCCTGCCAACAGAAAAGAGCCAGTCACGCAAGGGGCTCAGCACAAAACAGAACCATGTGTGGGCTCGTCGTTAGCTAGCATTAATACCAAAAGACCCTTTCTTCTTTTTTTTTATTTTAAAATTACACAACCAATAAATAACTTTTTTCTGCAATAAAGATTTGGGGATACTTAGGAAATGATTTCATTAGAGGGTTTGGTAATTGGTGTCTCAGGTTTCTATACATACACAGTAGTATTAGACCTACGCTTGTGCATGTATGATAGTTTGTGTGACTTTAACAGCTGCTTGGCTCAAACTGTTTGACTGATAGTAACCTTACTCCAATACTGGATCACCCAGAAATAAGGAATAGAAAGACAACAAAAACTTTAGCAGCTTAAAGCAATGAGTCTTCTTTTATTAAATTGTTACTAGAAATGTAATTGTCACAGAAGATAAAACAGACTGTCACACAAACCTTATTGTGCCACCAAGCCTCAAATACAAAAATATATGGCTATATTTAGTGGACAAAGGTGTATTGGTGACTGTTTTTTGTCTCTTGGAGTGAGGTCATGGTTTGAGTAATTTAGACCAGGGAGGGTTTTCAATTCAATTTCAGCGAGCAGAGTGCTGTCTGACAATAAACTTTCTTATGTAATCTCTATTTGAGTGTTCACAAAAGAATCTTGGACATTGAAAGAATCTTATTGGAACATACTGTATGTAGTATACAAATCCTTTATTAACGGAAGACATGTTTTTTTTCCAAACTTGCCAGTTTAGGATAGTTTCCTCTCGAAAACACAAGACAGTCTGAGGAAGGCTCTACGCCATCTAGTGACTAAAAGTTACGCAATGCCATATTAAAGTTGTACAAAATTAATTCCAGATCCAGCACAGTCTTCAGGTAAAATAATATACATAAACCATATATAACATAACAAGCATGTACACATAATTATTAAACTTCTGCTTTGTAGGACATGTTTATTTGGGGATATCATCAGTTTTTTTATTGCAAAATTTAAGTTACTGCAAGAAGCATGCTTTGATATATAATCTCTGCCAGCGTATGTATCCCCTGTAATGGGTTAGTGCTATTTCAGATGTTCTGAAGTTCAACCCAGTTTCATTTATTTCTCTTCCATTGTGGGGTTTTTATAAAGAGGCATCAGAACAGCCAGCGGCAATAATAATCCCTGTCTTGTGCAGATCCTTTTTACATGATTACTGGCAGACATCCAGGCTCAGAGAGGACTGGAACAGAACAAACCAACCAAACCACACATAGAAGAAGAATAATCTCCCTGCAGTCAGACTAAAATGTGCTCCACTGATTGCACTGTTATAGATAGTATCACTAAATTTAGATTTTGGAGTTATATATTTCTATTCCACACTACATTTGACACCGGATATTTCTGAAAACCACATAGAATAACGTGTATAGATTGTACAGCGGACTGGCCTAATAATGACCAGACTTTACAGATGTCAATGTGACCAAAATGCTAATGTATTAAGCTTATACAAGGCATCTATTCTTGTTCTCCCCATCTATTCGAAATAGTCCTGACTAGAGACACATCTGATGAATAGAAATAGATTCTCATTAGCACAGGATGTTTCATGTTATGAATAAATGAAAATTTCACAGCATCCATTTGTCACTGTAGCCACTGAAATGAATCTGGGCCATATTTTACCATCATAGACTTTACAAGAAGATGAACTTTAAACTTTTTAGGATCAGAAGTCTTCATAATATACACTGTATATGTTTTGTATTTTTAAGTCTTAGCCATGCAAGTGGCAATCGTGCAGGGTGTACCCCACTTCATGCAAAAGCAGCTGGATTAGTTGTCTCCAACCTGTAAAGTATAAGGGGGAGATAAGTAAATGACTAGAGAGTGTTTGTTCCTGACCCTAATATATATATATATCTGTAGCTCAAGAATCACATTAAAAAGATTAATCCTTGCACCAGGGCATTTGATATTCTGTTGGCATGAACTAATATTTGAAGGCGTCCAACAGTGCTGAGTTTCATGGAGCAGCAAAACAATGAGCAAGCAGCCAACTGTGACACACTCACGTTTCGAGGAACAGGTGGTATTGCTGCTTAACCATCCAGGCTTTTGTGAGTTATTACCCATAGTGTAATGTTAGCCACTCTTTATGCGAGTCTCACTATCTGTGTCTGGATGCTGTCTGTCAGACTGAGCTCTAATAGCTGATGGTGCATAGGTTAATTACAGAAAAAAAGCTACTAGTTTTATTAAAAAGCCTTAACTATGAGGTAGGTACACAAACGTGATGTGATGATTAATTGTAATGACAATGTGATTATTAAGTTATTATTAAACTGAATAACCAATTGTCATTTGTAAATCAGCTTTGTTTGCAACTGTCATAGTAATTGTATATTATATATTGTGCTCATGCACCAGTTCATATGCTTATCCACATACAAGTATGACTAAATGTCTTTAACTATATCTTGTATTGGCGCCAGGCTAATCCAAACAAGACAAAGACATCACTTTGCAGTACATTTAATCACTGTCCAGGGACACTCTGTCCTGTTCACTTAGTGACATATACACGTAAACTTATTCACATCTATGACTGACACGTCAGCTCAATACACGTTCATCCACGACCCTGGAGCTGAGAGGGGGGCATAATGTACACCTATAAAAGCTTCATGTGTTGTAAATATGTTAAGCAAATCACCATGTACCATTGTTGCATGTTGTTTGATTTGTTTCATTCTTGCAAGAATTAAACCGGTCTTCTATCCCTAAATTTACCATGTACGGTCTCCGTTGTCATGATTGTGATCCAAAAAGAATAACTATTTTAACAGCAACCATTCATCTGTGTCTAATTGCCCTAAATGTGTAGAGCATGTGTCAGCGATGAACTATTCAGAGAAAAAGTGACATTTTGGGGTCATCTGCCAAAGTGTGACCTCTTGTTGTCAGGCAAACAAGGGTCCTAAAGAAGCTGCCATTTTTAAGTACATGGCCAAGTCAGTAAAGTCCAAAAACATTCTTCTTGTAATATTATTTTAAGTTGGTGGTGTGTTCATCCAACTAAACATTTTATCTATGTGACTGGGTGAAAACAGTTGTTGAGACTGTGACAGTGCACAGCGCAGACAAGACTTTAGAGAAGAAAATCTTGGCCCTTTTTCCAAAGTTCCTTCCAGTGGGCTTTGTTATAATAGCATGTTAACTCAATTAAGGTACCAGAGTAAGTTGTAATTAAGTCTGCAGATTTCTCTTGGGCCGTGCCAGAGGCGCTTTGGCTCGTTGAAAACCATGCAGTAAATTGAAGACGACACTCCAGAAATATTTTCTTTTTTGACGCAGTTTTTTTTAGAAATGATCTGTTCTGTGCTTCCAATGATAAAAATAGTTTCCTCCCTCAGCTGATTTTGTGGGTTTTTCTGGTGTGTGTCTGTGTGTGTCTGTCTGTCTGTCTGTGTCTGTGTCTGTGTCTGTGTCTGTGTCTGTGTCTGTCTGTGTCTGTGTCTGTCTGTCTGTGTCTGTGTCTGTGTGTCCGTCTGTGTCTGTGTGTCTGTCTGTGTCTGTGTGTCTGTCTGTCTGTGTCTGTGTGTCTGTCTGTCTGTGTCTGTGTCTGTGTCTGTCTGTCTGTGTCTGTGTCTGTCTGTCTGTCTGTGTCTGTCTGTCTTGTCTGTGTCTGTCTGTGTCTGTGTCTGTCTGTCTGTGTCTGTCTGTGTCTGTGTCTGTCTGTGTCTGTCTGTCTGTGTCTGTGTCTGTCTGTGTCTGTGTCTGTCTGTGTCTGTGTCTGTCTGTCTGTGTCTGTGTCTGTGTGTCCGTCTGTGTCTGTGTGTCTGTCTGTGTCTGTGTCTGTGTCTGTGTGTCTGTCTGTGTCTGTGTGTCTGTCTGTCTGTGTCTGTGTCTGTGTCTGTGTCTGTGTGTCTGTCTGTGTCTGTCTGTGTCTGTCTGTCTGTCTGTCTGTGTCTGTGTGTCCGTCTGTGTCTGTGTCTGTGTGTCTGTCTGTCTGTGTCTGTGTCTGTGTCTGTGTGTCTGTCTGTGTCTGTCTGTCTGTCTGTGTCTGTGTCTGTGTCTGTGTCTGTCTGTCTGTCTGTCTGTGTCTGTCTGTGTCTGTGTCTGTGTCTGTGTGTCCGTCTGTGTCTGTGTCTGTGTGTCTGTCTGTGTCTGTGTGTCTGTCTGTCTGTGTCTGTGTCTGTGTCTGTGTGTCTGTCTGTGTCTGTCTGTCTGTCTGTGTCTGTCTGTCTGTCTGTCTGTGTCTGTCTGTCTGTCTGTGTCTGTGTCTGTGTCTGTGTCGGTCTGTGTCTGTCTGTCTGTCTGTGTGTGTCTGTGTCTGTCTGTCTGTCTGTGTGTGTCTGTGTCTGTCTGTCTGTGTGTGTGTGTGTGTGTGTGTGTGTGTGTGTGTGTGTGTGTGTGTGTGTGTGTGTGTGTGTGTGTGTGTGTGTGTGTGTGTGTACAAAAAAAAACATCTGCACATTAAAGACGAGACGAGCAGCACTACCAGCAGCTGCTGAGTCACAGTGGAGAGGATTTGGGGTGTTCGTTGCTGGCGGTGGCATTTATGGACTTGAACCACTTTAGAAGAAGAAAATGAAGACTTAAGTCAATGTTATACTTGACAGGAATGCTTTACAGTCATGTTTATGAGTCATGTTTAGTCTTAGTAATTTCTCGTTTAGATTGGATTAGCTCATGACTAGCCTTTTTTGCTCAACACTTGAGAAACAATGTATTGCATTACTTAAAACCTACAATAGTTTATACATTAATTCAATGTTACGAATTAACTCTTTGCTATGTAGTGTCCACTTAAAGCAATTTGTCTAAACATAAACAATATCCATCAAATGAATGAGTCATGAGATTGGAAAGAATATAAAATCAATACAAATTTAAGTATAGGCCTTGCCCTGCTAGATCCAGAATTAGTTTTATTTTATTTTTAGACTTAATGCTTGATATGTTTATATTTTTAGAGTTTATGCCTTTGATCAATGGCATATTGTTGCATATATCTTTTAAAATTAATCTTAAGTCAAAGTTGTGACAGCCATAACATAACAGAATTGTGTGTGATATATTCTTATATCTATGAGTAAATATCAGGAAAATCACAGCTATGGACTTATTAATACTTTGTTAGCTAATTATCCGATCCCTTTATCACACTGTATTGTGAACCATTGTATCCAAATAAAAACTCCCTTTGCTTTGAATATTATATTAAACATTTATAAGATCACAAAAGCATTTAACTTTTTGTCTATGTCATATAGCTTTTTTTAAATATATTTTTTGCCATTGTTGATAGTATGTTGACAGGAAACAGGTAGAGAGAGAAGTAGACGACATTTAGCAAATGACCCGTTCGAGACTCAACCAAAGGTCTCCAGTGTTTTTGCGTAGTTTTTACATTTTTGCGAATGCTCTACCAACTGAGCCAGGAGAACCCCGACATTATATTATATTACCAAAACATGACTATGGCGATGTAATCAAGGCTTTTGCTAAATTCAAATTCAATTAGGTGTGTTACACAATAATGTAATAATAAGAGAAATGCCTATTGGCTCTTTAATTAGATTGAAGACGCAACGCATAAGAAGCATTTGCCTTTGCCTACATTTTAGCCTGGTCTCATGTCCGCCTTAGGGATTTTTAGAGCTTTTCTTGATGATAATTGCAACATCCATCACTTTCAAGTCACTTACAATGAAAGAATTCTAAAAACACAAACGATCTACAGTATTCTTTTGATAACACCACAGAGCAGCCTTAATACTGCGTGTTGTTCTGTTCATGTTTGTTCAGTGCATTGTTCCTTGGCTTCCTCCCCTTATTGGCATTTGGCTTAAGATCAATACTTGGTTCTTATAGCCACTTTAGTAAATGAGACACAAGAGTAGATAACTGCTGTAATGATTTTTGTAAGGAGTCACTATCAGAGCAAAGGCAGCAGTGCACCTTATCAGAAGACATGCTGCTCTGCACGTGCTACAGGCTCAATCATCACTAGTTTCTGTTTCCACATTGATTTGATCAATGGTAATCCTATATGCTGGTAATGTCCTTAAGTTTTGTCAATAGTTTTTTTGGTACATAAATTTCCTAGCAGATTAAGACTGATTTGGGATGTAGAAGGCTTGTCATGTTTGTTTTTAGCTGAAAGAAATTCCAATAATCAGGGTTCCAGTACAGCGCTGCACAAAAGTTTAGGTAGTTTTAGGTCTGAGTAAATGCAATTATTTAAAAATCAACACTACCCTAATTTACCCCAGGACAGTGGCACGGTGGTTAGCATTGTTGCTTCACAAGCAAGAAGGTCCAGAGTTTGACTCCCGGACGGGCCTTTCTGGAGTTTGCATGTTCTCCCATGCTTGGGTGGATTCTTTTGGGGTACCCAGGTTGAGTTAAATTAACAATATTCTCTTCGCTATGGATGCTTTATTTTCTAATGCTGGAATAGGCACTTTATCGGTAGTCATTACTTCCATTTGTCTGGACCAATAGGAGCATCCCTTATTCCAGAGCGAGCAAATGATAGCTTCCAATGTGTGCATAACATACTCATATATTAAAAGCCTTGATAAGAAAGCCTATTACATTACATTACCTAGTAAATTAACATACATATATATATATATATGTTTCTTTTTAAGCATTTGTTTACACCTACCTTAAACTTTTGCACAACTGATTGCAGTAAACTGTAGATATCATAAAGGCAGCATTAATTGACTGCATTAAATGTTGTGGTATTCTTTGTGGCTGTATTTTGCAAATCAAAGCAGAAAGTCTTCTCTACATGTTTACACAACATGTAGAGTAATGTTTTGCTTAGCTTGATTTGGTTAATAGCAGTGTATAGCCATTTACAACCAGTGTTAAATGGTTAAAGTAGAGTAATGCAAGAACTCCGCTATTTTCTGTAATTATGTTTAAATAATCTAATTTGCCACCATAATGGATAAGCAAATCAAATCACAGTATAGCTCAGTAAACAAAAGTGGTCATTAGAAGATGGATAAGCTGACCTATTTATGGCACAATTAAAGTGTTTTATTCAATTGTCAACTGCTCACACATCTTTGTTTCTTTTCAGAGGGTCCTCATTTGGATTACACATCTAGTTCCATGAAGTATCCAACCACAAAAGGGCCATTATTATCTGCCTTACCAGCCTCACATCTTACTACCTTTGGGGACTCACCTACCACGAGTAGTGGACAAGCCCATGAGACAAGAACCACTGACATAAAGCAGGGGGAAGAAAGTAAAATGCCCTCATTGCCCAGTGAAGAATACTTTTACACAAGTCCCTCAAAACCAGTTTTGTCTTCTGATCTGCAGCCAGCAGTGACAAATTCCTCGAATCACACAGCTCATATACCATCCCAGCAGCCACAGTTGAACACAACCCCACAACATGAGCCATCAACGCACAGTCTGGCGACGATGAGCTCATTTCCTGGTCAGTCTCTTGAGCCTTCTAAAGTGGCTTTTAGTGACTACCAAGCAGACCATGTCATACCTTACCCTAATATTGTTAATTCCAGTAGCACATTCGACACAAACCAGCTGAGCCCAAATATTGCACTATCATATCCCAATACACCTGGCCCTAACACAATTCCAAACCCATACGAGGCCTTGATTCCGAGTTATAGCGTGCCTTTTGTTAGCCCTCACCCAACCACACCGTTGTCTGAACCAACAGAGAGCCCCATAGATGACATTTTTCCTTCTGACACCATGGCCATAGACTGGGGATCTGGCGATTATTTGGAGACAATTTCTTACATGGGATCCAACATGGATGACTATTCTGTTGTTACTAAGCTACCAACTGAAATGTTTGATATAGAAGAAAATACAGAAAGCTACGACACATCTTTCCCATCAAGAGTGGGAATATCACCTTCATCGATCCTTCCTTTTCGAGTTTCTCGTTCCCTAAGTCTCACAACAGCACACGCCACTTCTATTCCAATGACTTATTTGTCCACTTACTTAACTATCGAGCCCACTCCCTCGTTATTGTACCACAATGATATAGCAGAGGTCTCGAACGTGGACTGGGCGGATCATTTAACCATTGAACCTACAGATGTGCTCTTGCCTGATATGAACAGTTTGGAGTATTACACCACGCAGCAGGAGAATTCAGACATTGAAGCCGAACAAAGGGGGAATGTTACTGTAGTGTCTGTAAGTGCGACAGACATAACACCCACAATTAGTTTTGACAATTATTCCAAACTGCGTGAAGATGAGTCATCCAGTGATATGTCAGGCTTGGGGCTTGCTTTTGAGACGACAGAGAAGACACCTCAGCTGGTTTCCGAGAGTATTCTGGAACCTTCCAAAACCGCAGATCTGTTTCTTTCTTCGTCAATGTGGAGTAGTCAGGTCGTCACATCAACTCCTACAGAATTGGACGGCAGCGTAGTAACTAATGATGTGGTAGCTTATTCCTCATTGACAGATATCCACTGGTTTGTGACAGAACCTTTTGTGCAAACTACAGTACAACCCACTCCCATAGCCACTGCAACTCTTGACTTCACTCCCACGGAAATATATTCCAACTCAACCACTTTTACAGAAGCAACTCCCCAAAACGCCACATTTAACACCTCGCTAAATGTTAACACTACTACTCCAGTAGCCTCATCTAATGTCACCTCAGTCATGGTGGGCGATCAGGGGATGACCGAAGATGGGGTTGACATCCCAGTCACGATGACCTTTTTACCAGAGACCACTGAAGCCGACACAGACTCTACAGCTGCACCAACAGCAACTGCCAACATAACTCCACATCACGCCACCCCTAAAATGACTACAGTGACCGAAGTGTCCAAGGAGGTTTCCATCAGCCACACCATTATGCCACCAACACAGGCGCCCAGAGAGTACCTCTGCGACATTGACAAACCTAAATATTTAGTTAAAATAAGTAAGTCATTGTGTCATTAAAAGTTAAAAGTGTTATAATTTTCATCTAGTGTGTTTATATACTAGCATGGCTTGAAATCTAATGTTGTTTGCATATTATGATCTTTTGCTTTTGTTCTATAGGTTTTCCCTCTGGGGCTACCGTTGGATATGCCAAATCTCAAGTCAGAGACATTCTGAAAGCTGAGTTTAACAAATCAGTTGAGCTACAAGTGAGTAATGATTTAAGAGAACAATGTTTTTGCCCAGTTGTATCCCATTTAAAGACTTATACTTAACTTTTCATCAAAATGGTTCCCGGATATAAAGGAAGAATAATCCCTAGCATAGACATAGCTCTCCTCAAAGATTATGGTTTAATTTATTGAACACCAACACAAAAACACAAAATTTTTTATTTTCTTCACAGACCCATTCCAGGTTTTAATAGGTTAAGTGTCACTTCCACTACTCAGTATTTCTCACAGTCCAAAGATTTTGCTGTAAAGGAAGTTTATTTATGAAATTTAATGGTACAAAGAAAGCACTATACCAATTATGTCTTGTCAACCAGGCTTTTATCTTTCTAATTACATAAACAGCCTATGATGTATTTGTGTCTATTTATATACTTCAGAGTCATTGAAATAAACCCTGAAGCTATAGCCACTTCCTTTATTTGTTATCTGTGGTTTAGCAATAAACAAACTACAGCAACAGTCACTTAAATGCTTGTACTGAGGCTATTACAAACCACTTTCCTTTGAGAGATTTTTTAATATATCTTTCATTTTTGAAGGTTGTAGAGCCACCACCAAAGTTCGTATTCCGGGTTGTGTCAGGTCCCATTGTGTACACAGCATTATCCATCATCAACTCGCTGCAGAGGTCTGGACGCAGCTTTCGGTCCCTATTGCCCAACTGGACGGCACCAGATCATAAATATCAAGTCCACACAGGTACAGTGCTGTGACCTTTTTTGTTGTTGTAGCTTGAAACTGTTAACATTTCATCCCCAAGTTTCATCTCACACTCTTCTTGTTCTCCGTCTGCAGTGCTGCAGTTTGTTCCCAGTCACATAGATATACGCTTTTGCAACTTCAGTGAGAGCATCGAGAGAGGCTTGACCAGGGCCTACGCAGAAGTTTGTCGGCGGTCAAAGGAGTCTACCAACTTTACAGTGCATGTGAGTGGGTTAGACAGAAGTATGGACTTGACCAGTTTTAGTATGACTTAGCTTTGCTCTAAGGTGTCTGTTGCTGTGGCTTTTGAAATAAATGCTATACATCTTACTGTTGTACTTCATATAGGTAAAATGCACTCAGGTTTGCCTGCTATTGAATAATTTTCATAAATCTTATTTTGGTGAATGGCTCAGCAAACAATGGGGAATTAAATTATGTATTCACAATTGTTTTCTTTTCTGAAAGAAAAGCGTAAAAGGGAGGTAGGTAATGACTGTGCAGGTTTGCTTCAGAGTATGAGATTTTTTTTCTCAGTAGAAAAAAAATCAGTAGATCATTTGCTTTACATCAAAAATGTATTGGACCTTCTTGGTAATCTAATATTTTTTCTACCAAAAGTCATAGCAATTTCTACCAAATTAGTTCACACCGATCCTCCTCCTCTATGTCTATCTTCTATCTTCAATCCTCTATGTAAAAATGTCAAAATTAAACTTTTAATGGTAAGCTACAGGTAATTAAAAATAAGAGAACAATGATTGTGTCTGTTGTATATATTTAAAAACTCACAGTTCATCCAAATGCTTCACCAAATTACAATCCAGGCCATTTGTACAGACTTTCTCACATGCCCAGAACTCATTATTGGCCACATGTACAAAGTCTACTTGTATTCATTGACTGCTGTTAATTTCTGTTTCCGTTTAAAGTCTTAATGCACTAACACCCAGCAGAAGTAGTTTTGCCAGCATTTTCACTGGCATGACTAGTTAATTAGCTCACACCAACCCCCTTTACTTTACTCCTCTAGTATGTAAAAATGTCCAAACGAGACATTAGAAACTTTTAATGTTCCCTTTGGGGTTTCCACATTTTGGAGTTCATGTTCATAGTTGGCAGGTATTAAAGGAGCTTATAGTTTGTTCATACACTGCTAATTTGGTTGTGTTATAACTTGGCTTTGCTAAGGTTTTCTGTAATCCTATTACTTTGATGCCAGAACTGTAGTCTTTTTTTAATCAATTTAATGTTTAATGAACAATTACAAATCTGAGCTCTAACCCCATTGTGTCTAGATTTCAGTTCTACTTTCCACTTACTCAAGCCAATATTCTTTTCAATTCTAAAAATGATTGAAGCCAGACAAACTTTCTATCGAATTAGATACAGAAAGGAAAGATTTTGTTCTTTGTGTTACATAAGCCACTCCATATTAAGATCTCCTTGTAATCTCTTCCTGGGGTTCAGATTGTCAACATCACAAAGGCTGCTCCCATAACTCTGGAGCAACTTGTGAAGCAGCCAGTGGACATCATTTTTACAGTGCGCGGCTCTGAGGGTCATGTGATGGGGTCAGAGGTTAGCAACGCTCTCATGAAGCTCACAATGGTGGAATTCAGCTACTACATGGGCTTTCCGGTGCTGCAGATTGCTGAACGTGAGTTATAAAATACTGTTTTCTACAACTTTGTTTTTGTTCAACAATCAAGTAAAACATATTCTACCTTTTTCTATAGCTTTTCATTATCCAGAGTTAAATACCAGCCAGTTGCTCCGCTCGTCCTGGGTTAAAACAGGTAGGTTGATGCTTTCCACTGCTTTTGTTTGTTGCATCTACCTTTTGTGTGTGTTTTTCTGTAGAAATACCTGATGTTTTGTTTTGTTTCTGTATGTAGTTCTTTTAGGTGTGCCGGACTCAAGAGTGGGTGAGAAGACCTTTCAAGCCAACATGGAACGACGGGTTGCTTTGTTACTTGAAGAAGCAATGGGTTTAGTGCGACGTGTCAAGAGAGCAACGACTGTTGGCAACAGCAGTGTTCAGGTACACTATCTACAAACACATTTCTAAAGTAAAAATACGTAATTTAACCAAACTGCTATTTAAAACCCAGTTTAACTCAAATACATTTAAGCTCACTTGTTTTTTTAAAACATACTTACAATATTGAAAGGCATATTATGCTGGATTATCAGAAGATTTTTTGTAAATAAACCTGCCCCTATGCCCCATTCTCTCAACAAATCCATCCACCTTCTGTTTTGCTTTTCTGTACATCTTCTGTGAGATCTACACACTAAAAATATTCTTCCAGTGTAATGCAGACAGAGGACCATTGGCTTACAGATACATTTAGCTCTAAAGATAAATACAATAAGCCAGATGTAGGCAATATTGTACTTGATCTTTACACAAAATGTTACATTAACAACATTATTACAGTAGATCTTTCTTAAATAGTAAAGACGTTCTTAACCTTGTAATTCACAGATGCATTCTCTATCTACCTTGCTCCAGTACTGAGCACTCATTATGTGTGCGATGCAATGTTTATAGCCACTGAAAGCCTTCCTGCCTTACTAATCACTCTCTAGCTTTTGTATACACCCAACACCTGCTCTGCTCATCTCTAAAGGGACAGGACAGGGTTTGGTTTCCATGGCAACAGCATCCCATTCAGCCCAGGGGGCAGGCCACTCCAAAACCACAACCTCATCAGTCCTTGTTCTTTCTCTTCTTCCTCGTTTCATCCCTGTTACTTGATGACTTCTGTGCTCCACAGAGCTACTAAGAGCAGATCAATTATTTATTTTTTCCTCCTATGCCTGTATCCTGCAGTTTGGATGATTAGGAGTGTGCTGTTGTTGGAAGAGTAGACATTGTGGGGAGGTAAAAAATTCAAAAACGAGAAGAGTGGAAGTAAAGACGACTTGTTACAAGAAATGAATCATGCATATTTGATCTGCCTTTATAAAGTTAGAGTGCATTTGGTGGTTTTTAAACAGGGGGCTGTTGGTTAATAAATGTACTCTTGCCTAAGCATTGCCTAGCATTTTCAGTATAAACCACAAAATAATTAAGAAAAGACATGATTGTATTTATATTAGATGTCTTGTTTTAGCATCTGACATCTTTTGTTTCTCTCAAAATGGTTTCCACCACTACAATATAAGAGCCTTTTATATCTTGACAACTTACAAAGACACTTGATTGCACAATGTCATTGAGGAGTCCTAGTTCAGATTTCTTTTACATTTCAAAGGCACTCATCTTCGAGGGTTTGTTGTATATAATCAGAGCATGGTGCCTCAGTACATCTAATCCTCGGTAACCCTTTTGTCTCGCCTTGTTTATACACACAAATCCATATTCATCTCAAACAGGCCGTCACAAAATAATGTGGCATTGTCATCTAGAAAAACACCTTCTGAGCCTGCCCAGTGATGAAAGGGGTTGATTTGAGGTCATCTGATAAACACACATTTGCGCTGCCGTCTTTCCACTCTAATAAACCGTACATAGACTGGATTAGGCCTGGATCAGTGACTCTCCCCAGCCATTTTTCTGTGTCAGCCCAGGCATGACCTACACTTTCCAGTAATGCAGACAGCAGACTGAGGTGTGCCTCGGGGCATCTAGTGGAAGAGCACACACACACACAGTGAATATCCCTCCACAGTGGAGGGATATTCAAACAATGGGCAGTCTGCTGGGGGAAGGCAAGTATAGATATTATCAATTTGCTTGTGCCCGAGTTGTTCAGTGTATTTTTCTTTATTGAATCCAGTTCCAATAATGAAATAATATGCCATTTTATCTCCGGTTTTAAAGCTTATTTTTACCCAGGTTATGATATGTTTAAGTAGTGTAGAATGAGGCACATTTATTTTATATTTGGCTGTAACCTAAAACATAAACCATATGTTATAAAAACACAAAAAAGTTGCTAAAAGTGTCTATGTTGTTGCCAGTACAATTCCAACACACGTCTTCCCTTGATCTCCTTTGCTCTCCAGGTTGTTAGTACAAGTCGTCTGGCTGGTGAAGACCACCCTTTGGAGATAGTGTATTTCGTCGAGGGTTCCAGTGGAGAGAGGGTACCTGCAGTGCAAACGGCTGGCATACTTAACAGCCTGGATGTTCAAAGGGCTGCCATTGTTTTAGGATATCGTGTTCAGGGCATTTTGGCACAACGTGAGTACCTTTTGCAATGTAAAAATTCAATATTCCAATAACACAGTATGAAAGACTCTATTTTTAGCTATAATTTGACTAATGTTGCCAGCTGTGTATAGTTTAAAACAATGGTGTACAATAAGAAAATACATATCATGGCTTTGGGAAATATTTTGATTCATTGTATGTCATGCTGCACATTCTGACAGATTCATCCGGCTGCCTCTGAAAGTTGTGTGTTTAAAGCAACATTAGAGCTAATTATCTCACTTCTCTACTCTATCAGAAGAATGTCTTCTTCATTAGGAATCTAAACAAAGTATCAAAGCCTAATGAGAGCCCCTCAAGGGAGTCGTGTCTCTGCACTGCTCACTTGCACCACTTTCCCTGGGGACTAAACCAGAGTTAATTAAATCTAATGAAAATGCTGCACTAAAGTTTACTTTAGTGAGGAAAGATTTAACATGATATTCATTTTTTTAGTTTGCCTCTGAAATGTGACTTATATATTCACCTTATAAAATGTTTGTCCCCTTGCTGCAGCTGTGGAGAAGGTGGCTTCCTCTCCTTCTGAAAATGTGAAGACCAACTTATGGATCATCATTGGGATTGTGATTCCACTCCTGGTAGTCATCATTATCATTTCCATTCTTTATTGGAAACTGTGTCGGACAGACAAGCTGGAGTTTCAGCCGGACGCTATGACCTCCATGCAGCAGAGGCAGAAAGTAAGACCCTGATTATTTTGTGGACTCGATTTTGACAGTTCTTTCTGCAAATTCATCATGATTTCAGCAAATGACAGTTGTTAGGCAAGCAGGAAACATGAAAGAAAGAGAGCTTGATACATTTAAACAATAGTTTTCTGCAATTTAATTTTATTGGCTTATTCCATATTAATACTTCAGTCACTTTTGTTAGTTTTGTCACAGTCAACTCAAGACAAAACTACCAAATACTTTGCTCTTTACAGAAAAGTAAGAGGCAGCTGAAAAGTTATAAAACTGGGATTACTTTGAAATTCAAATGAACAGTTAATGTATATTTATCACTGTTACAAATGTGCTACAGAACTGCACAAATCTGGACTTCCTTTTCATCATTTCTTGCTGTAGAAGAGATTAGTAAAACATTAATGACCCAGTGAGGAAAATGAGCTGGATAAGAACTCATGATGCAGCACATAAAACGTCTGTTCTTTATGTCGTGACCCCAATAAGGCTGCAGCGGTTCTGGTTGTGTTTTTCACATTCTTGTCTTCCAATCCCATACCCCTGCATTCTCTTGACTTGCACACCTCTGTAATGTGCTGAATGGAATCACTGGCCCTTTCTTTAACACAATCATCTGTCATTTAACACCGCTCTTCTCCTCTCAGTCGACCTCAATCAGTGAATCAAGGACCTCTCTGCTGCAGCCTTTGGATAAAGAGGACATTGAGTATAGTGAGGAAGAGGAGTGGTGCTCTGAGGAGGAAGAGTATGAAGAAGAGGAAGAGAAGAAGAATGTTAAAGGGGGGAAGGTATAGGATAGTATATGGTAGTGTGTAGAAGAGTTATAGAGCCATTTTGTTTTCCTTGTTGTGTTTCTAATAAACCATACTAGCACTTCCAGAGTTGTTTTAGATCAAATAATTAGCAAGACATTACATTATTTTAAAATAAACAGTCCTTGTGACGTTTAATATTTACAGCAGCCAATCAGCTTCACGCACATTATTGTAATATACAATTAGTGGTAATGCCCTGCAACATTGCTTTTGCTTAGAAACCAGTTTCTTACCCAAAGAGCAAACAACAGTTAACCAGTGAGGAGGAAGAAGAGGATTATGAAGAAGAGGAGGAGGAGGAAGAAGATTTTGAAGAAGAGGAAGGTGATGATGATGACAACAAAGATGAGGGAATAGAGAAAAAGAGCAAATGTAAAACAGAGGAGCAAAAAAAACAAACAAATGTAGGGAAACCAAAGAAAGCAGTGGAGGCAAACAAAGAGGAGAAACCTTTGCCGAAGGAAAGAAGAGCTCAGAATGAGGTATATTGTGCTGTCGCCATAGAGACTAGTCTGTGCTTGTGTTAGCAGACTTATGAATCCTGCTGCACGGAAACAGGACTTAGACAGTAGACTTATTTATATTTGCCTGATTAAGTAGCATTTGTAATTGTGTGGCTTTATAGACAGTGGTTTGTGGTTTTGTTGTGACCCATTTCCAAATATGCCATTAGAACCTGCTTAGTAACCATGTAGCAATTGCACTATATTACTTACTACCTCTTTGTGTGCTTTAATCCAGAGTCCCAGTGATTATTAGAGTGATCTGTTTTTCTTTTGAATGTGTTCCCTTTCAAAGACTGGCCTTGTTTATATCCCGCAGAGAGCAGCATAACCAACTCTTTCTCCGGATAAGCCTCTTTGCCAAACATCACGGGATTAGCAGTCTTTCTACCAGCGAGTTAATAATTTTGTATCAAACACTTTGTGAATAAATTGTCCTGTCACTTAGGCCTCGCTGTGGCCAAGTTTCAGCATGGATTAGGCACATCGCAGGCACTTATAACATCCTCTGTTTACTCTTTCTCTGTTAGAAAGTCCCGGGGGGTTCACATTCAAAGAGTCTCTCACTGCTCTCTTCCCCCTCCAACTCAAAGGAAAAAGCAAGCAGCTCACTGTTTCCCCTCCGCCATCTTTCTCCGCACATTCAATCTCTTTATTCATTAATGCCTGACTCACTTTTCTGGCCTAATTATATTCTCAGAACATGTTTCTGTCTGTCTCTGTGGAAGGCAACTTCCAAAAAAACTTTCTTATTACCTACGTTTCTCTTCTTGTTTGTCCCTCTCCTTTAGTTGCAGGCTCCGAGTGTAAAAGGCTTTGACTTTGCCAAACTGCACCTTGGCCAGCAAAGTAAAGATGATGTCATGGTGATTCAGGAGTCGTCTGGACCTGGATCCCTCCCAATGTCCGCTAAAGATGGACTGAGTCCATCTGAGAACGGGGAAATACCCACCCCTATTTCGAAAGGCTCTTCCACCAAGGCGTCCCACACCAGTCGGAGACGAGAGAGGTAGGGGTAAAATGAACAAAACAGAATGAATATGAAGAGCATTACATTAAGATAAAGCATGCCTGTATGCAATGCTTTGATAATTAAGTAAAAGAGTAGCTGTGAACACTACATCCTCAGTAGAGCTACAGAGTAAACAGGGTCAAATATAATGTAAATAGCCTCTGCATTTGTATTTGTTTTAATCTGCCATGTCCTTGTTTAGGTTAGTAATTGTGTTTGTATTTGTGTTAATGTATATTGTCTTTGTCTGGAGAATGTAGAATTAAGCCTCCCCAGAGAATTACCTTTTGTCTATAAAACTTTTAACACAGCATCGGTTGCTCAATGCTTTGTAAAATAAAAGTATATAAATAAACAAAAATAGCATCCAGGGAAAAAATATACTTAAAAAAGTGATGAATTAGCGTTACAAGTCCATTTTAGTCTAGGGTTTCACTAAGTGCCTTACTGCGGGTAACAGTATACATTGTATATGGCCAGAATTTCTCATTTAAAACCTGTAGCTGCACAGAAAAGAGTCTCGGCTGACATTTTAATTTGTTTTTATTCTCCCACCCCATCTTTCATTTTTTAGTTGGAGCAGGCACTCAACCAGACAAAAAGCCACTGACAGATTCTTAGATCAATTATTGATGAATAAGAGAGAGAGAGAGACTGCATTTTTTCACTGATGTGTTTTGCCACATACTGTCGACATTACTTTCAATAGTTTAAATCTTTTACAAAATCATATCTGGACCATCTTTCTGTCTTTGTCTACATCTGCTCATGTTCTCAAAATAAATTCAGATTTACTCATGTTTGTAGCTGCTGATACCAAATAAAAAGACAGTTTCTCTATCCTGATATCATTAATAGGGACAAAATTTGCAGTAATTTAAAAATTCTGCCACTATAGGAATGCTATTTAATAATAATAAATCTCAAATTGTATCGTCATCTCCCTGCTTTTACCTGTCTGAAAAAGCACTGTTTCGATTATGCATGGGATTTCAACTTTTCATTATTCATGCAAGTGTGTTTCTGCGCAGGATCTCGCCCTCAGACGGTGACTCTGCGGTAACTGACCATTCCAGCGAGCGGGAATTACCGAGGAGAACCTGAGAGGCCACGGCACACCAGTGACGGCAAGCACGCCCGTAAGCTCCCCATCAATGTTTTAAACGGCAAGTGGCCATGCTAACAAACACCAGGGTTAAAAGCACGGGGGATGGGAGGACGTGACTGAAAGCATTTGACAGACTGGAAGTGATAAAGAGAAAGCGACCGGGGCTAAACTAGAGGATGAGAGATAATAAAAGTGTCAATTTGAGCAGTCACATAAGCCATAAGGAGTACAGTGACACATGTAAAAGAAACACCTGTTTGTTTGTGGTCAAAGCAAGGCCAAAGAACGGGGAGTCTGAGGAAAGGAAATTGCTGATGTTACATTATGTGACAGCTTGTTGATAGATTCAAGCCTGCTTTGCCACTCAGAGACTACATGCTGAGCCAGAGGCAGCTTACAGACAGCCTTACTCACCCCCAGAGGAAGGGCTTGTGTTTTGTTCTTGATAAATGTCTGCCTAAGATTGTGTAGTCTCCACCACTGTGTTTAGAACGAAAGGTACATTGTATATGAGACACTCTCAAAGTTATGTAATGTGTTTTGGTGAGTTTTAATTTTTTTCTGTTCATCACAAATTGGCCTAAATACTCCCCACATTTTTTAACCATCTTTGCCAGATCAGTAACAGCTGTGGGATTTTAAACTCCTTAATGACTGAACTTTTGTCTTTCCTTCTTTCTAAAGACTTAACCCACTAATGGTGAACTCCCCTACAGCTTTGTAACTTTATTGTCAAACAGGCAGCTACTGCTTTTTTTTAATGTGGTTTCTTTTCTTCAATAAACCTCTCTCTTTCCTTTCTGTTGTGGTTTTCAGGGAAAAATAGAATTGGTAAGAGTCTGTCCTTTCTTCATCTATGTCGCTCTAGACCTCAGTTTTAACCTCTTGCAGCTTGTTTCTATGTGATGTCTGTTTGCCTCTGCGCTAGCTTTGTGCTCTGTCTGTTCTCACCATCAATCACTGTCCGCTCAGCTGTCAATCACAGCATAGACACAAGCAGCCCAACAAACAAAGGCAATGCCGTTGTTTGAAAAGTAGCTTTTGCAATTAGAATTGCATTTAGCTTCTTAAACCTTTTTCCAAACTTTAGCCACTATAAACGGGGGCGGCAGTAGCTCAGTGGGTAGAGCAGTCGTCTTTCAACCCAAAGGTAGTTGGTTCGATTCCCGCTCTCCCCACAGTTCATACTGTCGTTGTGTCCTTGGGCAAGAAACTTAACCCACCTTGCCTCCAGTGACTGTAACACTGGTAATTACTGTAGAACAATGTAAGTCGCTTTGGATAAAAGCGTCTGCTAAATGAATAAATGTAAATGTAAATGTAAACAGCAACATTTATAAATGATAGCTATATTTAATGTGTAATTTATTGTATCTACAGGCCCACCACCTATAAATGGTACAACTGAGCAGCTGTCCTCGGCCTCCATCTTTGAGCATGTTGATAGAATGTCTCGTGCCACAGACGCAGGAAGGAGACCAAACAAAGTTCAGCTTATCGCAATGCAGCCAATGCCTGTCCCGCCACTGCTTAGTCCCACAGCCAATGGAAAACTTTCTGACCCTGACCAGTTAAACAAAGAGGTTAGTTATGTACTGCACAAACATTTTTCTCTTTGACATCATGAACCAGAAAATAGAATCCATGAATACATGACCAAACTAATTACTAGCTGTTCCTCAGATCCAGGTTGCTCTAAGGCACAAGTCAGAGATTGAGCACCATCGTAACAAAATACGTCTGCGTGCAAAGAGGAAGGGTCACTACGACTTCCCTGCCATGGATGACATGACAAACGGGCTTGGGGACACCAAAGACCAGGACCGCATCTATCAGAAAGCACAGCTACAAATAGATAAAATCCTAGACCCAAATGCACAGATGCCCGCTGTATTTATAGAACCCAAAAAGAGGTCTGTATTTGATGAATGCGTTGCTCTGTGTTGTTGTGAGAAAGCCCTAACTGTGTTTGTGTGTTTGTTTGTAGTTGTAGAGGCAGGCGCTCTCCCAAACAGAGAATAAAGGATCCGCTGAATGGAGGAATGATGGAAGCGGACAAAGACTATCTCATCACCGACGACAGTGATGCCGTTTACAGAAAGTGTCCTGGAGTCAATAATGTGGCCTATGTGGTCAGTTTAAAAATACACTCTTCTTACGCTCAGTAGATAAAGATAATGCTGGTCATTGATTAGATTCATTATTTTAGACTAGAGTTGGCAGGTTTGTGGTGATTATTTTATTCTCTTTAGTCAGACTGGAGTCATAATTGGATGCAGTTGCAGTTGCACTGTGTTGTTCTATATATTAGCTGAGAACACATTTTTATTCAGTAATACAGAAGGAAAATCTTATTGCATCATTTTTGTATGTTTAGATCTCGGGTTTGTGGAGTTCCGTCCCTCTTACAATTAGCGGGTGGTCTCACCTTTACCCCTATCCTTAGATTTAAATAAAGAGGTGTTTTTACAATGGGCTTTTCATTACAGTCGGACCCTGATCAAGGACCAGGATCCCCACACAGGAGTCCCTCACCCACTGATGATGTCTTCCTCGGCCAGGCTTCCTCTCCTCCAAGCCATGCCCCTCCCCCTCCTCCCTACATGCCCCCACAACCCTCCATTGAAGAAGCCCGGCAGCAAATGCACTCCCTGCTGGATGACGCCTTTGCCCTTGTGTCACCCACCTCTCAGGGCAGTACGGCAGGCATCACTCTCCCAGGGGTCAACAGTAACCATTCCAGCTCAAGCCCCCCAGGACGCAGTTCCAGACACTGGGGTTCTTCATACCAACCACTTGGACCTTTTTCTACTGTAAGCTCGAGACAAGAGTCTGACACAATTCATAATTGTCCTATATTAATCCAAAAATACATAATATGGTTTTTGGCTCTACCCAGTGGTCTGCTTCTTTCACACATGTTGGACATTTAAATAAGTAGTCTCTCTCTATATATATATAGGTTTGCTTTTAAAACAGCAGATAGCGATGCACATAAATAAATCAGAAAAATCATTTGTGTTCACCATCTCTGTACTTTCTTAAAGTTTTATTCACTTATTCCCAGCATGAAGCCTAAAGATTTGAGTTTAGTTGTGTCCTCTTAGCTAACTAATCAGTTAAGTATTCCCCCATCTGTTGCATCCATGAACCTGCGACCTGACAACCACTCTCGGCAATCTACAACTCCTAATACACTCCTGTAATATACCCTGCATATGCTTGATCTGCATTAGCTCCTCTTAGTGTATGCTGGGTTTAGGCAAATATAAAGGCATAGACTCACTATTAAGGCAGCCTACTCGACTTAAGTGAGTGTTCCCAGTTCTGTTTATCTTTGTGCACATACACTACATGTGCATGACGTCCTATAATTATCCTGTAAATTAAAAAAAAGTCTGTGAGCAGCACAAAGACCAGCTTCTACAGTCTCACAGTTTGTTGCAGAGGAGGCTCCGTGTGCATAACACGTTGCATTTAGAACACAATGTTTGCACTGTTTTTATTATAAGCAGAGCTAAGAGAACAAACATTAGCTATAGCATATCTGCTTAAGTATTCTTGCCAATGGCTAGGAATCTGGCAGCTGAGCTAAAATTTTATTACAGTTTTACAATTTAATTACAGTTGTTAGTCAGCATATCTGTTATGAACAGTTAACTTATTAGTATAATTGTAATCTAAGCACGCAGTCAGCTTGCTTTAATATATTGGGTAAAGCACAAAAAGGTTCTTTTTTCTTTAATAAAATATATTGAGCTGAACAATACACATGGAGTTGACTTTTAAATAACAGAATTTTTCTTTTGTTTCTGTGTCCAGAGATTCAGTGATTTGTCTCCACCTTCAGTCCAAGGCCTAACACCAAGGTTAGTACAATGCAGTAAATATATTTATTTATTTATAAATAAATAATATATTTATTTAACATTTATTCCCTCCTACCTTTTAAAGAAATGTCTTATTGATTAGGACAATCTGGGTTTCACCATCTCACTGCTGAAACTATTTTCTTTGAGATGCATGCAGTATAAATAAACAATAAGTCATCTTTATTTTATTGTCAGTTCCTGGTAGTGGTCTGCCTCATGAAAGCACTGATACATATCTGGCACACACATTTGAGAATATTACATGCAATATGTTACTAGGAGCATAAAAACTGGATTTCCTACTGCACAAAGGTACTGGAGCCCACCAATTAAATAAAGTGGTGTGTGCTTTTCAGGCAAGGCATTGGCTCAAGCTACCTTCCACCTGGAGAATCAGCTGGACACAGTGAGCAGCTCCAACTAGACAGCCTGTACTCCAGCAGGGGCCTCTACTCTGATGAGGTGCCATCATCTGCCAGACCAAGACCTGTAGGGGGCACTACAGGTACAAAAGAGTACACAAAACAGTCGGGCAATTGACAAAATTTTGTTTAAGGATCAAAACTTCCACATCGAAATGTACAATATACATATAAACCTGTTAAACTTAATAGCTCTGACATGTCTCACTATTTAATTATTAATCACGCACAGTCATGTGACTTAGTCTAAGCCTAATCAATTCTGGCATTTAGTATTACTTTTCTAATTGTAACTGTAGTAGGCCAAGTCCAGACTAGTACAACTTGTGTTGTGTTTTATGTACTGTCCTGATTATTTAGAATTCTAGGTGCTCCCTTGAAAATGCAAGAGAACCCCTTTTTAGTTTGATGAACAAAAACATGGCATAATGATATCTATGACAACCAGTTAATTTTAAATGTGAAACATATTTGAGTTGTGTTACAAGCTTATGTTGAAATAAATAATGCACTAATTCAACAAATACAAATAAAAACACTTTAGTCTGAAGGTAGGCTGAAGTTATAATGTGCTCTGATGGGATGTGATGATGTATGTGTGCAGGGGTCCAGCTCCAACATCTCACACAGGTGGGCTTGTCTAGTCGAATGAACGGTTACCCAGCAGGGGGAAGAGCTGCTCCTGGCCAAAATGGTGGAATTGGCTGGAATCACTATCATGACAATTTCTCCAGGGCAGAACTTGAAAAGGATGCAGTGAGTAAATCTCTCAACATTTAAATATGGAGTGTTTCATTCTAACGACTTCCTCAGTCCTTGTCTGCCTTTTGACCTTTCCTTCTTCTGTCTGTCCGTTTCCTTTTCCTTTCTTTCCTCAGTACCTGGACTTTCATGACTACACGTCCTCCTCTGTCTTACAGATGGCCAGAAGTGGTATCAGGGAGCCCTCAGCATTGCCTACCCATTTAGACACATCCGGGATGGGCTACCTATCAGCACCTCCGCCCCTGGATACAACTCCCCCTACACACTCCTCTGCTTCTCTGATAAAGGCCATCAGAGAGGAGCTGTTACGTCTCTCCCAAAAACAGGCAGCTGTGTCAAGCTACCACAGTTAAGACCACCACCTCCAGTCACACCACTGGCTCCAAAGATAATGCTTCCCATGGAAGTCCCAAAAGTGTACAGCAGAACTGAAATGAACAAGTGTCCACAGATTCAGTATCCAAAAGTCTTAAGAACTATGTAGACCAGCTGCAGAATGTTGAAGAGATGTGGAAAAAGGAAAGCAATATTACGAATGCTGGACCTTTGAAACGGCATGGCTGCACTTCCATGAGGATAATGCCAAGTTCTAGCATCTAACAATCCACTAAGTCTAAATCTATTCTAACTTTTATGTCACATTGTTCATTCTCTTACTGCCTTCTCTTGCTCACCATTTTGTATTCCTTCTTAAAGAAAATCATGTTTTGTTTTCCTTTTCTGATGCAGGCCCTTAATCTTTATTCCCATTGGGTGCTATGTACTTCATGTTTTTGCCATGATGAGCCTTGCAATGCCTTGACACTGTGATACATTTCTAGTATATGAGTCACAGTCAGTGAGGAGCCAGTATGGACAAAAAGTGGCGGCCGGATATCAATAACACTATCTAACATTTCCTTCCATTGCCTAAAGAAAGAGTGAAATTGCTTCTTTTTTTTTCTTTACATGAACCCTTTTGTCTCATGGACATTTTCTACATTGTTTAGTAGCAAACAAATGGCTCAATAAAGCTGAAAAAATGGCCATGAAATGCATCTTCAAACGTGACGTAGCAGAGACGCTATAAAAATACAGTTCGACAGCTCTAAAGAACTGTGTGTATTTGGTTGTAATTGTTGTATTGCACTGTATGCAGACTACTTGGTACAGCTCAGGTTGTTAAAAAGAGATACCATAGTTTGGTGTAAACAGTAGACTGTTATTAAGGGAGAACTATCAATAATCACTGATAGATAGCAGTTTTCTGTTTTTAACATGGTCTAACCCAAATTGAGTATATATCCTACTGAATCTCTTCAATAATGCAGTATTTAAATATTTGCTTTATCTTTTTTTTAACAGAAAATAAATAATAGTGTACTGTATTGTTTACTCTATTTTCTTTTTTTTTTAATATATATTTTTTCGAATTTATCATTTCTCAAAATAATGTATCCATCTTTTTGTGTGCTTTTACCTGACCTTTTCCAACATGGCTTGATATTTTACTCAAAACAATAAATTGACAACAAAAATTTTTTTAAGGCAATGTGTGTAGTAAAGTGTGAAAGGTTTTTTAAGGCCTTTTAGTGCTCGCACACACACAAAAAAAAAATAACCAAAAGTTACCTTTAAGAACATTTGAAACAGGTGTTAAGTTACAGGAAGAAGAAAAAAACCTACAAAGTGATCATCAAATGTCTCTAGGGTTTCATGGTTACGTCATGTTTTAATTCATTGTTACTGATGTCAAACAGTATGCCTCCATCTACTGGATGTGCACTGCAATAACACCCCAGTCACTTCTGTTTTTATGTTGTTTTTCTATTTCCTTTTAAAATTATTTATTTTATGTGATGCATTTTGTGATTTGTTGGCTGGTCCAACTTTGTTTTCCTTCCTCCATGTCTGCATGTTTTATTCGGTTTTGATTTGATTTTGTTGGTCTGGTTTTGAGTATTTCTTTCCCAAATCTTAAATAAACTCAATTCGTTTCTTTAAATTTTTATTAGTTATTTTTTATTTGTTTTGAGTATGATTCGTTTCCAGGATAACTTTAAACATCTAAAACTCAAACTTTTAGCTGTTTAAGTTTGTCCTTAAATGCACCCCTGATGCTGTTGTACAAACCACTTTTTACCACTGGGTGTCAGCATAGTGAAAGAAAAGCTTTATTCTCCTGACAAACTGCAGCCACACTGCATAATGATGATGACGCCTGTTTTTCTCGGGATTTCACAGTGCGTACTCATTCATTTTAATTGGTAACTTGTCTTGCAATATTGAAAAGAGAAGGGTGTGACTAAGTAGCCTCAGTAATATCTAGCCACAGCAAGGCACGCTTTTGTGTGTGCTGTAGAAAGAGGCTGCAGGGTTTGAATTAACCTGTGGTCAATGTAAACTTGATTTCCAAAAAGACATCCGATTTCCACGGAGCCCTAGAGAGAACATGTGAGAAAAAAGTTTGCTTGGCACCTAACACAAGACCACTGCAGACACCCCTCTTTGGAATATTGCACAGCACTCTCATCCAAGTGTGCATTAAAAGACAACACTTATACATAACTGTTTCTGTACCTTTTATTTATCTTTTTTTTCAGCATGGCAACAAACAAAAATATTCTACTAAAGGCAAAGAGGTACAATTAAGACAATTCCCTGCACTATCCCCAGAAGTATTAAATGAAATCTAATTCCATTCAATTGAACTAGTCAGTTTTTACATTATTTTATCCGTAAATAGGAACTGCTTTGCAATCTGATATTTTGAGTGCTTGAGTTACTTTTCAAACAAAACTTGATTAAGAAATGACAAAACGGCAATATTTAACTATATTATTTTCTAGTTTGTTTATTGTTGTGTTTGTTCTGGCCGTTCAGCTTGATTGACTGTCTTCTACTCTCATTGTGACTGTTAATTGTCCTCCTAAGCCCTCCTCCATCTTCATAAGTGAATTCTCATCAATTTTAGCTGATCTATGTGCCATGTCTCCGAATGTAATTTTATCTGGCAATTTAAATTTTCACATTGACACTCTTACTGATACATTATGCAAACATTTTATTTCCACTTTGGACAGTTTTGATATTGGACAGTTTGTAGATTTCCCAACCCACAACAAAGGTCACACCCTAGACTTAATTTCTGTCTCTAATGTCTTCATCTATTACCAAATTCAACCTATAACACCCCTCCCCTGCTGATCTGGTTGACCAATATAACACTACTTTAACCTCTGCACTGGACACCTTTACAAACCCGTACGGTCACATTCACTACGTCATCCCCCTGGTTCACGTCAAACCTCTGTTTTCTGAAGCAGCAAGGTCACATTCACAAACTATTTTTTTGATTCAGCTGGACTGCTCCTGGAACCTTCATGTTTTACCAATCATTCCTCTTCTCTGACTTTCAACGCTCATCAAAGCAGCAAATTACTGACCTCGTCATGTCTTCACGGTCTTCTATTTGCTTCCTGGATCCCCTCCCTACATCTTAAGTCAAAGCATTCCTACCCACACTCTCTCTATTTTAACCGCCATTGTCCATTCCTCCCTGTGCTCTTGCCCTCACCCAAAACTGCTTCTGTTACTCCTGTACTTACAAAATCTGTCTCAGAGCCCACTGACTTAAATAACTATTGCAATATTTCTAATCTCCCATTCATTGCCAAGTAACTTGAACATACAATTGCTAATCAGCCTAAGGATCATCTTCACAATAACAACGGTTTGAACAGTTCCAAACCAGTTTTCAGCACAGCACAGAAACGGCATTCATTTAAATAACCAATGACCTTCTTCATGCTGCTGATTCTGGCCTTTTCTCCATCCTCATCGACCTCAGTGTCACCTTTGATACGAGCTCACATTCAATTTTACTGGAATGCTTGGCTGGCACTGGTGTCACTGGCACTGCATTACAATGGTTCATATAAAAGCTCTCTGACAGGGCAAAAAAACATCAACAGTCATCTCCAGCACCAATTCTGCACGGGGTTCCACAGGGGTCTGTTCTGAGGCCACTTTTATTCATCATTTACATCCTATCTCTCTTGGGAACATCTTCAGTCATTTTCACATACATTTTCACTGTTACGCTGATGACAACCAGCTTTATATTTCTACTAAACCTGATATTTCCACATGTCGCATTGCACTCACTAACTGTCTACAGGCCACCACTACTTGGATGTCACATAACAAACTCAGACTCACTCAAGTGAAGTCCTCCTCAAAATCTATTCTCTCCTAATCCCAGCCCCTCAGTACTGTCATGGACGCTTGTTTGGTTCTTTTCACAAGAAAATCAA
This sequence comes from Neodontobutis hainanensis, assembly GCA_024349245.1. Lineage (NCBI taxonomy): Eukaryota > Metazoa > Chordata > Actinopteri > Gobiiformes > Odontobutidae > Neodontobutis > Neodontobutis hainanensis. The sequence goes on from JALDNG010000015.1 coordinate 7,570,738, forward strand.
AAGTCTGGGTGTCATATTGGACAGTACTCTCTCTTTCACTTCCCACATCAACAATATAAGCCGCACTGCTTTCTTCCACCTACGCAACATTTCCCCAACTCCACCCATCACTCACTCATCAATCCACCCAGGTCCTCCTCCATGCCTTCGTCACTTCTCGTCTTGGTTATTATAATGCCCTGCTCTTTGGTTTACCAAAGAAACAACTCCAACGCCTACAACATGTCCAAAACTCTGCTGCAAGAATTATTACCCACAACAGATCCACTGAACACAACACTCTGGTCCTTTATCAACTCCACTGGCTCCCAGTACCTCAAAGAATGTAACACAAACTTCTTCTACTTACAGAAGGCCCTCCCATACCTCACAAATCTGATTTTTTTATGTTCTGCTGTAAGATGTCTTTAGGATTATTATTCTTGCTGTAAACAGGACACACAGAGCAAGGGAGCGTTCACTCACAGAATGTAAGATCTACAATTTGACTGAAGAGTCTCCCCTCTTGTTTCAGTTGTTTACAATATATATAATATATATTGCAATATATGATTAAGTCTGTAATACTAAAGATTCTATTGCAAATAATGAATCTTTGTCATTGCACTAAATCCACACACACAAAAGCCTTGCATGGAGCCTGGAGAAACTATTTTTAACATCGACCTGCATATGTCATTTACAGAGAATATTTCTACTATAGGCCTGTATGTTGCTGAGAAATTTCCCAAATTTAAGTTCAGACGACTACATTGAGTTCTTGTACAAGTTCAGGAATTAAATGAGTATGAATGAAAACAGATTAATACAATTTTTTAAAAATAAAAACATGTACCTATTCATATTAAACTGTTGTTATTGTTATTGTAGAGTAAGTTATTTATATCTTCTCTAAACACACTTTTACACAATACTATCCAATTTAAAGTATTAAATGTTTTCTGCAGTACCTCATTAGACCCTGCCCCCTTTAATCCAATCACAGGATCTTAAGCCAGTGGGTGATGCAGCTAAATATACAGCCAATCTCTTCAATTCTCTTTCCAGGGGCTACACACCAAGTATTATACAGCTCATCAAAGCCATTCACACGATGGACAGTATGTGAATACTTATACTTACAAAATGTGAGTCAGATGTCATAACTCTGCTCGACTGTGTTGGACTAGTATGAACTTGTGATCTCTCCTTCAGAGCTTAACTATCCCATCCTGTCTGGCCCTTCTTGTGCCGTCTGAACCCCCTCCTCTTTTTCCTCAATAATCTTGTCTGTGTGTGTGTGTGTGTTTACCAAGCCTTGGGACTCAGGTACCATAGCCCCACAACAAGACCAGAGTTAATCTAGATCACAACAGCTGCTCCCAGGAGTTTTTTGTTTTTTTTAAAGAGGAGTAAAGCAATTGTCCGGTGTGGGAGGAGTCAAGTGGCCTGCTCTGCCTACTGACCTTGGAGGAAACTAGCCTGAGAGAGGCAGGGTAGGGAGGCATTAGCATACTGACAGAGTTCCAGCACTGCAGATCTAGGTCTGTCTGAGTTTAAGTGTGCCCGGTGAAAGAGAAGACAGTTACAGTTTGAGGAAAAAGGGATATCTTACTTTCCCACGAGGATTCAGTCTTATAAGTAAGCTTGCTTTTTGATTGTTGTTTCTAGATGTGATACAAATTGATGTATTTGTATTCTTGTATTTGGCTTTTTCTCCAGCTGGTTGGTACAGTCACTATTTGTGTTTGTCACCATAGCATGCGTTCTCCTCTACGTCAGCTGGCTGTCAGAAGCAGACATTCCTGTGGCTCACTAATGATATAAAGGGTTTTAACTACATCCATGACAGCAGTAAACACTGTTGCAGTGATGTTGCCATGGGAGGATGTGTTCCTCAGCCTCTCTGTTTACCAGTTTTATTTCACTATGCAACACTCTTGTCGTGTCCCGCTACATTCTGTATCATCTCGTGAAGCAGCTGTATGCCTTGGCTCACGGAGAGACTGCAGCAGCACTAATGTGGATCTATTTTCACTCGCTGCAGTATCCAGTTATGGGCCAACTGCTGTCAGTGAAGGATGATAAATTGTGTTAACCCAGTTTACCTGAACACACCACAGTGCTGCTGCCTATTCCCTACACAGCAGTTGTGATGTCACTGCGGCGTCTCCTTCTTCCCTTTTTCTCCATATTATCATCTTCTCTCTCAGGATAGGTTATCAACATTGTGCGAGAGGAAGATGTGGTCCTTATAATCAAAACAGTAAAGAAGAACTAGCTGATGATAGCAAGTGCTCTAGATAGTAATAATAAACCTCTTGATGTTGGAAGTGAATGCATTTTTGTCATTTTTGTGATATATGGAAAACCATTATCTTCTTTACCCTTTATTGAACTTTAAAAACCCTGATTGTGGTATTGGTGATGACATTAGACGTATAGTGTTCCCTGGTGTCATGTCCTGGTCTTGAACAGTGTCATGTTGAAGTCATGGTTGTGATTCATTCCCTGAAAGTCTTTGCATGCTCTGGTCTTGGCTGGAATGGTCATTGCTACAACACCACCCCCAGCGCTGTCTGTTATATTACCACACGTACTGTAAATGCAAGAGAATTATTGAAGAATATATTGCAAATTGCCGGTACTTTCAAGCTCACACAAACTTCTGTGGTGACTGTTAGTGAAGGTCACACAGCAGTATATCACTGTCCGTCCCTCTAGCTTCTACTGTATCAGGAGACACAGTGCAATATTGTTGTACAGAGTGGGAGGCAGCGCTCATGTGATGCTCGAGAGGGAGGTGAATGGCTGTCATTCACTGGAGGTGACCGCTTGCTCGGCAGCTGCCCTCTGCAGTGACTTCACTCACTGATCCTGGGCATCAGCTGCTGTGGCTCGTGTTCCACAACCAAGCTGTTGTCCTCCATAGGCCAAAGAGGTTGACACATTAAACATGTTTGTTATGGTTCACAAGTGGCATGGCAAGTCGGACAAATGTCAGTACATGGATTAGACACCAGGGTTTTTTATTCAGAAAGAAAGTGGTACAATGAGTTTGCTTTGCCTGATTTGGAATGGTCATTGTCCTTTCCGGTGTTAGAAAACATTAATCTCATTCAAATCCACTTGTCAAACACAGCTTTTTGAATAGATTAAAGTTATGCATGGAAAAGCGTGTGAAAACTGAGTGGGTGGCCTGCAACAATGCTGTGCTTAATTATGTGGATATGACATTAAAGGATATGTCAAAAGGGTTGCAACTCATTACACAAAGTTGACATCATTGTAAAAGAACACTTAACAATGTGGGCCATTCGATTAAATCATTGCTCCATATTTAAAAACTTCCACTCATATCAGAACAATTACCTTTTTTCAGATGTCAATGTCTACTAATTATTATCTTATCTACAATAGAGTAACCATTCAGAAGGTACTCTGTTTGTACTTCTGTGGCACTGGTATTTTGTTTTTTGAAGCTACAGAGGCCTGTGCCAGTATGCTGATCCTCTGACAGTGCTAATCCCTATTGGCAGACAGATAGATCTGTCACTGCACTGCTGCAAACTACAGCCTCTGGACCTTTTCAGGGCAGTCAGCAGCTGCAGTACAGTGCACACCAGCAGGACCAGCCACATGACTCTTCTCTGAGACAGTTTTTGGATTATAGGCTATTATATTGTCTGTTTAGGATGTACAGAGTACCAGCTTTAAATATCATTTGTAGACCCGACAAAAGCTTATATTTGAAAAATGTATGTGTGATGAAGATGGAGTCCAAAATAGTGCAACTGCATCAAGTGTATGGACAAAAGAAAAACATTAGACAAAAAGACACAGAGACATCCATGTTTTTGAACTCACATGAAGTGAACTGTTCAGACAATAATCAGCGGTTAATCTTGTTAAGCTCTTTTTCTCTAATGGCTTTGTTTTGGTCAGCAGATGGACACTACAGGGGCGTATTGTGTCCGGTCTGCCTGATCATTTAACACTGTAAATCTACTGAGGGAGACCTTTCCTTAGAACAGAGATTTTCTTTTGTCTAAAGCAGTACAGTTTCCAGACTTTACAATTCCATTTGCCTCATTTCTGTTTATTTACTTTTTTCTTTTCATGCATGTGCTACTTCTATTTATAACATTACAGTTTCTCTCTGGTGTCTGACATTTAACTTTAAAACAGTTTTAACTTGTGGTTAAAACTGTCAACTGAGGGATGCAGCCACCACAAAACTGTGCAAGCCTTAGATATAGACCAGCTGTTAGTGACAGACAGAAAAAAAATCATGAAGTCAAGCAAATTATTCAAAATGTTACAGTAAGATGCTAATAGAGTAGTGCTAAGCTATGTGGTAAATTTTTAATTGTGTTATTAGCCAGGGGCCTAGATATTTATCAGTACTATATTATTATTACTACACATTACAGTATTATATTATGTTATATTATTAGTAAATACATAAAAAACTAGCATGAAGTAGTTAAGGGGTAATGTTGAGAAGCTTACAGAGCACAAAGACAGAAATATGGTGGAGCCAACACAGACAGAACACAAAGCAGTGGGGTGTTGGTCCAGGGGGTCAGATGCTGGGTCAAACGTTCACAAATAGATGCTCACAGTCAGAAGTATGATTTATTATGTGCATGTCCACACACACATAAAGAGACAGAAGCCAAACTGGACTTAGAGCAGCTGTCTCCCTGGTTCTTCGGTCCAGTCCCACAGGCATCAGATTTCAACACACGCCATGTCAGTCCGAGGCTCAAGGAGATACATTTTATATTATTTCTAATCTACAATCTCCTGTGCCTTTGAGAAATTGTTATCCGCCCCTGTTTGTTTAAAAAAGCAAACAATGACTCAAGTTTAAACAAACCTTACACTACTTGCATCCATAAAGATAAGATGACGTCATAGTGGTTCATGAATCTCCAGTTTCTTTTACTTAAGTCTACTGTAGATTTTATGGATAAAACAGAAATGATATGGCCTTCTTGATTACTAATTGCACGTTTGACAGTGTCTACATGACAGGGAAAAATACACTTAGAAGGGTTAGGTTTACGGTTTGATTTGGTTTTTAAACTTGTCTGCAGGAGATACTGCAGTACTCAATTTGGACTTTGACATATCTTTCTAGTCATCATAACACAGTAAGGCTTATCTGCACCAGAGTGCTATGGCTAAGTATTTAGTGCGTCACTTTTTATGTTTTTCCCAAAGGCTCCTATGATTTAAATGAAACATATTTTACTATTGGATAACATTTATTTCCTTGTCTTGGACAAACCCTGTTTATCAAAGCCTAAATCCTTGTATCTTAGTAACAAAATGACAATGGTTTATACTGCTGGCAAGGACTGGGCTTTTGTGAGCATAGCTTTTAGACTGTATACATGAAGAGTTGTGGTTGAATGGTGAATTAAAGAAAGCCTTGTATGATATGGTGTGGATTCCAGCTGGGCACTCATGCAAGTTTGACACTGGGGACAGACGGCAGCAGGAGAACAAGAGGGGTTGTGCAATGGGAATAATTCATAGCTCATTCTAATATCATAATCCACATTGTTGTAGAACAACTTCCTTGACATGCTTGAGCTGTGGTCAGCCTGCCATGGACTGTGGCAATCTTTAGCCCAGCTGTACAAAGTATTCTGTTGAGAATAGTACTCTGGGTGTGGCTGCATTTTCTTCTTTAGCAGTTCATTTCAGGCAACAGAAGTGCAGACTTTACTCTCTTTCCTTTTCAACATCTGCACTGATTAATCTTTTCTCTGAACACCTTACTTATATCTGTCATGGAACCTCCGGTCAAAGACACAGTTATATACTGAAGTGAAAGCCCTGTGACCACAGGTCTAGTATAAAGAACCACACGGAGACAAGCTGCTGACAGCACGGCCGTCTGTTAGTGCACGGTTACCGTAGTAACTCAACAAGCTTGAATGTACTGGTGCTCCACACCCTTTCTGGATGAGAAAGTAATGAGATATAGACTTCAGCTGACATGAGTGTTATTCTTTTGGGTGACATCCAGCTTGTATACAAGTCCGAACCACTGTAATTATGTTCTGTGCTTTCAGCCAGCTGTATGCACTGGCCTCTGTTCAATTAGAAGTATAAAGAAGTGTTTTGGTTTCCCACAAACTTAGAACGATGGAATGAGTTAGTTGAAGTGCTTTTCATAGCCAGGTGGATTGTTTTTAGGAGGTGATAATAGTGGTTATTGCGTTTGCTCCTTGGCTAATGATAAGCTGCATGTTTATTAAAATGATAAGGAGCGGGTTGTAGAAGACAACGACGTGAGGTCACAAATGTCAGCTGATGTCAGAGAAAGAGCCGTGAGCCAAATGTGCTTGTGTGTGGTTGAATCACATTTGGCTGAGGATCAGCATAATTAAACTAAATTACACAGCCCTGGGTCCTTGTGTGCACATGACTTTGTAGTTTTGTAATGAACCACATGAAATATCTTCTCATTGATTACACATTTAGGACGTTTTTATGATATTGGGAACTAAGACCGTGTTGTGTGTGCTAAGGTTTTTATATGTAATTTTCTTTATGAAATGAAGGATGTCAATCTGCTGCTGTTGTGAAGTAAAGGTCAAGGGTCAAGCAGGTTGAGACTGAATCAGGATTTAATTAAAAACAACATTGCAGCTTTTCTGTGAACATTTTTGCCTTTGCTTTTGAATATGCAACAACTATATTTATCCATCCTTTAGGGTTGATAATGTTAAAATTGTGTATTTATTAGGCATTTATGAGATGATAACGTACGGTAGTATTGCAGTGGTGATACAGCGGTTATAGCTTTATGTGCTTTGACGTAGGCTAGTTTTCTCACCCAGTATCCTATAGTCTTATATTACTTAACTAGGTCAATATACTATCACAGTTTTTATCTTCTATCCTCTATTTAAATTCCTATTTGAAAGCTTTATTGAATCATGTGTATACGCATTTGCAGACACACTTTCACAATCCAAACATGCCGTACACCTCTCACATCAAAGTGCTCCTTCATACCTCTGTATTTGTCTTATGCAAAGCCAAGTCTGCGAAAGCTCCCGAGGCTGAGGAGACAAACGGACATGACATACGGCTTTCAAGGCCTCTCCAGTGAGATCACCGGATTATCGGAATAGCTGCACTCTGACGTGATCTTTCTTTTAACATCACTGAAAAGTTGCATTCTTTCCCAAACTGCTTTTCATTTTGTAATTACATACATTACACTGTGATGGTGTTTTCATGCCAAGACCAGCAGAAAGAATGGTTTCAATACAAAACTAGGAAATATGAATGGCGACATATTGTAGAGTTAGGGAAACATGTGAAGAACATCTACTGTCTGTCAGGATATGTTTTTATTTTTCGTATATGGCAGTAACAAATGCTAATGTTTCTCTTGTAGACCTCAATAATGTATTATTTCCAGCAAATGTTAAGAAAACATCTACTAACACAATTTACAATTTTACAGTCACATGTAATATTGTTTGAGTGGTATTATTGCTGCTCTTTTTCTCTCCATGCTTAATAGCAGCAACAGTGTGCAAAACATCCTAGTTTTTGCTTATGCCCTGTCCACAAAAAGGCGGGCACATGCTCAGTGTTGTTTTGTGTAATGAGCATGCATGTATCCAGGGCAATATAACATAAACCATAACAGCCGCCACAGTACCGGGTTTTAGATCAATTTACAAATTACAACTTATAAACAATTAAGACTCATTGTCTGTTAGAAACTGAAAAAAACTGACTCTGGAACTTGGGTAGTGTTTACAGTGTGGTTTGTGATGCCTGTTCATATGTGGTCATAGCCTTAACAAGCGACTACTGACCAGCTCCGATACTGTACAAAGCTCAGTAGTATTGGCTCAAGGAAACCAAAAACATACAGCTTCAGTATACCTCCATGTGTTTGAACCCAGCAACATTCATATCTCCCAAAGCTGTAACCTTTTCCATACATTTTTATTTAAATATGTAGATGCTATGGCATGACAGCGCTCATAAATTACTCATTTGACTAATTTAAAATAACATTTTCTCACACATTCTATACATAGAACTGACATAATGGGTTTTATTTTTTTGTAGGTTTTTATGTTATAGTATAAATGTACAAAAAAAATCTTTAATAAAGTGACATGTTCTACAATAGATGTCATTCATTTTTATACTACAACACTAATAAGTCATTTCATTCGTCTTGAGGTCAAGGGTAAAATCACATTTAGTAATTTTTACTTTTTACCAGTTTATATTTCTGCACTAAACCATTGATATCCTGTTACCTTAGCTCAGTGTTGGATGTAGGAGTTTCTTCAGCCTTACAACATTGTCTCTTTGATCCTGTTGTTTGAATATAAAAGCTGAAGCATGAATAAATCTTGTCAAAGAGTGACAAAGAGTGACAAAGAGTAACAAAGCTGGGCAAAGCTGGGCAAATGGCGGAACAAAACTTCTGCTCTTTCTTAAAGAAAAGGAATGCAATTAGACTGTTTGCCTTTGATAAGATTCCTGTTTAAAACCGACGTTCAGTGTCAGGTTTATTCAACACGTGGTTTATGTAGATAATACATTTCCTCTGATTTTACGATTGCAGTGTTTGTTTTACATGATTGTGGGTGGGGGACGGTTACTGCAGCTCTTACCGAGGCTGATGCACATGTTTCAGCGACTTGGACTACAGAAAGTACAGAAAGTAAGACCATGTGTGTGTATGAGCTCGTGTTGTGAGATGAGCTCCCTGTTCTTCTGTGGCTTTGTGTCTCGGTGGCTCTTTACAAACGCTCTTTGTGCCAGCTAAAGATTGCATGTCACAATAATTAAACAGCTGCGGGCCATAGAAGAGTGTTTGCCCTTATCTGGAGGGGCAGAGATGCTCTTTGATAAGACCGAGTGTGAGAATGTGGAGAGCATGTGAGGACTTGAATGCCCAGTCTGGGTTTTGTTGTTCTTGCCGGTTCCTGCTACAATGGTTTCATAATCTCTAGCATGACAGTCCCCCACTGTGTTATCGTTATTAAATGAGTTAGATTGGATTAGACATTAGCTATTAAAATATGCTCCAGAGTGTCCCCAAGGTCAATTACTGAGAGATTGATAGCATGTTAAATACAATATATTTGGCATGAGAACTGGTTAGACCTTAAAATAGACCTTCAGTCGCCTCAGAATGATCAGGGCTGAAGAGAGAGAGCCTGTTATGGAAACTAAACCATGAAGTTTGTATCAATGTGCTACAGTGCTTACCACTTTGCTACTGTGCCCCTGAAGAAATCTGTATGGACTTGACTTTATATTCAATTGTAAAGATTAGTTACAAATGCCATTTTAACCAACCCTTCAAATCATTGTGACAGAAAGGGAAAAAAGAATCTTCCACCCATCCGTTCCAACCTATTATATGGTTTTCTATACAAATGTTACCTCACCTGATCCTTTGTTGCATGTAATTGTTACAGCTATGTGTACTCAGCTTAAGTCCTGATGTAAAGAGAATGGGGTGTTTGGTTTCAGTCCATGAACTGAAGAGGCTGTGAACGTGACGATCATGGCCACTTTTTGTATCTAGTTAAAAAAAAAAAATCTGACATAATCTGTGACCTGGGCCTGTTGTGGAATGCATGAGAATGTATGAGGCACATTTAAAATGCAAGTGTGGAGTGAAAAAGAAAACTCCTTTACCCTCTTAAAACATGGGCTGGGTCTGCCTTTATGTCAGAATGTCTAGGTCAAGTTGAGGTCAAGAGCTTTTGATACAAAAACAACACATATTTTGAGTCCAAATGCTGTTATGTGTAGGTTTGTGTGCAGAAGTTCAGTGACTGGAGATTTCAGTTCACTGTGTTCACTGCACTCTCTGGCTCTAATGAGAAGGCTTTGCTCAGGATTGTGTTTACTGACTACTGATTACATTCACTGGCCTATGCTGGGGAAATGCTTGGATCAGGTTTATACACCAGGGGCACAGAAAACACAGACACAGGGGCCCTTGGCTGTGCACACAATTTATATTCGGCTCTGTTGACAACACTTTAAAGAAGCTACTTACTCACTGTCTATACTCAAGAAACAGTATACTATTTTGTAGGGGTGTGAGAAAAAAATGTATTCTGTTGAATATCGCAATATTTCATGGTGCAATTCTCATATTGATTCAAATTACGACCCCAAAATAATTTTTCCGAAAAATGTTGTGAGATATAATTTCAGTGCTCACAATTTTGATAATTGCAATATATACTCTTACAATACAGTGTTGGAATATATTCAGATTAATTGGGATATATATATTGGGATATATTGTATATTGCATGTACGGTATATCGTGATAAGCATCGTATCGCCAGGTTCTTACAGTTACACACCCCGACTTTATAGCATTTTTGTACAAACCTAACAGACATTTATCTTACTCATGAACACATTATCCAGTCTTTTCAGCCTTGCCATTACATGTAAGTTTCTCCAAATCAAATAAATATTATAACTACATGAATTTGGTTAAGATCACATGCAACATTTCTGCAATTTATGTTACTCAGTATTCTTTTTTGTTACTTCTATAATTCCGCAAGTAAAATAAGACTCCAGACATTAGGTTCATAGCTGGGATGATCCTTGAAGTGGCACCTAATGCCTGGATTTAGATGTAATAATGATTCCCATGCTCTCTAGTGTCTGCCATGTTTTCACTTTGTCAGCATATTAAACTTGAGTACAGCGGGCTTAATGTTTTATCCTATTACATAAGGGTTAGGTTATACACAGTATGTATGTCTTAGGAAGTACTTCCAGTAATGCATTTTGTAATACTTCTGTGTGTAGCTTTAGGATTAGGCATAACATTAGTACGTAGGTGGCACACTGTGTGTTAAAAGCCATTTACATCAGTATCAGGTTTTACCTTTGTAAATAATTAACTACCTGAAGGTTTTTAATATAACACGTTACCAGTGGTATTGGTTATGCATGAAATTAGTATTCACAACTGGCCATTTAATTATTTTGTCATGGCTATATATAAATCATTTGCCTTAACTAATTCAAATGGTATTTGTCAGTAACCTATGTTACTACATATCCAGTAAGGCTTACAGATGTGTAATTACCTATTTGCTATTACATTGTTAATAGTTTTTTAACACACCTTCTCAAGCGTTGCCTAATACAACATTGTGCAATAACACAACTATATCGCATGATGATGGTGATGAATGTGATGCCTAATGATTGTATAATGTGGCAGTTATCAATAGTTACACCTATTTATGACATTGTACTAATGAAGAGCTATATTAATAATAAATTAAAATGATACAGTTTATAAAATGCAACCATATTAAATGAGCCTATGTCAAATAAAATCAAAATTTTATTACATTTTATCACGTTATTACATAATGTGTCCTTATAATGTCATGCATTATTTCATTCTTTGTTCAAGAGGTATAAAACAAAATGGCTTTGTAAACATGATAAAAGTGCTATTGTGTTATAGTTTGTAAACTTTTACATGCATTCTAAAAACATAATCAATCTTATACATTTTACAAGTTATTATATATCAGGTATTTCTAGTAATGTATCAGTACGTAAAAGTAATTTTGTTCCAGCTTTAGAAACCCTGGTGCATTGCTGTGAACCTGTGACTTCCTCCCACCCGGAAGTGTGACAATCCTGGCAGACTGCTCTGAATGCCTAATTTTGGCTGACACAGGAAGAAAATCTAGTTGTCATAGAAACCGGATTCTGTTTAAAGCTCTGTTAGAGCGGTTAGTGCAGTGACCTGTGGCGAGCTGCCAGTCAGGGATTGTTTTCTTAAGTTGACTTCATGTAACGCTCTCTGAAAATTGGATCAAGTCAAAGAGAAGAAACCCATAAACACTTACACAAAAATAACACAGTGGAGATAGACTGTTATTGATTTATTAAAATACAGAGTGGGAAGGATGTCTTTGTGTGATGCCTTTAAAGTGGAGTTAAAATGCCTCATTAGCATGCAGTCTGTCGTGTGAGACGAGAAAAACACTGTGGAAATCCACTCAAGCCTGTCTCCCTCTTACTGTCTTCACTGGAGACAAGGAGCCAGCAATTCAATAAGTTAATTTACTGTCTGTACATCCTGTTGTTTCCTCTGCTCTCGTCTTTGAGCTGAACTCTGCCATTGTATACATACTGTAGGCATTGTATGTGTTATAAATATATGTGTTTTTATAAGGTTAGCTACGATAATGGGTTGTTACAACAATCAAACATTCAAAGAACACAAGCAGTTAATCTAACACCAAAAACAAAACAATACAATCATTCAAACAAACAAACAATCAAAGAACACAGTCAAACAACAAAAACACTCACACAACAAAACAAACAAATAAATGGAAAGAGGACAGCCTGTTTCAACGGTTGTAGAATTTTAAACTTTAATAAGTTACTTAAAATAGTTGTACTAACTTACACTTAGCTACAGAATTACCAAGATGTCTGCCAATTTGTATTTTTGGTCAATGGCAACCCTGGGGTTATGGTTTTTTAATCGTTTAAATCATTTGTTTGCTTAGAATAAATGTGAAATTCCAAGATAAACCTTAAAGCAACTCTGTGTAACTTTTAGCCTGCAGAGGGCGCATATCCCTCTTGTTACGACAGCAACATTATTGTACGGATCACATTTGTTTTCAAGAAGAAAAGGATGTCAAGTTTGGAAGGACAAAACAAAAGTCCTCTGAAACGGTAGGGTCATAGTGTACAGTATTTTGTACAAATGCGACTCTGCTGGGGACCAGTGTATTGGCCTACTTTTGCACCTTCTGATTGGGTGCCATAAAGCGCGTCACTCACGTAATGCCATTGTCAAGTTTCTTTCCAGCAGGGGGTGCAGTGTCAGTGAGATAGGCATGATTCTACCGATCTTATGTCTGAAAACCATTAAATAATTGTGAGAATATATATTTTTGTGACGCTGTGCCACTGGCTAGAATTTACACAGGGCTGCTTTGACAATACCGTTTTACTTAGAAAAAGACTACACTTGAAAACTTATCCATACTGTATGTAAAAATAGATATGAACATACCTCATAAAATCACAGAAAGTAGCACTGGGCTTTTTGGATGTGGTGGAGCATGCAATATTAAATGGTCTGAAGCAATGTTATACATAGTCCAGTCTTAATGACTAATTCTTCTTCTTGTGTTTGTTGTCCGTAAAAAGTCTTCTAACATGGCCAACTTTAATGACCAATTAGATACAGACATAAAACGTGCCTTTAAAGAAACACTATACTTAGACCAGGAGTATCTGCAACACTAGGTCAGGTCCAAAGAGGCACAGAACCGCCCTTTAAACTTTTAACTTCTAGGAAAGGTTAAATTTACAGCCTACCATGCTGGCACTTCATGGACACTGTAAATGGCCTGCATTGTGAGAAATGTGTCCATTGTGTGGCCGCGCCCTAAATGCTGCCGCTGCCACTGCTTATTCTGCGGCACAGTCCTGTTCAGACTGTTGAAACACATGCAGTTAAATTTAGCCCGACCACAGACACAGCAAGACCTCCAGTAACCTCACCTCACTGTTAGACTCTATAGTCTCTAGACTTTTTGTTGCCTAAGAATGACTTTTTTCCAAACTCACAAACCTCTTTTTTTTTTTTTTATCACTCTCTCTACCCATCATGCTCAGGAGCAGTGGACTGTAGCTGATTTACGCAGTTTAATAGAGCTTGTCTGAGCGGTTGTAGAGGAAATTAAATGTTCATGTTTCAGCTAGATGGGTTCACGTTGCTTAAAAGACTGCAAGATTCTGGGAAAACCGTTTTTAATATTGCTTGTTCAGACACAAGTGAGTTTGTTTTGTGTAACTAGGGTTTAAATAGTTAGCAACTATATATATATAAAAAATCACTCTAATCCTGCTGCCTGCACTTGTGACTCTGCAGGTTCAGTTGTATTTTTATCTGACCCTGCAGCAGTACAGGGGCATTTACATGATTGGTGGAAAGTGCAGGAGCAATATTATAGCAGCACTGACTCTCCTGACTCAGCTATTTATATATATCAACAACCAGTTCTATTTTATTTGAGCTGTTTGTTATCATGATTGTATCTACCTTACATTTAATAAATGATAAATGAGGAAATCTTATCTTGCAGGAGAAACTGTCGTAAAATAGAACGTTTGTGGAAATGCACAAGTTTGGAAGTCCACAGACTGCACTTGAAGGAGCTTATCATGTCACTAAATGATATAATAAAACAGGCCAGATCTGCATATTTCTCTAATCTTGTTCTTCTGAACAAGAAAAATCCTAAAGTCCTGTTTGACACGATATCAAGAATTGTCTCTCCTTTAGCTCCTCATTTACCAGTGCACTCCAAGTCTGACTGCAACAGGTTTTTACATTCCTTTGTGAATAAGGTACATGATATCAGGACCTCTATAAACCCATCCTCTGTCAACACATCATGGGGTTTATCTCCTCAGTGCTCTTGGTCCACCTTCTCACCTGTCACTGAAGAGGCTATCAAGGGTCTACTAAAAAAGGTGAAACCATCATCAAGCCCTCTGGATGTAATGCCAGCTTCGTTGCTTTTAAATGTATTTGATTTAGTTGGTCCATTTGTTGTTAAACTGATCAACCTTTATCTTTTAACTGGTTCTGTGCCCAGCTCTTTTAAACAAGCGGTCGTCAGCCTCATTGTGAAGAAGCCCAATTTGGATTCTTTTGAACGAAACAACTACAGGCCAATCTCTAAATTGCCTTTTTTATCTAAAATCCTGGAGAGAGTGGTGGCGGAGCAGCTGACTGCGTTTCTTAATGAAAATTATTTTATAGATAAATTTCAGTGAGGCTTCTGAAAATGTCATATAAACTGCCCTGCTGAAGATATCAAGAGACATTATGATGGCTCTGATACTCTGGACCAAATTATATTGTTAAAGCGTCTGCAATATGAAACGGGTTTCTCTGGATCAGTTCTAAAGTGGTTCTCTTCTTACCTGAGTGACAGATCATTTTGTGTCTGTATTAACAATATTCTGTCTGAAATGACCCCTCTGTCATATGGAGTTCCTCAGGGCTCAGTCCTAGGTCCTCTTTTGTTTTTATTGTACATATGCCCTCTTAGTGAAATAATTCACGGTTTTAAAAATGTGTTATCACTTTTATGCAGATGACATTCAGTTGTACTGCTCTTTTAAAGACTCTGAGTTTTATAAACTTACTGAATTGTTGAACTGCTTGTCTTGCATAAAGAACTGGTTATACAATAACTACCTACAGCTGAATACAAAAAAGACTGAAACTTTAATCTTTGCACCTGACCAAAAAATACCTCAAATCAAACAACACCTTGGTTTCCTGGGTTCTTCCGTCCAGTTGAGCCTCAGAAACCTTGGTGTTCTGTTTGACCAATCTGTCTCTGGACAGTCATTCTAGACAGTTGGTCAAAAACTGTTTTTATCATCTGAGAAACATTTCTAAATTGAGAGTGTTACTGTCTAAAGCTGACTTGGAGATGATTATTCATGCTTTTATTTCTTCTCGTCTTGATTATTGTAATTCTCTTTTTACTTGTTTGAACAAATTGTCTCTGAGTCGGCTACAAATGGTGCAAAATGCTGCAGCCAGGCTTTTAACTGGAACCAACAGAAGGGCTCACATTTCCCCAGTTTTATCCTCTCTTCATTGGCTTCCAGTCAAATTTAGAATTGATTTTAAAATTTTAGTCTTGACTTTTAGAGCTCTACATGGACAGGCCCCCCAGCACATCACTGACCTGCTGACCCCTTACTCCTCCTCACGTGCTCTTCGGTCTTCTGGTCAAAACCTTTTAACGGTCCCCAAAACACGTTTTAAAACTCAGGGAGACCGGTCTTTCCAAGTAGTTGCCCCAAGACTCTGGGACGCCCTGCCCCTGTCACTGCGACTGGACGTTTCTGTTGATTCTTTTAAAAAGCAGCTAAAGACACTTTTATTTAAACAAGCTTTTAGTTGTTTGGGCTTTTATTTTTTAATATTTTGTGGTTTTAATTTTTTATTCTCAAAATTTTACTGTTCTTTTATTGCACTTTGTAAAGCACTTTGTGATCTTTATCTGTGAAAGGTGCTATATAAATAAAATTTACTTACTTACTTACTTACATTTGAAACTGAAGGGTTTAGAAATGATCTGAAAAGTCCTCATTGCCAAAGGACTACTCCTACTATTTTGCCACCCTTATGACCGCATACATCTTTATTGTAAAGTATTTATGATATTATGTGACATTTGTGTAAGTGGTTAGTCTTCAAATATGTAGCAACAAAAAGACAGACTTATATTTAATAATCTTACTTACGCAGCTCACTATGTTTACGGGATTACAAGCTCAGCTGTCAACACAAGACTAAATACTCGGAGAAATACAAGAGCTTGTCAGTTTTTTTATCCACAAAACCAAGCCTTCAGGCTGACTCTAGAAATTTACTCTTAAGGCAAAGAACTTTTCAGAACCAGTTGATATGGATATTTGAACAGTTCCAAGTTTTCATTTGGTCTTTCATTTTTTTTGTTCACCTCAAACCACAACAGTTAAACTTCAGCAAAAAATGTTATTTAGAAACAACCTTAGAAACAAAATACATCACTAATACACCAAATTAGAAAAAAATAATACTTTAAACTACTTTGGCTTTTACCGGTATATACTGTTTCCTGTTATACTGTTAATTGTAAAGATATGTCAGATGTCTTGTTTTAGCGATACTTTTCTGGACTTTACTATATATCAGTCTTCTGTTATACCTTTCCACCACACAGCAAATCAGATGAGGCAGAGAGTCTTACTAGGACCACTCCCTGTGAGCTACTGTTGTAAAGCTCAATGGCCCGTAACATACAAGCTCCTGATGGAGGACCATAAATATGATGACTTCACCTATTAGCATCAGTGCAGTCATCCTACTCTTCACCACTGACTCTGATGTCTATTGGAGAGGACATTCATTTTCATTTAGCTGTGTATGAATGTCAAGCAGCTCACAGGATAAATTATGCAGATAAGCACACTGCCCCCATGAATACACGTGTTAAGGTCTTATTGCTGTTTTAATGACCAGCTTTATATGAAATGTGAACTCC
This sequence comes from Neodontobutis hainanensis, assembly GCA_024349245.1. NCBI lineage: Eukaryota > Metazoa > Chordata > Actinopteri > Gobiiformes > Odontobutidae > Neodontobutis > Neodontobutis hainanensis. The sequence goes on from JALDNG010000015.1 coordinate 7,587,867, forward strand.
AGCATGATCACATTTTATTGTTAAAGCTTAATCTAAGTTGTCTCAGCTGGTTATAGTGAACCAGATGCTTCAGAGACACCAGGTCATGTTATATTAATAAAGTTCACTGCCCTTTTGGTTGCATTGGGAGAGAAATGACTGCATAATGCATAGGCTGCATTTGTGCTGCTGCTACATTTCTGGACAGGGTTTGTTTGTTTTTGAAAAAAGACACTTTTATGGTTACTTCCTTTTTAATAAATGTAACTCACACCCAAACATAATCAGTATCTCATATGAATTTGTGTCCAGTGGAGTAATAAGTCCAAACCATGAATGAAACACACATTTATGCAGTAATTTCTAATGACAAGAAAATTCTGAATTGTTATAACTCTTTTAGATCTGATGCAATGACAGGATAATTCAGTGTTAGGTTAATATCTTGCATAAACAGCACATGACATAAACTCAGAATAAAATAGTCTCCAGAACAAGAACGTTTCTCATCTCTGGCAGAGCTGGACTCAGACCAAATAGTTGCTCAACAGTTTGGACTAGCCTCGACTGTGATTATTTATGTGATCACTGGGAATGAGCATGAACTCAAAGAGGCCTACTTTTAAACAGGATACAAAAAGACCCAAATCTTTGTTTTGTTGCTACTTTGAGCAAAAAGGGTTCTTTGATATTCAAATGATGAAAAGGAATCCCACAAAATACAAAGTTCTTTATTGAGATTATATATATATTTTTTGCATGTAGAGACGAAATAAAGCAGAAATGGATTGACAATGTTTAGGGGGACAGAGGACATGCATGGTTGTGTCTGAAACTGCTCCCTTGTTTCTAACCCCAATATACGATAATGCAGCTTTTCATTATTCTCTCTGGCAGTTAGCATTAAACACTGAGAAAATACATTCAAGGGATTGTCCAGCATGTAATACTTGTAAATAGGTAATGTTTGGAGAAGTAGACAGGAACAATGACACCAGTTTTGGCCAGTTAAAACCCAACTTTTAAATAACAGGGCTTCTAAAAGTAAAAAAAATATTCTTAGTAAAATTGTGTGTATGTTTTTTACATGCATTTCCTTTTAATATAGGACAGTGTTGTCCAGTTTCTCATTTATACAACATCAGAATGTATCATTAAGCACTTTAATGTTGCTGTCTGAAACAAAATATCGCCTTTATTATCAATATTTGGAAATTACTGACTGACGTTTTTCAGTATTTAAAGGGGAACAAATAAGCAATCAAACAATAATAGAATCATATTTACTGAATTTTCTATTTCAAGTGCATGCAGGCAAAGAAGGACTGACAAAATAAGCTTTAGATTGAATGGGTGCTATCTTCTGGGATGTACTGTATAACTTTGCTGAATGCATGTGTCTTGTGCAGAGCTATAAATAGGCAATGTAGAAGAGGCTGAAGTGTTGTGGGCCAGCAGGTCAAGCAGTCCCATTTGGGTGCTCCACTCTCGTATGTCCTGAAACAGAGTGTGTATTGGGTTCCATGGTCGTTTCAAGTGCTTGAGGACATTTTGGCAGCTGAGCCTGATTCCACCAGCCTTTACTCTGAGTCAGTATACTGATAAGTCAGTGAGTCAATAGCTCCAAATCCCTCCTGTTAACACACCTTAAAAGGATGTCCATTGTGTCTGTTTGCAGGCAGCCTGAGCGAGGACCCCTCCCTACTATTTGTAAAGAGGCATCGGGCATGTGACATCACCCCCCCCCAACACACACACACACACCCTTCCCCGCTCTGGTTCGTGCGACCAATTGGCATCCAGGGAAAGCCGGTCACGTGAGAATTCCCCCTGGTCTTGGTTACCATGACAGCGAGCACTGGTCCAGGCAGCATCTTACCGTGGTGAGAGGAAGAAGAGGTGGGAGGGGGGGTTGAGAGAAGGCGGGAGGAGAGACAGGGAAAAATAGAAAGAGAACAAATCCCGGCTGGTGGACTTCCCCATGGATGTTCTGCTTCTGCTCTCTGTACAGTAAGTCTTTCGGTCTCGGTTTTACACTCACTTTTGTTTCTTTGGAAGCAAAAGAATGAGGATTTGGTGGATGCTGTTGTCATCAGATTGGGATAATGTGATCTGTCAGAGGAGTCTTTGAAGACTAGGGGAGTGTACATTATGTGTATTTCCTTTGTTATGCTGGGAATGTGTGCAGCGTGCCTCACCTTAGGTAGTCAGTCCTTTGTGTGATGCATTACTAAACAACTATTGACTCTCAATGAATGGCCCATGACGAGTGTCAGTGCTGAGAAGTGGCGTGGTGGGAAGCAAGGTGCAGAGGGTAATTAGGTAAGGTTTTATAATGTGGCGAAAGTATGACGGCTGCATTTTGCATGCTGTTGAGGCAGCAGGAAGCCATTATACTCATCAATCATTACAACCTCTGCTTCCTCTCCACCTCCGTCTGTCTGTTTTTTCTTTATCTGTTTTTTATCTTTATTTTTCTTTATAGATTTGTATTGGGAGGAAAGCCTGTGTCCCCATGTGGTTTGTTTAATTAGCGCTGTTCAATTCTAAGTAGGGCAGCTTGTTCACACGTAATGTCCTTGTGGTGACACACTTTTAATGAATCTTTAACCAAACAACAAATTAGTCTGAACTGTATACGGGAACACACACATCCCATTTCACTTGCAGAATGTTCTGAAAGACAATAATTGTATGACTCCTGTCACTATTCCTTTACTGCTTGATTAAGCCAAGTATTTGTCGTATTTTCTGAGACCAAAACTGTGTTATGCAAGGTCAGTGTCTCAATAAAAGCTTGAGTTTGTAGTGTTGAGTTTTCACAGTAATAGTAGTTTCTCTTCCCGGGCTTAAATTTAATAGATTAAGAAAACACTTTTTTTATCAGTTGAATAAATAACCCACTTTAATGTAAGAGTATGAAATGTAAATAATATTGCAACTAGGACAAACATATGTGAAGAGCCCACAGTTTCTCAGGTATACGTAGGTCTACATACTTCTGAATAGAAACAAGTCCATGTGCTTTTCATTTAATGATTGTTTTGAAATGTATACTTTCCCTGCACTGTCTTTGTGGTTCTTCTCATAAACATAAAAGCTCTATAATGAGGACAGACTGTCTGTGCTTTGTTAAAACAAACAGATTTTTTCCAATCTATACATTTAAAAGGCAGGCAGTTAATCCTCAGCAATTAGTCTTCATTTGTGTCATGTGAACAGCCAGAAGAATGATTATCCTTTGGTTTCCCCAAGGCCATGTAAATCTGAGAGGACCCTGCTGTTTTTTACTCAGATAATTCAATAATCAGGCAACACACTAACTACCTGCCATGAAAACAGGCTACATTCCTGTTTAGTGAATTAAATGTGTCTTTCAGAATACTTTATAGACTGGTTATTACGAGTATACATTGACTTTGGACATACTTTATAAAGCGTAAACATTAAATATTAGTCTTCACATTTCTGAGGAGGACATAACTTCATTATTTATTTTATAAGATAATCTAAAATCACAAATCCGTTAGCCGGACAAATAGCTGCAACTGCTGCTCATTTTGCAGTAGTATAAAGTCCTGAATGTCTCCCACACCATGTGAAAGCAGCACCACCTTTGCGTCACGTCAGAAGAGACCAATCGGATTAAAACATATAGGCCCACACCAAGAACGAGTGGGGGAGGGGTTCTCATTGAATTGTGTAAACACATGTGAACAATGCTACTGTTTCTTCTCAATTCAAACCACGTCTGCATGTTTATGACTATCTTGTACCATATATTAGACCAGGTTAAGTAAACACTGTCTCACAGTAATATTTTGTTCTCTATCAAAGTTACGTGTACGCCCCTCCTTGTTGCCGTTATGGTCTAGTCCGATCCCTCTCTGTCAGTTTCAAGTTGCGCCTTCTCTCCGCTGCTCTCTGTGGATCTCTGCTCTTTCACGACCAACTAATAATAAACCAGAGGATCATACTGTGGATTTTACGGGGAATCTGGGATTATTACCAGCTATGGATTCAAACCTGCGATATATGGAAACATCATAAAAACCCGGGATTGCGAGGTAAATAGTGTCTTGACAAACGCGGTGCATTTTTAACATTGTCCTGAAATCCGTGGGCTGTACCTCTGTGCCTTAAGGAATGACATGCTCCGGCGGGTTTTAAAAGAGCATCTAACGATTAAAGCAGCCCATAAATGTGTGCGTAGCCTATTATTCATCAGCACGTCGCATGCATGTAGATGTAATGGTGCATCCTTGGTGTTTTGCCAAGCCCTTGTTTATACACTACAGCAGTAAGCCTGTTACAGGTCGCCCGGGCATGGAAGATCTCAGGAATGTAGATGGATAAAGTATAGCCTGTATTATCCACATCGAAAATACCTTTTTATTGTGGTAGTTGTCATTAAGCTACAGATTCGCATTTCTTGACCTGTTTGAGAGTGTGAAGTTTGGCATGTTTCTATGACTATAGCTGACTTGGGGGGGAGAAAAAACACAACAAAAAAAAACCCCACTGCAATTTATAGTGCACGTGTTTGACGTGACTATCCTGGGGGAAAGCCTGTTTATGCAGTGTGTTTGTCGTTTTCAGGCTTAAACTTATTTGAGGTCGTATAACGTTAACTTTATCTTGTTTTTTTAGTCTTTTACCTATTACTCAAGCTTAATAATGCTGTCTGGAACTTTAACAAATTCCCCATGCCCTTATTTGACAAGGCTTTGCTTGCACAGATGTGCTGAGTTTGTTTTGGAGTCTGCGTTATACTGGGAGCTAGTTGTTTTGTTGATCCAAAGAGACAATGTAGTTTTCCAATCTTGTGGTTAGTTTCAAGAAGGGAGACAATGTTCCCACATATTACCACACGAGTGTATGCCCTGAAATGTTTTATGTGTCGGTCAGTGTCATATTCGGATGTTGAAATTTGCCTGGTCTGGTTCAGAGTAGTCCTTTTGTAGCACTGACCACAACAGTTACAACAGTGTTTCTCTACCTGACCCACATTTGTCCGTTCATCAACATAAAGTGACATTGGCAGTCTGTTGGCAGATGAGGCAGTAATGTCCTGATCTGACAGGCATTTCTTCAAAACAAAGACTCTTATCCTGTCTCTTAGGAGTGATGGGCTTTAGCTGCATTGATCAGTGATATTGACCTTTGTTGCATTTCATTCTGCTCCAGCAATTCACATCCTCGTGAACTCCTTCTCTGATCTAACAGGTTGTTTCTAGCCTGAATAACTATAGTCACTTAGGCACTTTTTGTACCAAAGTGTGTGTTATCCTAACTTTAGTGTCCCACTCAGATCAGGATGTGGAGTGGCAGCAGAAGGATGTTTGTTTGGTGCCTGACTCAGCACGAGAACTGGACTAGACTGCAGTTTGGCTTTGAGTAGAAACTAATACTTGTTTAAATCCTGTTATTGGTGGTTATTAATTGCTTCACTCCTATTGGGAACCAGATAAGGATAGATTTGTTCAAACTAAAAGATCTTGTTAACCCTCCCACATGATTTGTTTTTAAGAATTGGTGTTGAGGGCCTATTGTAACATGTAAATGACATTAGGCTGTAATGTTTATGGTTGCTGGGAGATCTCCCTTAAGCTATTTTAAGGTTGTAAATTCTTCTTTCTTCATTTTTCTTTTGTAGTTTCAGAAGTACTAATGCCTGGATCTGCCTATTCTGTACTGAACAGCACAAGACTCATTTCACATACTTTACAATCTAGAATGATTTTTGTGAATTTAAGTGGATACTGTCTGAGTCACTTTGACCTGTCTTTGGATTTCTTTTATAAGTTCCATCTAGTTCCAAAAACCCCTGTGGTCCTTTTCAAAGCGGCAAGGATTTGGGAAAACACTGCCAGAACAGGGCAGAGGAAGTCCGCTTTAGCCTGCCCCTGATGTGTCATGAGCAGCTGGATGCTTCCCAACTGTCAGCTTTTGCCAAAGGTCTGGTGCTGTGGTTGACTCATCAGAAGTGTTTTAACTAATAGTAATGTAAAAAGACACACTGGGAGATGGTGTGGGCTGTATCCATAAAAGGAAAGTGATTAGGGCTAAGGGGAAGTAGACGTAGGACAATATATTAGTTTGGATCGTTTTCCTCTTGTGAAACATTATCATGTAACAGATAGTGTAATATAATGTTTAAATACATTTAAGTGTACAGAAAAGGGGCTAAGCAAATACTAAAAGTATGTGAATTATCACAAATATTATGATATATTGTAAACTATTGTCTGCCCTTTGTTAATATCGGTATTGTGGACAGTGTATTCTAATTTCAAGTGAAACCACAGTGTTTTTTTTTCCAACGGTGCCCTTTACTCAACAGTGTCGTAATAATTACTGACAGAATAACTTAGTATTGAGTGAGTCACATTGTAATACAAATACAACAAGATAAAAGCCATTAAAATGCAATTATGATTCTCATGTTGCTATCTTCATGACTGTTTATTTATTGAACTCAATTTGAGATTGCATTAAACAAGTTGTGGCATTGATCACCATTACACTTCTTCAGAAGTTGTAAGCCAATTAAACTTGGCAGTTTTCTGAGCTTTTATGCACAAGTTCTTAGTTTGACAATTTCCCTTATGAGAAAATACTTCACTTTCTGCTGTTTCTTTTAGCTTCCCGTTTAAAAGTAGGTCAGTGTGGCAAGTAAACGCCACAGTCCAGGCCTGCATTTTAATGTTTGGGCGACCCTTGAACACTATAGAGTAGCAGCAGCAGCACAATCAGTTTACTCTGTGAGGTATGACACTGTTGTATAAAAGACACCGGCAGTGTAACTGTTTCCTTTTAAGTTAAGGAGTGTCTAGTTATTTTCTAGAGAGGTAGTAGCAAAGAAAAACTTCTCGATAATGAGCATGAAATTTCTCTGACACAGATGCCATGTTTACAGCCAAAATTCTCAGAGGTGATATGCATTGCTAACTTTTATCCGGGTGTCTACTGAACTCAGACAGTCAAACAAAGGGGCTATTCATCTTTGAAAATAAAGTAGTTTACATATTAGAGACAAAGCGCTAAGGGAGGCGCCATCTGGACATAGTTTGGAAACAGACAATGTTTTGTCCCTCATCCAAAAGACTTTATCAGTTCTGGAGTAGTTTATATCCCAGTGGTTTAACCAGGTGTCTAACACCCAATGAAAGACTAGTCAGTCTTGTTAAGCAGGTGAATGGCCTGTGTTGGTATCAGTGGGGGAGACCTTTCCCATCTGTGGTTGATTAGCATAACTAACTTTCACTGAAGATGGCTTATTGTTGTGGGAAAACTGTTTCTGTCTGGGCTTTTACACACAGTTGTAAATGGACAACTGTGTTGTAAATGGAGGTCCCCCTTCTCTGTTTAATAAGGGCTAGTCTAATTTAACAAAAAATATATATTTTACTCCAGGTTCAAACTATGGACTCCCTGGCCAAGATTTGAACATTGCTGTCCTCAAAGGACCATCATTAATCAGCAGCAATGAAGTCAACTGTCTAGAGCATGATGTTACAGATCTTTGCTCTGAAATGCACAGACTTGTGAAAGAAACTCTGTAGAATGGAATCACATACTCAAATTACACATATACTGCACATATCAAAGTGGTGGATCTTGGACCACCAAGGATTTGGACCTTACTCCAAAAAAGCTAAAACATATTAAGTCTTTTACCTGCACTTTTACAGCTATCAGTCCTTAAGAACCAGCTGCTCAGCCTTTAGCCGCTAACCTTCCTCCCTAGTCTGGCCCTTTTTCCTTGAGTAAACTGTTCAAGTCTCTAGAGGCCACATCATATTTCACGTTCACTCTCTGGATGTGTGTGAACGACCCCTCAGGCCTTGTTATCTGCTTTTTTGGACAAGGGACAAATTCCTCTTTGGCAGGCCTGATGGAGAAACCATAGTCCACTGTATGTTCTTTTCAAGAAGGAAGTGAGGAATCCTACACAAACTATGTTCTGCTTATTGTTTTATTGAGGTGCCAAGATTAGACTAGAGCTACATATCTATTCCTTGGCTGTCCAGGTTAATTTTGTACTCTTGAGGAATTCTCTTCTAGTTACAAGGCCAAGACCTCCTATCTTAAGAATACACAAATTAAGAATACACTGATTGTTCGATTGTTTTGTAAATGTAAAATGCCATAATGTTATTGCAATGCATACAGTTGTCTTCTCCAAAGCTGCTGACAAAGGCATTGACTTAGGTATGTTTTAATGTTCCGTTACCTTACCTACTGGAACTGCATGTAGCTCTGCAAACTCAAATTTTGCCTTGAGTACTGAATATTTACCAGAACTGGCATGAGAAGAAGAAGAAGATGACCACGTATGGAATTGGTTATAAGCTGCATGTTTAAACTGTCCATGGGTAAATCATTACTTTACATTCTACTGTACCAATGTGACAATACAAAATGACTTCTGTTGCATCCAGTCATATAAATAGATTTTACTGCTATTCATATACCTGCTCTCTTCACTCCTCACTTTACAGTCCTATTGGGTATCCAACTCTGCAGTCGGTGAGAATATAACACTTGTTCAGGCCGGGTGTTGCCTGCAGCTGCCTCACCCCAGTTGACAGGTTGTCAAATGCTCAAATTTGAGCATGTTTCTGCCTTTAAATAGGTCTGAGCATTTGCTACAGAGCGCTCATTCCTCACACAGACGTTACTTGTTTACCGCTTCCAGTGATGCCCACGCAGAGATTAGCGAAAGGAAGAGTGGATGTGACAGGATTATGACTTGTGCTGGCCGCAGTTGACTGCGAACGTCCCATCAGCTCTTTAAAAATAAAGGACATTGTTTTTGTTTGACTGTTCCTTTAGATAAATGTAGAAAAAATATTGTAACTGTAGTCTTACACCATCAACTTTAACTCTGGATTCATGTGTCATGATGCCCTTGGAAGCTTAAACATTAGCTTTGTAACTGATACAAAGATGAAAACCGAGCTTTGTTTTCCATGGCAATTCAGATTCAGAATATTTCTTTGTAATGTCAAGAAAAAGCAATGTCTTAACTTTGCTCTTTTAATTCCTGTTTATCACTCCTTGGATAATTCTTTCCTAAAAAGTTTGAGATAGATTTATTTGTAAAGAAGCAACAAGAACTTGTTATTGTTGATATTTTTGACATTTACAGAGTTCCAGACTTAACTCTTGTATGGTCGACACACACTTGTACTTGCCTCTTTTCCGCATAACTAAGCCCCTGAAACTAGTCTGTATTGACTGGGTTGGCCTGCTGGTCTCACATTACACTTCCTAGTTCTTTGGATTTGAGTATATGAGTAACCAGATACATGGCAGCTCATTGAACTCTCTGGCTGGAAACACCATGCAAATCAAGAGCAAAGATAACCAAATGTCAAAACCCAGGCAGATTTTTACTACCGGTAATGCTTTTCAGTGATTCAGCACTTATCCTGTGGTTGTCTGTGTTTTTACAGGTACATAGCCTCAATAAAAACATGAAGATGGCATTGACATCATAATAAAGGATTTCCTTAATAAAATAGCAGAGGCAAGTGTTGGCAGGCTTCTCTAATTGACCATGTTCAGCAGCAATAAGCAGGTAGGCTGGGCTTCAACTCTTTTCCCTGAAGGCATGACAGATATAAATTTTAAACAAATTTTCTTTTGCAGTAAATGTTCTCCTGTGTTCAAAGTCCACTGAATGCAAACCTAAATGTTGTAGACCAATTAATTTCTAAATTCTGTTTTCTTGTTTTTAATAGTTTAATGAGTCATGTCCTGGCCCTGTTCAAGTCCTGGTTAAAGACCTACTTATTTAAACTGTCTTTTAACACAATGTAGCACTGCTTCCCTTCAGATTTCTAACCTTGGCTTGTTTACTATTGTGTATTTTTTCTTTGGTTATTCTATGGTTTTAATTATATATTTTCTGTTTTTTGTTTTTGGTCTCCATTTTGGTTGTTGTGAAGTGCTATACGAATAAAGATTGATTGACTGATTGATTGATGTCCTTCTTTAAGCACATAATGAAAGGGTGTGTAGGCATAGTAACTGAGATGACTCAACCCATCATCAGCCTTGCTTATAGTATAGATGCTTGCTGGTTAAGTCTTGTTTCCACTGAATTGGTATTGTTGGACTCGGTTTAGTGGAGATAGGTTTCCCTTGCATATAGGGCGTCCCAAGCATCCCAAAAGTGTATTGTACCAGACTAGCTTTTGATCTTTGGTCCCATCAGAGTGGTCTGCTTTCTGAAGGTTGCAGCTAAACCCTACAGTACGTTGATTGGACGATAGATAATCCTTACTCTAAATGAGTATGTTGATTAAAATGAAGCATTTTATGTTTTTGGGTTATACATATGCTAAATGTTGGAAGCATAAGTTAACTTTTCTTAGCAACTGCTGTTTCTAGTTTTAGATATGATCAAAACATTGCATTTATTGTCTACAATACATTACATTGTGTGGCTCAGTGGTAGAGCAGTTGTCCTATAACTGGAAGGTTGGCAGTTCGAATCCCGCTCTGCCCTGTTCAAATTGTTGTTGTGTCTTTGGACAAGACACTTAACCCACCTTGCTCCCAGTGTCCGTAGCACTGGTGTATGAATGTTTGTGACTGTGGAGGTGTGTTTGGTGGTGGTAGGAGAAGGTTGAGCGCCGTTTGTGTAGCAGCCCCCCTCTCTGTCTACCCCAGGAGTGGAAGTGTGTGAATGGGGTGAGTGGAAGCACCATGTAAAGCACTTTGAGTGCCCGAAAAGGGTGCAAAAAAGCGCTATATAAATGCATGCCATTTTACATTTACATTTATTCATTTAGCTGACGCTTTTATCCAAAGCGACTTACATTGTTCTACAGTAATTACCAGTGTTACAGTCACTGGAGGCAAGGTGGGTTAAGTGTCTTGCCCAAGGACACAACGACAGTATGAACTGTGGAGAGCGGGAATCGAACCAACTACCTTTGAGTTGAAAGACGACTGCTCTACCCAATGAGCTACTGCCGCCCATTTACCATTTACATTAAAATTGAGCACAATCAGAACCAGGGTTGGGCCGATTTCATTTTTTTTAGCCAATACCAACTTTTTAATTAATCTGGCTGTTGTGGCCAATGGCCGATATTGGCTGATGTTGATATTTATAATATTGATAGCCATTGCCATTTACTTTTTATTTTATTTTAGTGAAAATGGCTTTTTGCCCTTTTAATCTGTGCAATCGCATACTTCAATCATGTCTTTTCTTTCTTTGGTTATAGATCTGGCTTTAACAAAATCCCTGCTGAATTTCTTTCTTTTTCTCAGGGGCTTCTTTTTGTGGAGCTCCCTTTGCAGTGCTTCTTTCTGATCACTAGCTTGCTAATGCTAGCTTGCTAATGCTAGCTTGCGAATGCTAGCTTGCTAACACTAGCATGTTGTTTTCATACAAGTTGTTAAATTGGAGGGATTAAATGACTTGACACAGGATCCTCACTTTGACGCTGCATATTTCAATCCGTTTTACTTAATTTGTCACCACAAAATACGTCCGGACAGCAGACAAGGCATTGAACTTGCAAGACTGTTCTGCAATGGCAAAGTGTGAGAGGGAGCGTCGCTGTTTATAGATGCGCTACAATGTCACAGGTCCAAACAAACAACAGAATATAATAACTGCCCATTGGGCATTTTTTTCCTCATCAGGCTGATGCCAATGAATAAAAATAAACACACATATACTGTATTGGCCAATAACAATATTAGCAACAATATATTGTCCATCCCTAATTATTACATGTGCTATGTTGCTTTGGCATTGATCTCTGAATTATTTTTTTATGTAAAGAAAAAAAAAAAAAGTATTATTTTTTATTTGGCATTTAATCGGGCTATACAATTTTAAGAAAAAAAATCAGTAGGTAACATTAACAAAGACAAAGGAAACAAAAACTGCTCCAACCTTACACATTCCCAATTTACAGAATTTAACAATTTTTCTATATTTTGGTCTTCTGATACTGTTCTCTTAATATTTAAATAGTATTTTATTAATATTTTTTATCTATTCAAATTTGATGCATCTTTATTTATCCAGTTTTTCAATTTATGTTTTTTTATATACCAGTGATGCAAATATTGTCTTCCAGACTATGGGGTATTTCATTTTGGCCACATTGTCATTGCACTCTGAATTAATGTTCAGAAATTTGGGAATAAACATAGTTTATTTAAAAGTTTATTGCAGCAGCATATGGCTATACCTTCAGGATTTACTCTGTTCTTTGATAACAAATAAAGAATAGTTTTCTTATAAGTGCAAGTTTACTGTTGACACAGCTTAGTGGACATGTGAGTGTCTTTAATTAAGGATTATCCGGGTCAAACTTGGGATGCACCAATACATTGGCTTAACATCAGTATTGGCCGATACTAAAGAGGTTGACTGACATCGGACATGGTATGTGCGTATATGCGCTGGGCATGTTTGTTATTTTCTCCTGCTTTTTTGCTTTTGCTGCAGCTCCTTTAACTGTTTCAAAACTAAACTATACCATACTGACCTGACCACCACTCAGTGTAAACGAGGCCCCACATTCACATTAGCCAGTAAGATTATGTCAGATCAATTGGTGATGTCTCATCTATTTTTTTTTCTGTAGCACTGATATAGGCAAGACAAAAAAAGGAAAAATTTTCACTTATTAGCAAATCCCCACATAGCACAGAAGTGATCTGTTTTACAAAGGTACATGTTGTTGTTTTTTTTCCCACTGTTCTGAGTATTAATATGTCTGTTTGTTGTTCACATTATGTCTTCTGCTGGAGATGGTTGAAACCCACACCACTTAAGAGCCTTAAGTGAAGGGCCCAGCTGCACTTTGCATCTTGACTGTTGGAAGTAAAAGTGATTCAAGAGCCAGATGGTTTGGACATGGCTCCTCAGTAGTAGCCAGTATGTTTTATTCAACTACAGTTTGTGTGCTTTGTGAGCCTGTAGGATTTGTCTGTCTCCACTCATGACTAGTCAATAAATTAACAAGAATTTGAATAGAAATGCGGAAGTGCACTAAAGGGATTTAATAAATGTTGGATAATTATTTTTAATTTGCTAAGAAATGCAAAGCAAGATGAAAAACTGCTGATCATCTATAATCACTATACTCTTCATAGCATTGTAGCAAGACTTAAAATGAAAAATATATTTTGTATTCATGAACATTTTATGGCGGAGGTGTGCAAATGATCAATTTTACACCCTCTTAGTAGCTTCAGAATAGACCGCACCTGTTGCAGTGTCATTCATTTAACGTCTTTGCCAAGCTATTCCTTGTGATGAATACTGAGTTTGTCATGTAAAGATGCTCAAAGGCAAATAGATAAAAGGTAAAACAATAAAATAATTTTACATCTCGTAAGTTGGGTGTGGTGTAATAAAAAAAATAGCTTACAAGCCCTTCCACCACTTAGAATCTCCACACTGATAAAGATAGGAGACATTTCATCTCTTGGAGTGTCCGGTGAGTGTTGGTCAGAGAGTGACGCAGGACAAAACGCTAGGATCACAGCACACACTCGTATATGAACATGAGTGACATCTCATTCTTAAACCATAGGGTTCAATATCGTGTCGGCCCATACTTTGCAGCTATAACGGCTTCGTGGCTGACTTGTTGCTCTTCCCAGTTGCTTCCACTTTGTTTTAGTACCACTTACAGGTGATTGTAGAATATTTAGTAGCGAGTAAATTTCACAATTGCACAGGTGGCATCCTTCCACAGTACCACGCTGGACTTCACTGAGCTCCTGAGAGTGACCCATTCCCAAGTTGTTTGCAAATGCCTATGTGCTTGATTTTACACTTTTGTGGTTGTGAAAGTGATTGGAATTGCTGTATTGCTGAGTAAATATTGGCAATATAGTGTACTTTATAGGCTACTAAGGACATTTAGCGCTCTGATATTAAACCTGCCTTTTCTCAACACACACCTGCTTTTAAAGTCAAAACATTAACAGGTTATAATATTGTGTAATTTGCTTTTTTTTTCTGCTTTAAAAATTGTGGTAGCAATTTCTTGTTAAATTGATTAAATACAATTGTTTGCTCTGACCACACTGTTTAAAGCACATTTTGAAAAACATAAATTTGTTCCTCCAACCGTTACTTATATCATCCTCTGCACAGGTGTTTTTTGACATAACCGACTGCACATAACATAAGGAGTTAAAGTATGAACAGTGGTCCTGGGAGAATGAGGTAGGAAAGCCTGGCTACTTTCAGCTGATGCATTAGCTTGTGCTAACCGCTTACTTAAGAGAAACTAGCCTGTTGGCTTGTACAGGAAAATTTGTAGTAAAATTTGGATTTCATGTCTGCTAGTTAAGTTTTGCCATGGCAGAGAAAGCTAAGTTAAACCAACACTTTACTGAGGGGTTGAAAACTCCTATATCAGTTTCAAGGTATTCTGCAATTCAAGTTGTCATATTGTCAGCTGATGAGAAAGTATCAAATGACAAGATTACAAAACAGGTTCTCCGTTTAACATAACTGCTGTCAAAATAGCTGTTCAATTTCTCTTTTAAAGTGGCCAAATACATAGGCCAGTAATGTAATTGAAGCTAGTAGAAAAAATGTCTAGTTTAATGCTCAGCAGGCCTTCATTTATTTGATCAAATAAAAATAAAAAAATAACTTATTTACATAGGAGGGAAAAATTGTATTTGACAATACTGTGTTCCTAGTGTAGCCTACTGGCCTAATCCGTGGCTCTATTTTTAGATCAGAGGATGATGTAATGCTAGTAAAAAGGCATGCTGTGTGTGTATTTGTGCCGCTCAGGGGGATGCCATGTGTATACAAGCCTGTGTGTGTATACTTTTGTGAGGGAATTCTTTAAATGTGTTAAATCCTACAAGATTTAAATTGCATGCCAATGCATTTTTTCTTTTTGTCTTCAAAAGCTAAAGTTATTTATGGCTATGAGTATTGTTATCAGTATAATAAAAAAAACAAAGACTTGGTCTATTTGTTTTCAAGAAACATGCAGCAATTGCTTGCGTTTGTGTAGTAGCAACATTTCCTAGTATAACACCTTATATGCATACACACAACACACTTACCCGGTCCAAATTCTCCAATGTGTCATATTTATACAGTGAGTTTTTTTTTTGTTTTAATGTTCCTTTAAAAAGCCCTTTCTGTCCCATAGATTAACCTTTGTTTGTCCATGATTTAAAATGTAGAAAAGAGACATCTGTGAAGGTTCTCAGTCATCCAAGTCATCTTGAAGAAAAGGTTAAAGCAAAAGCCTCTGGACTCAGTTCTAAGATGAAGAATTTCTGCCTTTAAAACTGTGTCCAGATGCTTTTGCTTTAACATTTTCTGTAGACAAGAGATTAACAAGAGACTGTGGTTTGTTCTAAAATAATTTTATGTTGTTGGAGTTCTTATGGGTTCAGCATTGATCCTTAGCATTTTTTAAAAAAGTGATCAAGGTGAATTGTATTTCTTTAGATGTGCTTATTTCTTTGCAAAGTCCACCACAAACATCTAGTGATTTATTTGAACAGAATCCCACTGAGCAACATTTTTACCTTAGTTTGCCATTGTTTGTCATATTTGTTTATTTCTGTAAATTATAGATCTAAATGTCAATCTAATCACATGATATGCTGCGTAAACAGGTCTTATACTGTATATGTATACAATTGAGTGACTGCATATGATGAAAGTAGTTTTATTTGTATTCACATAATTTATAACAGATGCATGTTTGTAAAAGAGGACCCTTTATTTATCACAGTCTTCACTGTGTTAGCTGCTGACATACTGGAATGGTGCATTTTCTCTTGATTGATGTTTTATTGTGATAGTCAAACCAGAGATGTTGGATGAAATACTGTATGAAATGATAGCTGTGTATTGTGCTGTTTGTATTGGATGATGTCTTTCCTGTTGCTCCTGCCTTCAGCCAAGAACCTTAAAATATGACCAAGCCAGAGCCTGCCCCCACTAACATACTTTTTGTTTGCGTGAGTTTAGTAAGAGTATGTTGAATGGTTACATGATGAACCATGCATAATCTCTATTTAGAAAGATTTTTGGATTGGCATTCTTAAACATTACCAAGCACTGCATATACTTTTTTCAGTTCTGTCACTGTCCTCTATATTCTCATCTTAAGGCAGGTTTTAACTCTTGCATATTCTGTTTTATACTGTGTTAGAGTGCAAACATTCCACCTTTAGGTCACTTGTTTCCTCCAGGCCAAAAACACAAGTTAAAAGGCTGTTGGTGCAGGTTATAGCTGGTAAAACTAATAAATCCATAATCTGTCTCCAGCTGATTTAAAAAATCAGCTGCAAGACTTTTAACCAACTCAGCATATTGCACCGATTTTAGCTTACCTTCACTGATTGCTGATATTATGATTATGATTATGATTATTGTTATATTA
Organism: Neodontobutis hainanensis; assembly: GCA_024349245.1. Taxonomy (NCBI): domain Eukaryota; kingdom Metazoa; phylum Chordata; class Actinopteri; order Gobiiformes; family Odontobutidae; genus Neodontobutis; species Neodontobutis hainanensis. The sequence goes on from JALDNG010000015.1 coordinate 7,604,267, forward strand.
TTATTACGGTGACTTCTCCAGTTCGGTGTACACAGAAGGCACTGAATAAAGAAAATATAGAGCCAAACTCTATGACTTTCCAAAAACCTCTTGTATCCTTATGATATAATGTTCTTGTATGTCTAGAATGGTTCCATGGTGTTTTGGGATAAACTAGCAGCTTCCTGTGTCTTAAGACAAATGGCAAGGCACTGTCTGAAGGGACTTTGTGCCACATACTTATGTGTTTCCTGTTTGGTTTTGTGTGAGTTCCCTGCAATCCTGGATCTCTCCTAGACAGACAGAAGGTTGGTTCAGGTCAGTTTGGTTTGAAAATAATAGTAGATGGATTTGGTGGTTGTTTTACTTGTGATTGTAAAATAATCTCATCTTGGTTTATTCAACATGACAGTTTGGAAAATAACAGTGTAGTATTGGTGGAGTAAACCAAAAGGATCTAAATAGAATGTCTTACTTTGCTTCTTGTAATACTATCTCTGCATTTCTAAAAATGGCACTCTTTTACCCCCACACTTACTGATTAATGATATGTTTCAAGTGAGCACTTCAACATTCAAATACACAGTTTTGACTGAGAGATTTGACTCCAACATTGTCTGGTTGAATATAGTGAGATTACTTTATACAAAAATCACATTATCATTTTAGGTAGAAAGCATTTGGCCCAATTGGAACCAGTATCAATGCTTTTGAAAGATGGCTGATCTTTAATGTTGGACTTTATTTATTTGACAGAATGAGGATGTCTGAGTCAAGGAGGTAAAGCCTTCCACCAAGGAGACAGAGCGAGTTCCAGGGCTGGAGCTGGACCCAAAGACCCCTGCCTCAGGGGTGAAGGGCCCACACACCCCAGTGTGAGTCTGGACAATGGGGGATGGAGGTGCTGGTGCAGCTGGAGGTGACGGTGCAAACCAGTCCCATGTGCTGTTTGACAATTTTGTCCAGGCGACCACCTGTAAGGGCACGCTCAAGGCCTTCCACGAGTTGTGCGACCACCTGGACGTCAAACCCACTGAATATAAAATCTTCTATCACAAGCTTAAATCCAAACTCAACTACTGGAGGGCCAAGGCACTATGGGCTAAATTAGACAAGAGGGCGAGCCAGAAGGAGTACAAGAAGGGCCGTGCCTGTGCCAACTCAAAGGTAATGCTTAGTCAGTTGAGTTCACACTGACAGAAAATGTGCTCTTCAGTGTCTTGGGACCATGTAATTTAAATGTTCATGTTTACAAGTCTATGATTGCTTTATGAAGCTCAAACCAATGTAATCTGAAATCATTTTTAGTGAGTGTTTTGTAAGCTTATCCCAACTTTAAAAAGTATTTTTCTCACAACTTTGAGAATTTGGAATAAACTTAATTGTCAAAATATATGATTTACTGTCTTTATTATACAATAAGGCCCCATTTTATACAGACATTAATATTTAATGTTTGAATGCAGTATAACATAAAAGTATATTTTATGGCATAAAAGTGGTACAATATATAATTTTGACATAACCATAATTATTATCCTATTCTGAAAGAATACTTTATGTAGAATAAATTGGCAAGCATTTATGTAAAATTGCTATTCTTGTGAAGATTGTGAAGATTCTATCATAAGGAAATGTAACAACAATCTTTTTTTCTCGTGTCAGTGAAGGTAAGTGGAGCATGCTCCCAATGGGAATGCCATAAACCACACTACTTTTCTCATTGTCTTTAATTGTCTCTGTCTACAGTGTCTGATCATTGGTGCAGGGCCATGTGGTTTACGCACAGCCATCGAGCTTGCCTTCTTGGGGGCCAAAGTGGTGCTGTTGGAGAAAAGAGATGCTTTCTCCAGAAACAATGTGCTCCATCTCTGGCCTTTTACCATCCAGGACCTCAGGGGCCTCGGCGCCAAGAAGTTTTATGGGAAGTTTTGTGCCGGTGCTATCGATCATATCAGTGCGTATATGTGGGATTTCTATGTTTTTTTTTTTTATGTATGTTTTTTTATTTTAATTTTTTTATAATTTTTTTTTTTTATAAATTGGAAACTAACTTGTTATTTTTCTTTGTTGCAGGTATTCGTCAACTGCAACTAATGCTGCTCAAAGTGGCTCTTCTGTTAGGTATTGAGATCCATGTCAATGTTGAATTCAAGGGGCTTATTGAGCCCCCAGAAGACCAAGAAACAGAAAGTGAGTGAAGCCTCTGCCATTAAGAAAAAATGGAAAATAACATGCCTGTTGTCTGCATGATCATACATGCTGTGTTTCCTCAGGGATTGGCTGGAGGGCTGAGGTCCACCCCAGGACACACCCTGTGAGTGAGTTGGAGTTTGATGTCATCATCGGGGCAGATGGGAGGAGAAACACACTACCAGGCAAGTACATACAAAAGTGCAAAGTGTACATTTTTCAGTTTTATTTTTCATGCTTTCTTTGACGTAAGTTATTATGACTATGACCTAATTTGTGTACAGTGGGGTTTTGTGCTGACTTCACTCTGTTACATGTTATAAAAATGAGCATTTCTACACATCTGTGTGCAGTATTGTGTGTGTGTTCTCCCTGTAGAGTAAAATAGAAACTGTTGAATTAGTTTCCTCTATGATGGTTTGGCCTTTAGACAGACACTTTTAAAGGACTCCCTTTGGAGCAGAGTACCCTGACCCCAATCTTTTTGCATCAATAAAGGGAATTGTCAGGATCCCAGTAGGAATAGTACGAACCACACTTGCAGTGTGTTAGGTCTACAAAAACAGTTTATGTTGTCATGATACAAACCATCTGGATGCATGGCATGTACAGTGACTTTAAGCACAGACTTGTTCTTTTTCTAACTCTGTCTTATCTGCTTCATCATGCTTTTCCCTCAGGGTTTCGACGTAAGGAATTCAGGGGGAAATTGGCCATTGCCATCACTGCTAACTTCATCAATAGGAACACAACTGCGGAAGCAAAAGTAGAAGAGATCAGCGGAGTAGCTTTCATCTTTAATCAGAAGTTCTTTCAAGACCTCAGAGAAGCCACAGGTCTGTCAACTAAATTTGACTTCTATTGTGATGGAATAAAATAGCCGGTCACACAATGTTGTGGGTCAAAGGGGACCAAGGTGTAAAGGGTGTAACAGTGCAATTGAGGCCAGTTCTAAAATGCCTGCCCATCCAATTAGAAATATATGATGCCAATAATGTAATGATTTGTTGCTGACATAATAATGTCCTTTTTTTTTTTTTTTTTTATACATGTATAAAAAAAAAAGACATGTATGTACAGGTTAATCGGCAACTCTAAAAGTGTCCCTAGTGAATGAATGTGAGAGTGAATGGTTGTCTGTCAATGTTTGTCTCTATATGTTAGCCCTGCGACTAACTGGCCACTGTCCAGGGTGTACCCTGCCTCAGGCCCAAAGCTGCTGGGATAGGCTCCAGCCACCCGCGACCCCTAACGGGACAAAGCAGTAGAAAATGAATGAATGAATGAATGAATGAATAATAATGTCCCTGGGCTTTGAGTTGCCTAATTGGTGAGCAATTGTCCTCCAATGACAATGCCAACTTCATCAACAGCAATAAGGAAAATGTTGTTTTGCTTTTGTATAAAATGTGTTTTCCCTTCCATCTCTCTAGGTATTGACCTGGAAAACATTGTCTATTACAAAGATGACACGCACTACTTTGTGATGACTGCCAAAAAACAGAGCCTGCTCGAGAAAGGAGTTATTCTGCATGTGAGTGATCAAAGCTGAATGGTGAAACAAGTGTTTCTCTGATAAAATAAACTCTACAAAGTGCTTGGACAGAAGAAATCCCAAATAATTTTGTCTCATTTTTATTCTTTTGAGTTTTTCTTTCCAGTGTGGACCTAATGGTCTAACCAAGCCAACAAGAGATGCCTGCCAAAACTAGCACACTTACTGTTTGTTTCCTTGCTATATGTATGAGTTTCCTTTCCAGGGCTTCTTTCCTCAGGATATCATAAAAAAGTTTTAATATATCTGTTTTATTAAAACAGTGCGTACAGCATGATTGTGGTGGTCCTGTACTACTGCACATAATGCAAAAATGTATAGTCTGGCCACATTACTTTATGTGTTTCTCATACTTAATAACGATTAGTACAAACCAATGCAGAGAAAATATGATATATCACTGCGAAAAGGCTAATAATGCAAAATCTATTTATAAACTTGGGTTTGAACACTGGTTTGACTATGTCCTGCCATGGACAGAGGAAGGGTGGACTTGTTGGCAGAAGGGCAGTGAGTCCACTCTGTGGACACTGAGTTCAAGGCAGTGCAGTCAATCAGAAAACAAAACCCTGCTCATATCTTCCACTAGCCCGCTCCTCCCCTCACTCACCACCACCTCCAACCTGGCACTAGACAGCCATAGCCTGAAGATGGAAGAATGCACTTCTCACCACCCTTTATGAAAACACTGTCACTTATAAAGCATGCAGTGATTTCATGTTACATGTTGGAAAGACTTGTAAAAAGGATCACTCATAGGCAGGGGCTTGGCTTCATGGCTGTGTATTAAAGACCCATTGTCAATTTCATACTAACTTAACAGTTGCATTTGGTGATATTAAGTAAAGCAGAAAAAACATACAAAGATAGTTTATTCTTTTGAAAAACTTTGTCTGCTTTCTTTTGCAGGACTATGCGGACACAGAGCTGCTGCTGTCAAGGGGTAATGTAGACCAGGCGGCCTTGCTGTCATATGCACGTGAAGCTGCAGATTTCTCAACAAATCACCAGCTGCCGTCATTGCATTTTGCCATTAACCACTACGGCCAGCCTGATGTAGCCATGTTTGACTTCACCTGTATGTACGCCTCAGAAAATGCTGCCATGGTAAGGCAGCGCAGTGGTCACAAGTTGCTTGTTGCACTTGTGGGAGACAGCCTATTGGAGGTGAGAATTAGGGATTTTATACTAGTCTGTTAAAGTTCTTGTTGTGATTTATAATTTTTTATCTTATTTGGTTGTGTGTTAATTTTTGTCTTCAGCCGTTCTGGCCCATGGGTACTGGCATTGCTCGAGGTTTTTTGGCAGCGATGGACTCGGGCTGGATGGTGAAAAGCTGGGCTCAGGGAAAAAATCCCCTTGAGGTGCTGGCAGAAAGGTAAGTGTGTGGAACGTGCATACACACTCAGGCAGTTACACATGTAGATGTGTTCACTCTCCCAAGACAATGGTTTATCTCTGAGTGCTTTACTAGGAAATATGTTTGTATGTGCTTCAAAGCATCACTCCCACACCTCTAATTGAATAAGAGGCTTTTATAAGAATGGAATGTGACTGCCTTAAATAGCAATCAATGTTAACATACTGCCTTGATTTTCTTGCAATACAATGTACCATTCCCTTCTGTTAATTCAACAAATATGATTAATCTGTAAATGTTCTTGTGTCATTTATAGGGAGAGTATATACCGTCTACTGCCCCAGACAACTCCAGAAAATGTCAGTAAGAACTTTAGTCATTACAGTGTGGATCCTACCACACGGTATCCCAACATAAGCATTCATTTTCTCAAGCCCAGCCAGGTCAGTATGAGGCCATCAACATCTGAAGCCTTATGCCTACAGCTATAAATCTCAAGCTTAGGTTAAAAATGATTGTTGATATTGCAGGTACGGCACCTCTTTGACACTGGTGAATCCAGGGAAATGCGAATTGAAATTGAAAATGTGATCAACTCATCAACCCCCAAGTTGGCTAGAAATGGTTGGTATTTTTTAATCTACAGACCATACATTGTTTCAGTATAGTGCATACTGTTACCCTGATTACTGTAGATTTTGGTACAATCACTGACGAAGTGTAATTTTTTACTCTAGACAATTGCCTGCTTGACAAGCAGTTGCAAGGTAACACAAAGACAATATGCATGGTGTTGCTTTTTGGGGTTTTCTGATTAACAGCAATCCCTGAAACATACTTATAAAAGAAACCTGCGTGTAATGATGTAATAGATAGGCCCTTTCGATATATTGTACTAACATGGTCAACTACGGTTCTGCCCAAATTCTGTTATGTTTGTTTAAAGTATTTTGTATTCTTTCCTAACCCCTCACTGGCATCCATTTCTGTTTGTTAAATATTTGTCCATGTCACTGTTTATAATATATCTGCAATGGCTGCTAAATGGCTACTAATATGGATTAAAAGCCCATAGATGAAATAACTTTACAAGTTTACGCTCAACCTCGCCTGACCAAGGATTTGAGATGTGCTGTTCTGCCCAGAAACAGTTTATATTAATGTCTGTTTTAATCCAGACCCTGTTTAACCTGCTGTTTTAGTTTCAATCCTTTAAATTTTCTTTTCCTGCCTTCCCAGAATCCATAGCTCGGTCCAGTAAGCTGCTGAATTGGTGCCAGAGACAAACGGAGGGATATCGGAACGTAAACGTAACTGACCTTACAATGTCTTGGAAAAGTGGTTTGGCCCTATGTGCTCTCATTCACCGATACAGGCCTGATCTTTTGTGAGTATTTTTGGATATGAATTGCGCTTTGAACAATTAACTTTTCCCATAAAATGTACTGACTTCCCTAATAATCCTATTGTGACCCAGGGAAATGGGTTAAAACTGTTTGTGGCCTGTATTGACCGCTATTTTTATTGGAGTTACTTGGTTGCAAAGCGCTTCGAGTGCCCATTAGGTGGAAAAGCGTTAAATAAATAACAAAAAAAAAGATGTTTATTGCCTGGTTGGGGCCTTTTCAGACATGGATCACTGTAAATGAGTTGAAGGCTACCCGTCATAATGGCCTCTCAGGTCCCTTAAGGTAGTCTTGAATATCCCTCTCCCCATCTGGTCTCTCGGATATGTACATAAACACAATGTTTGTTACGACTGTCTCCATCCACATTGACTAATGGAGTTTAGCTGCTATGTGAAGACAACAGGGCAAATAATATTAGAAGCGATTAGTATCTATGTCTTGCCTGACCTTTACTGTGTAGTGTAGAGCTTCAGGAAACCCTATTCATGTGAACAAGACCGACGGTTATAGAAAATCACAGAAAGAGTCAAACGTTTTTTTAAGTGGACTAAACACACTACAGGCTTGTATTGATGGAGTCCTGTTCATGGTATTCTCAGCCTTGAAATGAAATTAATAGTAAGGGTTTCCACAACATATAGTGTAACCTAGTGTATAAAAAGCCTTTACACATCAGTGTTTTAAGGTAAAGTCAGTTTCAGCAAGTTTTTAATTGTTGGCTACATAGTAAGGTTTTACTTCATTAGTCAAAAGCCACTAGCATGAATATTTTTCTTTAGATAAATGCTTGAATCATTATGCACATTATATTAAAGCTTTAAATTGAAACATTGTGATTAAGAATGAGGTACATTTTTACACACAACTACTTTAAGTTGTATAATTAACTTGGTGGAATCTTTTAATGTAAAATTAATTCTGCATATGTTCTTTCATATGGTCTATACTTCTAAAGCCACTTACTACAAATTTCCTCATATTAAAATCATTTCCCAAACATAGCTCATGCTTCATCAGAATTTCATTGACTTCCTAGTGTCACATTATTCTTCTTGGTTCTCTTTCTCCTATTTCCCCTGACTCAGTGACTTTGATTCTCTGGATGAGAGGGACCAGGAGAGGAACAATCAGTTGGCTTTTGACGTGGCAGAGAGGGAGTTTGGAATCTCACCCTGTATGACCGGCAAAGAGATGTCTTCTGTGGTGGAGCCAGACAAACTCTCTATGGTCATGTACCTCAGCCAGTTCTATGAAATGTTTAAAGACACACTGCCCCCTGGTGGTAAGACACAGTGACACAGTTGGCTGCACAATAGTCTTGCAAAAAAAAAGAAAAAATATTTTAATGGGTGTTTTGGGACAAATTTTTGAGTAGCATGCTTGCTTTATTTTATTGTTTGTTTTTTTTTGTATTTTTTCTTATTTTAGAAAACTTTAACTTGAGTCCAGAAGAGAAGGCTGCACTTATAGCCAGCACCAAATCTCCCATCTCCTTTCTAAGCAAACTTGGTCAGAGCATAGCAATCTCAAGGAAACGTTACCCGAAGGTCAGTCCGTGACCATTCTGTTTTTAACACTGCACATAGTTATTTTATTCTTTTGGTAGAAGTTTAAATAACTCAACATGTCATCAACAGGACAAAAAAGAGAAGGACGTGGATGGTTTGGGGAAGCGGCGAAAAACCAGTCAGTCTGAAGACGTGAGTAATTGTGACAGCAAAGCATCTTTGGGCTCAGTGGTGATTAGTGTCTGAGCAGTTGACTAATTAATCCCACAAGACTGACTAAAACAAGCAGAAAATCTAACATTTTCTTTACCACAGGACGAGGTTTCAAGAAGCTGCTGCGACGACAGGCCGCCTGTCTCTGCAATTCTTTTGGAGAGAAAGATGGACTCTGTTGCTGTTGGGAACAACAACAAAGTCAAGGTCATGGCCACCCAGCTGCTCGCCAAGTTTGAAGAGAATGCTCCTGTCCAGCCATCTGGACTGAAAAGACAGGTAGGAGTTTCACATGGGTTTCTTCCCACAAAAGAAAGATAATTACAATGTAGCAAAATGAGAATATCTTTGGGTGTGATTTGTTCCACTGAGTAAAAACTGTCTTCGGTCTTGTGGCATTTTGATGGATGAGCTGTTGCTGGACCCCTGTATTAATGAGCAGATAACTACAATGCAAATGTTGGTCAGACTGTGCATTGTTCTAGCATTTTGTGGGTGGTTCCACTGTGCTGACTGGACTGAAGGGCTTGGGGTGAGTTGGGTCACAGAGCTTTGGTCTGCTTAATACTGGAGCAACACAGCAGTGGGATGCACTAATGGGAGACTGGAACACTAGACATTATTGTTAATGGCAGGAAAGGGCATTCAACTGTTTCTGTTTGAGATTTTGCCTTTTCTGTGATCCTTTTTGTGTATTAAACTAGTGAATGAAATAAATGAGTTAACGGTAAAAATAATATTTCTCTTATGTATAAACACTATAAAATAATAAGTCTTTATAAAGTTTTTGTTCAGCTCTGTCTCAACTCTTCAGTGAATATTTAACTATAGATGGTTTAAGTTATTACTATGCAAGTTAACACCGAAATACTAGCCTGGCATACTAGACCATTTTCCTTTTTTTTTTTTTTTTTTTTTTAAAGGAGGACAGTCTGTTCCCTTTCTCATTGTGAATTCATTCCTTTGCGATTTTGCAGACAGACCAATCACAAGACTTTTGTCTGCAGCAGGGTGTGGTTTGCTGGCCACGTCATAAACAAGTAACTCGGCTCCTATTTATACTATCTATGCTCGGCTCGCGCGGCTAGTCCAAGACATTCAACATGGCGGACGCTATATATATATATATATATATATATATATATATATATATATATATATATATATATATATATATATATATATATATATATATATATATATATATATATATATATATATATATATATATATTATATATATATATATATATATATATAATATATATATATAATATATATATATATATATATATATATATATATATATATATATATATATATATATATATATATATATATATATATATATATATATATATATATATATATATATATATATATATATATATATATATATATATATATATATATATATATATATATATATATATATATATATATATATATATATATATATATATATATATATATATATATATATATATATATATATATATATATATATATATATATATATATATATATATATATATATATATATATATATATATATATATATATATATATATATATATATATATATATATATATATATATATATATATATATATATATATATATATATATATATATATATATATATATATATATATATATATATATATATATATATATATATATATATATATAACCAGCAAAGTATAAAAAAACGATTTTGAATAACCAGCAAAGTATAAAAAAAACTGAAACCGCTCTGGTGTCCATTCTTCTCAAGCCTTTCTCATGGAACCATTTTAAAAGGGCCTTGAGTAAGGGCGCCACCAATATTAGCCCGTTAACCCTGTCCACACCCGTACCAGGCTAACTTCTTTGTATAGATTAGGAAAAGTGTTTGTTGCGGTTACAGAAATACAGTATAACACCCTATATACAGTTAGATAGAAAAAAAAACTGCATAAAATTAATATGACAAGCAATTGTTTAAAACTGAGATTTGTAAAGGACTAAATATAGCTATTTCAACTCTCAATGCCTTATGAATATTTTTGTTTATTTTGAGTCACTTATTCAGTTTAAATTATTTTAAAACATTTTTCTTTTTTCCCAACATGCTTTCTACATTTAACATACTGTGTATACTGTACTTCTTCCAGCGTGACTCTTTATCATTTCCTCTGTACTTTACATTTATTGCATTTTGCTACAGTGATATCACTCACTCATTATACACTTCCTTTTTTCCTGTTCATTCTTTTTCCACCAACTATTGTGGACCATTTCTTGGTGCCTTGCATGCTATGGGCCCTCTGTGTCCCTCTATGTGCCATAAAGGGGGACTCTCTTCCCAACTTGGACCGCCTTTTAGCCACTCCCTTGACCCAAACCCTTGTGAATGAGCCAGGTCCTGTTAGACTGGCACCTGTCCCAGCCTGGAGAAAGGTAAAGAGTGATCTAGTTAGTTAGACTAACCACTATGCTGCTTTTTTAATTGTAAATTTAGACAAGTTCATTTGTAATAATCTGATATGTGTAAGACTCTTAGTCTTATAGTTGCTGTGTAGAGCTTTATTTTGTGGTGTGCATGAGTGATAGACCAAAATCATAGTATCACTTGCTTACTTCTCCTGTCACGGTTCAGAGGCGCACACAGCAGCAGGAGCAGCTGAGCATTCGCTACAAACAACTGCTTAAGTGTCAGACGCTGCCTAACAGAGGGGAGCAGGTATGGTTAGCTCTGCTAGCCCGGTAGTGCCCCAAAGTCTCCAACCCCTTCACGTCCCATTAAGTCCCAACACAGCTCCTCTACAGACTAGACTTAATTTTCATTTAAAAGAAAAACTATCCAGATTGAGCAAGGTGAGACTGGGGTTAGTTTTTATTATTTTTAGAATTTAACGCACTTTAAAATAGAGACAGTAGATGTTGTATGCATGAGCTGGTCACAGCATAATGAGTCCAAAAGTAGTGATAGTCAAATGCATAATAGCCAAAGCAACACGATAATAAAACATAATAGTGTAGTGTGTCAAGTAGTTAGTAGTTTTTATAAACGTGTGTATGTGTGTCATTGCTCCCTTATGGAACAAGTAACAAATATAATTACTTCTTACATCATTGAGTATGGATTTGTATGGTTTTATTTTGCAATGCATATCGTATTGATATACTTTTCAAAGCATAAATGTCTTTGATAAAGTTCTGGCACCTGTATTGTGGCTATTTTGCTAACATTGTTAAGTAGTATTCCCTAACATAAACTTGTCATAAAACTAGCCTACAATTTGATTTATTCCACTGTAAATTTTTCTTTTTTTGCTTGACTCTGATTGTTTTTACTAACTGCTATTGTCACTTACTCTATTACACCAAACCATTTCTGCCGTCATTTAATTTGTATGCTAAGTCTTTATTTGCAAATTTGTTTACTTGAGACAATTCTTAAACAGTTTATCTAGGCCTATCTTGAAAAACCTCATGTAGGAGTATTAACCATGTTATGTTCAGCAGTGGCTCATCATTTTTGGTCATCATCATCTTCTGCTTAATCTGCTCTTACTCGTTTTTCAAGGCCAGAAGTGGTGCAGACCAAGTGTCCGGCTCAGGCTCTCGGAGCTGCCCAAAGAAAACCATTCTGCTCCCCTCCTCCTCCTCCTCCACTTCCTCGCTCTCTCTCCACTCAGAGGTGACACATAGTCTGTCTGTCTGCATCTGTCAGTTCCCTTCTTCACATCAAATAGTCTCCCTTTAAAACTGATTATGTATGAAGTATACCTTTGATTTGACCCTGTAGCTGTGAATAGAAACTCCATCTGCATCTCATAGAGTGAACTCTGTAAAGAGGTTGCAGTCTTGTTTACTTTCTCTTCAGCAGAACGTGTGTGTCATTATTAGCAGACTTGCTTGTTTTGAGCGCTTACAGCAGTGTTGAGATGCGGCGCCTTGTAAATAAATGTGAGTCTCGGGGGACATCTGGTAGCTGTACTTCTCAGAAAATATGCATAACAGTCTATTTTTCATGTACTGAAGCAGCAAGTTTGTAACAAGTTTTGCTAATACATTATTTGGGTTTGCACATTTCTGCCTTAAAGCATTTGGCTAAAACGTCAGAGGATGAAGAAGAACTTGAATACTACGAGACACCCCTAAAATATCGGGTAGAGTAAAAGTGTGATTGCATGGATTTGCTCCTGGCTTGTTTGTTCCAGTTCTGTTTTTAATGAGACTCCATGGTCAAAACAGAAGCAAATGGAAATATAATGAAAGCTTCCTTGGTAGGAGTGGACGCCACTGCAGCTCACAGACCCAGGGCCCATTCACATACCTGGTATACAGGAGAGGGTTGAGCGCCTCATCTCCAGGTTTAAGTCCAAACCTGATAAGCCCCCAAAGGTGAACACCATGCATGGAAACATTTGTGTGGTCTTGGTTTAGAAAATTTAATGAGAGTCAGTCTTCTTATCCTGTCCCTCATTCTGTTCTAATTTTTCCCTGAAGCCAAAGAAAAAGCCTTCCCGTTTCTTTTTAGAGCAGTGGTACATGTCTAGAGGTTTAAGTCCTGGCTCTCCACTTTCTTCTCCTGATTCTTCCAGAAAGGTTAGGTGTTGTGCTGTGGATTGATATCATACATTATTTTTTACCATCTTGCCTGAACACTTGTTAGTGTTTTATATACCTCATACTCTGCCTTGTATTTCTGCTTCGTTTTCATACTAAGTCAAAAGTATTACATTCACAGTTTACTTACTTGAGTTTATGTTATTGTCATTTCAATGGCTACCAGCTGGTGCTATTAAAACAATTGCTGAGGTTCTTTCCTTGTCAAAACCACAGCACCAGGAGTGAACTTTTCCTCTTGGTGCATACATTTCGTGAATGAATCATATTTTTCTACAGGAGTCAGAAAGGCCAAGGCTGTCTGATGACCAAAAGCCCATATTTGTGCTTAGTATTCAGGAGAGAGCTGAGCAACTGGCCTTTCTATTTGAGGAAAAACCAGCCAAACCACAGGTGACATTTACTCAGACAGCTGCTTATCAGTCAAATGCAATTACTACAAGATATGTCCTGTCTGTCACCCTTATAATTATTATATTTTATCCTCAAAATATGTTTCATTGGCTGGTGAAAATAGTAAATAATACATTTTTATTAAAGAAATATTGACATTGATGTTATTTAAACTTATGTTAATGCTTCATACTGATGGAGTTAAATACTATGATAAGAAATGGTAAAAACACAAAATAATTCTTCAGTTATACATGTTCGAATTAATGGTGATATTGATTGGAGAACACCAGCCATAAACTAAATTGTCTTCAGGTGAATCCTTACATCATATTTACCTTGTGGGTTTAAATCTTCTACTCTCTCCATCTTCTTCATGGAGACTAAGAAAAGGCCCTCGCGGTTCTTTATGGACCAGTGGCACCTGGCCCGAGCCCAGAGCGCCCCTGACTCTCCTTCCACCTCCCCTGACACTTTGAGACAGGTAGTTGTTTAACACCTGCACGAATCTGGTGCAGTGACGCTAACACTCTACATCTGCACTTTGTGGTAGCTGCACTGTATCTCTCAATTTAAGGAGTGACTTATTGTGACTACAACTCACCTGACTGGTGTTTGCTTGCCATGTCTTCTGAAATATGGAGCATTTGTGATGTGTAATCTTGTTTATTATGCCTGCTTTGATTGATGTCTGTGTGAGTAATGAGGCTAATTGACTGTAACTGTAAATGCACCCATACGGTTGTCACCAGAGCAGTTTTAATCTAATTCATGGATAAAACGGCTTTCTCTGCCAACAAAGTCCACAATAGTAGTTCTTTTAAAGTCTAAAGACAACCTAGCAGCAGAAATCTCAGCTAGTGTAAGTCCCACGTCGACATGCACAGTTCCAACTGGGGCACAGTAACAACTCTAATACATTACTACATATGGCCTTGGGATCAAAGGACTTTCTTTGGACCATAGCCATATCCTGGAACAGACCACACGAATATATACCTAAGTATGTTGACAGCTGTGTTTATTTACCAGCAAACCAACAAGGTAATTTCCTATTTAAATGTAAATTTATTGATGTGTTTTGAATTTGTAAGGCATGTGGTTGATGAAAACTGAGTCTTAGGCTTGACTGCTTGACAAATCTGTTGGAACTGTTGTTAACTGTAAAAACTAATAGCATAATTGAGACCTAATAACCTAAGAATCTGGATTTAAAAGGAATAACTTGGCTTGGGCTGTTGTAAAATCTGTATTTGTGTTGGTGGTAGGTGCGGAGCCTGATCAGTCAAGCATGTACACATTGCTGTGTCATGTTAAAATGTGCTGTCTGACTCTGTTGTTTCTGAACACCCTTAGTGTTTTCCAACACACTCAATGGCATACTCCTTTTATTTTCTTTAATTTCTTTAACTATTCTCTGTTTTTATCTCCCTTTCCTGTTTATCCTCATTTTCTAATTTTTTTCCCACCTGTCTTTCCTTCCTGATAATGCCAAAAGCGCTGTGTCAGAATGTACACAGGCGGTGTTAGCTCGTTGACTGAGCAGTTAGCCAGTCAGCTTCAGTCACAAGAAGACCCCAAGCCGTTTCCTGAAAAGAGGGATTTGGTAAGAAGCTATCCAGAGAGCAGAAGGCGTGTGTCTCAGTTGTCTCAGTACTACTACATACAGTATTGTCAATACTGTGTTTAGTGTGTTTGAGTTTAACTTGTGTGTTATAGTTTGACTCTTAACATGTAACTGAAGTGTAGCTTTTCCTTAGTACATAGATTTTTTATTCCTTACTGAATAACCCCAACAATTTCCTGCATCTCCTGTGTTGTGGTATTTTTAGTTTGTTATACATTAGATCATGCTTTCATCTGAAATTTGTGGCTTGATAATGTCCACCGAACCCTCTCATCACCTCTGCTCTCCTAAAACTGACAGAGCCCTTTATTTTTTTTCCACAGGGTTCCCTCAGAAAAGAGTTTCCTGCCAACATTGGGGGAAGTGACGTCTGCTTCTTTTGTCGGAAGCGTGTGTACGTTATGGAGAGGCTTAGTGCGGAGGGGAAGTTCTTCCACCGCAGCTGCTTCAAGTGTGACTACTGTGGGACCACGTTACGACTGTCTTCTTATGCATTTGATGTGGAGGATGGTAAGCAATTGGGAAAAATGCGTTAGTCTATACTGTTCTTTTTGTAAATCATTCCAGATAAAACGATGCATATGATTTCAACATCAACTCAACCTATTAGAAAAGACACATTGCAGTGAGTCTATAATTAGGTAAATTATTCAGAGGTGTCGATAATGCTCAAGGACAGGGATCAGATTCAAACAATGGCTTTTTCTGAGTTAGTTTGAGGATAAAAACCTGCTGAAGGTCAGGGCTGAGGAAGAAAGACTTTAGTTCTTTAAAACAAAAAACTTTACAATAGACTCACCTTATCTGTGTTTCTGCAGAAGAGACGATAGGAATGAACTCTGGAGTGATTTTAGCAGAACAGAAAAAACATTCTAATTTGCTGTGTGTTTTCCTTTTCCAACTCTCTTTTCTTGTCTTTTCTACACTACTTCTTTTACATAATTTTACAACACCCAAACTTCCACACCACACCTGCAAAAACAATTAGCCAGGAACCTCCAGATCCAACAAGTTCTGCAGCCTGTTGATCCCCTGGCTCTTCCAGGTTTGGGGAGAACACACCTAGACTCTGAGGGAGATAAAGATGGACAGCCGATCTCGGCATCCCAACTCTCCCAACCTTCCCAACCCTCAGAGTTCACACAGCCCTCCCCCACAGGTAACCCCCTCCTCCCCCTCCCATGGGAACTGAATCCTTGGTAGTAGCTGCGTTGCCCCAAGCAGAACGGTACAGGTCGGTTTGGGTGATGGTGTGTTTTTACATACCTCTGCATTGACTAAAGGGCTACAAAGGACCCCAAAACAATAACAATGGCAAAATTTAACAAAGGTTGTTTTTTGATAAACTTTCAAATGTTTATTTACATATTTTTGTTGTACATACTGCATAAAGAATGCATATCCCAAATATCTAGAATCATACCTGCCTTTCTCATCACTACACAAAATCAAATTTGTTTCTTAAATTTAGTTAGCATTTTAAAAGTTTGCTGCCTGCTACTTTATTTATCTTATATTGAACTTATAGCTTATTCATAAAAAATAACTTGATTGGGTGTTGTTGTACTAGACCATGTCGTATAGAATTTAATAATACCGTACTGCTCGGCGGTACCAAGGCTACCCTGTTATCGACCAGCGTGGCTCCTGCTGTTTGTATGTCTTTGTTTGAGATGGGGACAAACCACTAACCTTCCTATTGTTTATAATCATCTCTTTATTTGTTCTTTTTATTACATTGCTTAGTTTCTCGGAATGTCTAATCTTGTGTAATGTTTTAATTCATCATTCATAATTGTTGTCAGTCCTGGAGTAAACACACACTTCTTCAGTACAACCCAGTGCATCATAACCCCTTTGTCAATTCTTTTTTGGATTTGCTCTGTTCTTTTATGTTGTGCTATGTTTTTCTCATGTGTCTGATTACCTTCCTCTTATATGTTATGTGTGTTCCTGACATCTATCCTCCTGTTGTTCCACACCCTCTGGTTTGAATGTAGCCCCTGCCCACACATCAGCCCGACACGAGGCAGTGAGAGTCTGGTTGGAGTCCATGTCCGGAGGTAGCTCAGATTTAAAAGGGATCATGGCATCCCGCCTTAGACTCGTTCTCTGTCTGGGCTTTTCTCTGTGGCATGCACCAACACACGCAGAGACCAGACTCACAAGCATGCATTTCACTCAAGACTTCAGCTCTCTTGGTCATTTTTCTCTCTGACACTCACCAACTTCTCGTGCTACTTTCTAAAAAGTGTATTATATCTGCCTTTTTACGGCATTGGCCTTAAGTGTAACTCGTGCTGTAAATGAACAGGCCTTTTCTTCACATCAGTGTTTTTTTTGTCCTGATGTGATGTGTAACGTGTATGCTGTTCAATTACTAACCTCTTAAAAGCACTTGCACAAAGTTGAGAATAGGTTGTTGTGGTCCATTAAAACTCTTGATGCCAAGATTAGTGAATGAATGGAATGAGCGCTCTAAACATATTTGGATCCAGTGTTAAAAGCCTAGTAGAGATGTGCTTGTACCTACAAAGTGTTCTTTTGGGACGTACACCCACATCAACAATAGAGGAGCTCATGCATTAAGTACTATCAGCACAGTTTTTAGCAATATTACTGTTCACTATTGCTTGTTTAAAATGTCATCCATTTACTTTATAAATGGATCACTGCATGTTACTTGTATTTTTTTTCTAATGCTTTTCTGCACTATTTCTATGTTTTAGATTTTTTTTTCTCAAGAAGGATATACACTATACAGTGTGTACTTTTAGTTAGTCTGAATCTTTTTCTTGGCAAAGATGTAAAAAAAAAAATATATATATAAATAGTTATATATATTGAAGTTCCAGTTTTGTCCTCCACTTGTCAAAATTGGTCTTGAAAGTTTATGTGTTACTAGGCAATCTCAAGAATCTGATGTATTTTGAGTCCTATTTGATATAAAATTCAGTTAGGTAATGTCACGGTGGTGTTGGAAATGTATGTTTTCTGTGGTTTTGAGTTAAGCTGTAGAGCGTAGAGGCGGCTGACTCATTTGTGGCTGTTTCCTTGTCCTGTCAGAGCCCTGTGAGGATGATGAGTTGGAGGCAGAGGCAGACAGTCCGGATGTGGAGCCTGGTACAGAAATGGATCAGGGTACGCATCCAGAAGAGTATAAATAATGAATTTATTGATTCTTTTACATGTGCAAAGTGTGAACTCTGCACTGTCACAATAAAAAGGCTGGTAAAAAAAAATGGAAGCTGCTAACAATGCAATGAGTAATAATGTTATTCTTGAACTCCAGATGACATCCCGTCAGATGCAGAAGCAGAGGCTCGTTTGCACCAGTCTGAGTGCACTGAAGCATTTGCCAAGGAAGTCAAGAAATCTGAAAGTGTGGGGATGGCTTCAAGCTTTGGTACATGTCTCTGCTATTGCCTTTTGCAAACAGCCAGATATGTTTTTCTATGAACAAAAAGCATCATTATTCTGTTTTGATGTGCTTTCAGGGCCGTCCAGCATCAGCTCAATTCAGAAAGATGACATAGTTCTTTCTCCACTTAAACCACCCGGAGAGCTTGACACTCAGGTAAAAAACTTACCAATTACTGAGTTGAAGATTTCAGATGTTTTTAGATCAAAATAAATAAATAAATATATATGTTTTTTTTCTGTTGCTTGTGTAGACAAATCAAACATCTCCCTGTTTGCTGAAGTCTCCCGGGGCTCGTTTCTTCTCTGATCCTTTTCTATCTGAGGAAACAAAAGCTGTCAGAGGCAATTCATCTCCGTCCTCAGTCGCAAAGAGCCCCCTTTGCCCTTCGCCTGCAACTGATGCCCCTTCCATTCCATCTCCTGTTTCTGCTGCTCCTGCCATACCTCCTTCATCTATACCTGCCAAATCACCTGTCTGCTCTCCCGTCAAAGCTGAGTTCCCCCTCGGATCACCTGTCAAGTCTCCGCTCAGCTCTCCAATCTGCTCCCAGCCCACTTCCCTGCCAGAAACCCACCCCCCCGGATCTCCAGTATACCCTCACCGCTCCATTTGCCCTCTCACCGGCAACCCCCTCTCCCCGATCTGCGCTCAGCCTTTGCCTTGCCACGAACCATCATCACCCCTTGGTTCTGACTCTCCCGTCAGATCTCAGCCCGTTCCTGCTGTCACGTCAACGCCCAAAACCGAAATGTCCGACAAGTCCACAGACTCGTCTGTCGAGGACACCCCATCTAAAAAGGCAGATATCATTGAGGAATTCTGGTTAAAAAGTGCAGAGATTAGAAAGAGTCTAGGTTTGACTCCTTTGGAACGCAGTAGTAAAATTTTAGAGAAAAGTGTTGTCAAAACTCCACCACAAGAGCCTGTCAAGACAAAATCACCAGATACAGTGGAAGACCAGAAGAAGCCCGCTTTTACTGGCCGCGCTGTTATCCGCAGAATCAACATCACACTCGAAGGTCAGGTTATCACACCCATTAACCCCTCAGAACCGACGAGTAACAGCTCAGATAAGAGATATCTCAGTAGCAGCTCTGGCTTGGGTTTGAATGGAAGCATGGTGTCCAGTCATACGGCAAACAGTGAAAGCTATAACACATCAGATTCCACTATGTTGACACCGCCTTCCAGTCCGCCACCGCCAGTGCCTAGTAACCAGTCGCCAGCGATGCTTCGGCAACCCAGACACCAAGCATCGTGGAGCAACGGGAAGGATAAGCCTCAATCCGAACATGCCAAAGAGCCAGCAAAAACAAAGACTCCTACATCACCTAGGCCTCCGCTCAGTCCAGTTTCTGTTCCTAAACCTGCTCCAAGAAAAGTCACATCACCACAAGCTGAATCGGAAACGGCTCCGGTTGTTATCATGAGGGAGAAGAAGAAGTCACGACCTGACAACGTGAGAAAGTCTTTTGTGGAGACCGTGGAGGAGATTCCCTTTGCAGATGATGTGGAGGAGAGCTATGATGAAAGAACGCCAGAATCAAGCATGAACAGATATTACACTCCACCCACCAGCAAAACCAGCAGAGAAAAACCTCCCTTGCATCTGGCCTTAGCAATGGATAACGGTAAACCTAATATCTCAGTCAATCCTGCCTCAAAGCCCCAGAGGGCAACTCAATTTTCTCCAGAGGCCAAAGAAATTGCCGAGGAGAGAATGAGGGCCAGAGAAAAGTCAGTAAAGAGCCAGGTGCTGAAAGACGCTATGGCCAAACAACTTCACAAAATGAAAGAATCTGATACAGACAAGGGTGCCTCACCTAAAGTGGCCTGGAGTGTAACCCCAGAAGCTGCCGGAAAAAGTAAAAAGTCGCCCGGATCTCCGAAAACATCTGCCGTGAAAGCGTTGGAGTCGAAAAGGGCAGAGACTCTACCTGAGCGCTTCTTCAGCAGCAACAAGAGTCTGGACAGCTCCGTGGCCTCGTCTGATGGCTCCTCCTCCAGCAAGAGCAAAAAACGCAGCTCTCTTTTCTCTCCACGGAAGAACAAGAAAGAGAAAAAAGCAAAGAATGACAGCAGCAGGGTGTCCGGTGCAGAGGAGACTCCCCCGAAACACAAGTCGCTGTGGAAGGCTGTTTTCTCAGGGTACAAGAAGGACAAGAAGAAGAAGGAGGGCAAATCGTGTCCCAGTACACCCTCCTCCAGTTCCACTACTCAGGACTCTGGAAAGAAGAAGACCTCATCTCCTGGAAGATCATCAGGTAGGATTTAATATTCTGCTATTTACACAGAGACTGCTGAAATCACAAGACAAATGTCTCAAGGTGACTCTTTAATCTACACGGCAGACTTGAAGTCACGGAGAAACCTGAGCTTTTCTGAAGAGTCAGACTTGTCCTGTGATGATGTTTTGGAGAGATCCTCCCAAAAGTCCAAGGCTGATGTAAGTAGCATATACTGTATGTTCCATATGTTATACAGGGAAGTAGGATAAAATGCACTTATTGTTAAAGGAGAAGTGACCGTGGCTAACTTTCTGTATGTTTTTGCCATTAGCCTTTGTTTACCTCAGACAAACGAGTGCAATAAAATCAAACACTGACAAGGCATGGCTATTTAGTAAATCACAGCCCTTCTTCTGCTAGTCTTTTGCATTTTCCATTGTTTAAAACACAAACATATAGACTGGGGCATTTATGTTACTGACTGGATGCTCTTTAAAAGTCATTTCTATTTGAATTTAAAGCTATGTAGCACATTTAACCAAAAAAGACTTGGTTCTTCTTTAAAGACCGAGGCTTAAATGTAAGAAATGTAATAATCACTTGTGTTGCATTGATTTCTTTCCCTCATTACTTCACCCAGCGAAAGCAGCATACGGACATCTTTGATCTAGTGTCAGGCATACAAAAGGACACCATAAAGGAGGAGAAACTGGAAAAGGAGAGACAAAGGGAGTTGAAGGAAAGAAAGAGGTTAAAAGAAAGGCAGAAAGCAAGACAGCTGGAAAAAGAGGTTGATCAAGAAAAGGAGAATAAAGATGAGGAGGTATTGTTCAGCAGCGAGGCTAAGCGATTTTGAATTTCACATCACCATAATGGAGAAAATAAGGCCACTGGAGAAATATTTTATGTAGACTAACGTCACATTGTTTGCCATTGGCTTTGAAGCTGATCTCAAATGAAATGTCAACTGAACCCCTTCTAAAGTGTTACAAGCATGGGGCAATGCTTTTGTTTCCCTCGAGGCATCTCGGTACAAATCATGCATTTATATTATACAAGGGCTTTTTCAAGGCCTTCAGCCTTACAATAAAATAAGTAAAATAACTGATTGAATATGCTGGTGGAAATACCCTATTAGGAATATGCAAAAATCCTGCATAAAAATGTAAGCAAGTTCTGTTATATGGATTTTCATATTCAAAACCATTTGCATCCATTATGTTATAGTTGAAATTCCAAATGACTGCCTCCTGTGCTGCTCGTTGTGTCTATGTGCGTCTGGTGTAGTGTAGATGGGTGCAGCTGGATTCAAGGCCACAGGCATGAATTTAATGACTGCATTTTAGAAATTCACACAGTCTAACTACTATATATGACATTTAATTGTGCTCTCAAAGTAGCTCTTGAAAACTGTCTTTTTGAGGTGTGTATAACTATACATACTACAGACCAACGCTGCTCCATGCCTGCCAGCCCATTTATAATTTATTGTGTAGAATACTGTCTGGTGTCTTCTGTATTGTGTAGATTTGTGAATCTATTAGCTTTTGTGCTTTAGAAATTAGCCCCAGAACATATGTACCATAGTTTCTTGTTTTGACACTAATTTGGATTAACATAGATGTATAGATTTTCACTGGTGTTTGATTTTAACACTGTCTGTGTTGGTTGTGCCAGTATAATTCAACTTAATATTGACTTTTTATTTTTGTTAACATGATCATTAACCCATTTAATCATGCCATGTGTATTTTTTTTTGTTTCCTTCCCTTTTTTGTTTGATCTTCACAAAGTCTGTGTATGTCCCTCATGCACTGGCGTTCAAGAGATCATATGCCACCAAGGTAGTATCACGTACATTCCTATTGATAAAATTCTCAGCACACACTTGCACCCATTTGCGCATGTTGTACTGTAATAACAGCCTTCTGTGCGTCTGGCCTCTGACTAACATCCTCTGTGGATGCATGTATTGACAGTCGGCCCGTAGCGGCCACTTGCTGCTGGATGTCAGCTGTGTTTTAAACAGTACTTTTTATATTCGTCTTTGGTCACAGTGCTTTCTCTACATTTCTTGATATCAGGGGCTGTTTCGCTCTGACTGCTATGATATTAACCTGTCTCTATCTGTCACAGCAGCTCTGTTGTTGCTCCAGTCTGGCTATTGGATAAGACTGACACATTTTCTTCAGCACTGATCTCCTCTTTTTCAGCTTTTTATGTCCTCACAGTTAAAAGAGAGAGCATCCCAGCTTATTCACTTTCTGCACTTCCAATTATGAAAAATGTCATGATGTGAAAAATATGCCAAATGGGATGTAGATGTGAACGCCACACTGAAGTTTATAGATATATCATACGTTCATTTGCATTTTAAATGTTGAAACACATTTCTAGTCCGTTTGAATCCCTAGCTGTATGAAATAGTGCTAGTCCATATTGGCCCTAATTAGTTTTCCACTTTTTTCCCTGTTTAGTTGTTGTAGTGCCTCAAGGAGCCAAGTGCAGAAACAGGCCCACTTTAAATAAGAAATTACAAAGCTGTATTTCTGTTACACTAGAAAACCTACACAGAAGAAGAGCTGAATGCCAAACTCACTCGAAGGGTCCAGAAAGCTGCACGACGACAAGCCAAGCAGGAGGAACTCAAGAGGCTGCACAGAGCCCAGGTAACGGATCTCAACAGCCAAACACGCAACACTGTTTCTAACCTAGATTTTTCTGCTCTAAATCTAAAGGATTAAAAACTGAATCACTTTTCAACTCTTGATTTGCTGTATA
This sequence comes from Neodontobutis hainanensis, assembly GCA_024349245.1. NCBI lineage: Eukaryota > Metazoa > Chordata > Actinopteri > Gobiiformes > Odontobutidae > Neodontobutis > Neodontobutis hainanensis. The sequence continues at coordinate 7,627,553 of JALDNG010000015.1, forward strand.
TTGTATTGAATTACACCAAAAATGACCATAAAGACTTTTCAGTAAATGGCCCAGATACAGAAACACTACATGGCTAAATGGCAACAGAACACTTTAAATAGATAATATTGCCGTAAATTTGCACATTTCTTGTTAAAGATAAAATTTAGTTCCCAACCTGTTCATTATAACATATGGTCAGAGCAATGAGACTTGAAGTGAAGCCAAATTTTTCTTTTAGTCTGGAAATCCACAGTGATTGATGTTGCTGTTGGCTCTTAGTCCACCGAGTCAGCACTCGACTTCTCTCTTATCCTGGAGTTGGTGGTTAGCTGGCCTGAGTTTTCTCTCTTTTTTTATTTTATTTTTGCAGCTATTTATAGTCCAAACAGGACGTTGGCCCCTGCTGCTCTGCACTGATACAGGCTCCACTACTAAGAGAGGAACTTAACTAGACCTCTGAGACAAGACAAGAAAATTACTTTAATCATACCATATTGATAGCCTTCCTATTATTTAGATATACCAAAGACAAACCTTCCAGGACCCATTGAATTCAAATTGTGTACATTACATTCACTACACAACAAGCCAAATTTTTAAATGTCCTTTTTTCCATATGTTTGATTAAATATATGACGTGTGAATGTTGAGCACTGAATGGCTCTCACATTTCTGTCATTATCACTGTTTAAATGAGACTACTAATGAAAAGGCAAAAGTAAGTGTGGTGTTGATTTGTTGCACATTGGCTCGTATCCAGTAGCGCTCGCTCTAATTACTTGTGCCCCCTGTTTACTACTATATATTTATTCTTATAATTAGGGCAAATTGTTTCATCAATGAAGTGAACCTCTCCAGCTGGCCCTTAAAACATGTTGGGGAAGTCTCTGGTATTTAGTGGCAGCTGATACTTTCCTTGTACTTCTGAGAGTATATGTGTGTGTTTGTAACTTGACCCTGGCTGCCCCCTCAGATGATTCAGAGGCAGTTGGAGCAGGTGGAGGAGAAGCAGAGGCAGCTGGAGGAGAGAGGTGTAGCTGTGGAGAAAGCCTTGCGAGGAGAAGCAGGTAACTTTACATTCATTCATATGTTATATTGCTACAGGTCATACATAATTCCCCTTTTAACCAAACTGTATTCGTTTTATAAAACCAAAAAAAAAACACTTTACAGTCCAACGTGTCCTTACTGCTATTCATGGATTATCTTTTATTCGATGCTAGTTCAGTACTACTGATTAGGCTTGTGTAACTGTCCCTTTGCTGTAATTCTTGTCTGTAATTGTTATTTATATAGTTTGAAGTGTTATGAAAGACCGAGAAGATTTAAAAAGAAAAAAGAAAGTTATTTTATAAAAAATACCAAAGACACTTGTTGAATAAAAGCAAAAATAGCTCCATTTTACAAGCAAGTTATGCTTACATACTAGTCATGTTCAATAATGTCCAAATAATGTGCTAAATAACCCAAATCCAAAATATCAATTTGAACAAGTAGTTTACTAACTGAGTATTATATTTTTTATCACATTTTTTACACATGTTTTAACTTGTTTACTACTTTACTCTTTTAAAGGAATGTATAAAGGTACTTATACATTACCCAAACAGCACAAAAGACGATCAGGTATTAGTTTTACAGCAGTTTCCTTTTTGTTGTCATGACATGTGACACTGTTGCGTATAGGCTCCATTTGTGGTGACACACAACAACACTTCTCCATGTTCCAACGTGTTGATCATTGTCCGAACATCACATGTCTGCCATTGTCCATCAGATCTGCATGACACTGAGGAAAAGTTTGTCCTGACATAGATTTGTGTGTGCTCATTCTGGATGTTACTTGTCCTTTTCCACTGCCTCTCAATGGAGGAGGGTTTTGGTGCTCAGAATTCAAATCACATTATTTTTTTTTTCACTAAATGCAATCAGAATATATCAAATCCCATTTGAATTGGTCTGCAGGGTGACATCTCCTTTATTACAGCATATTCTGCTGTGGCTGAGTGATTTGATAAAGATATTTGCAAAGATCTGTTGACTAAGATGTACAATCTTTGTTATTGTGGTGCAGGAAATGAGATGCGGGTCTGTTTTTCACTATCTGCTGTAAATTGAGGTCTCATTTAACACTCAGCTTTTAGTCTCAGTAATCCCTGCAATATTGTAGCAGAACATAAAAAATAGCCTCCCTTCATTTTGTTAAATCCAATTCACTTAATAAAAATGCTAATTCATTGACATGTCCGCACTTAAAACTACAGTGCAGCAGAGGCTCAAAGTGAAACAAAGAGACCGAACAGCTATACAGCAAATCTATGTAGCCTTTTCTTATTATATTATACTTTGGGAAATGAAATAAAGTGTTGCACACACTCTGCATTATGCCCAGTGGTGAGTACTGATAGACTCTCTTTGCTTGAGTTTGCTGCAGTGCGTGAGTTTGCAAGAACATGCATGTCCTGCTGTTGTTGCAGGTTTATTATGTATGTGTTTTCCCAGTTTGGGGCTGTGTTAAATAACGCAAATCTCTAATATATCCATGTCATTGTAGACTATTGGGGAGATTCTAATTACAGTGAAATCCTGGACTTGCATCTGGGCGGTATGTATTTCAAATCTGTCGCTTTAAACTAACCTAATTGCTAACCCAGTCTGTCCCATCCCCAGTTTTACTACTTGAGCTTTGTACCCCATCATATCCACATGGATTGGCTGGCTATTAGCCTCGCTGCAGTTTGCTTTGCCCCACTCCTTCTCTCCCCATTTCCCTTCCTTTCCCACTCACAAGGTTTCTAGTTCAAACACTCTTTACATCAAGCTGAGATCAGACACTTGGTCTCATGCTGTCCTCTTAAGATCCTCTTTGATCTCTGTAAACGTATGAATGATAAATGAACAAATTAATGAGTAACTTTTATTTGTTGCCTCTCAGCAACACAGGCTGTATAATTTGAACCACACACCACAAGATACACCACATGTGAGGACCGATCTTACATGGATAACATCCACAGAAGTATTTAGGATAGATAGCTTTATTGGCCTAAAGAGGAAAATGGACTCAAAAGAAATATTTTGAAAAATAAAGCCAAATGAAATAAATATCATAATTTCTGATCAAACATAAATTTACCCTAAACTATTTCAGTTAAGTAACCAAAAACAGATCAGAAGAGATTTAAGTCATGACCAAAGAGCTACATTTTACAATATCATTAAAACATTATTTTTCTCATAGACAAGAACTATAGTAGCCACCGTGCTGCAACAAAAAAAAAAAAAAATAACTCAAAGGCCGTTTCTAACTTTTTGTAAAATACAATTAATTAATTTGAACATTCTTTACTTTTATAACACACTGTCAGACTATTGTATTAACACTGTCAAAGTCCTGCATACTAATTTTACTAAACTGTGGGACTGGCTCTTATCTTTCTGAGCTGTCCTCTGACTTTCTAATACCTGCTCAGTTTCACAACCCCCAGACTGTGTGTGTAGAACTCGGCACTAATGGACAATGATGCAACTTGCCCTGCTCCGCTGTGAATAGACCGTAACACTGTGTAAGTGGATGAAACGTCTCGTGGTGTCTGTAAAAACTAAGGCCTTTGTTAAAATATGAGTTAAATGCATCTTTCTTACAAATTTGTGAACTCATAGTTTTTAAGTCTGATTTGTATTGGTTCTGCATTTCCACATATTTGAGCCAGGTCCTTGCTTCCTTGTGGTCCTGGCCTTTTGATCAGACTGGAGATTGTGTGGAGTTTTGAGCCGAAAAATAACACAGTGGGTCTTTGACTTATGATTCAGTATGGTGTCTAACTTTGAGTCACTATTGTTGTTGTTGGTTGTTTCTTTCCAAGAGGTCAGACTGGACAGATATTCCACATGTATTTCAAATATTTGCTATTTTGTACTTTTATTTTTTATGCACACTACCTTTTATACCACCCTTTTCTATAGTCCCTTTATGCTAGTGAACGTCAATGTGAATGTCAATGTTATTTTACAATACATATAGCTCAACCTAGTCTTTTTCTTTTTCACTCTACATCATCACATATATTATCGTCTGTATTTTACTTCAAAAGTAGCTCTTCTTCAAAAGTCTCAATTTTCAGTGACTTTAAACATGTTCAAGTAGCTTTATACTGGCAGCTTGATACGTCCTTACAGAAGAAGAACTATCTTGTGTGATAGACTTTAAACTCTGCTGATCATTAATGGCTTTAGTAATGCAAGTGGACCGTTTTGACGGCCGTTACAAGCACTAGGTTTGCATTCGCGTGCAGTTTTAAGTCTCACACGGTGCATAGCAACAGACATAAGTGGTTGTCTGCTAATTGAAGTGTAAGTCAAGATCTACAGTTATCAGTTGAAACCGAAAGATTATTTTCCCCTCCATGCACCAGGTTCTTTGTCTTTTTTTTCTTTCCATTCTCTATTTTTATCATCCCTCACATGGTGATCTCTTCCACCTCACCTCTTCAGGTGATTTGTCTTCTCTCTATCACAGTGCTGTTTTTTTTCTCCCCAGTGTTTTTTTCAACCTCTTCACTGCCCATTCACCTACCTCCCCCCTTTACAACACCCTGCTGTTGTTCATCAGCACACCTCCTCTGTGTCTCCTCTGTCCTGTCTTTTTCATCACTGTCTTGTCTCTTGTCCGACCAATGTTCCCGTCTACTTCACTTCCCTCAAAACTCTTTCCCCTTTGTCTTGTGGAAGTTGAGTCCTACGTGGGGACGCCCCGCCGAAGACCTCTCTCCCTGTGCCCCTGCTGGTCCCCTGAAGGTAACGTAACTTCGCCGCCTCTTCTCACGGGTGTGGCGGGGTACTGTGGCAACCGTACGGATCTACACTACCTACCTGGGTCGACCCCCTGTTGCCCTCCCTCCACCCTGGACTGTTTCCCCTTTACCCAACCTCTACATTTGTGCAGAATTGAGCACAGTATGTTTCCCCAAAATGTTCAAAAAGTCATTTGCAGCTTTTATTTTGAAGAGCAGTGTTAAGCCTCTTTGTGAGATGCTTGCTCATTTTAATTTTAATACAGAATGTAAAAACTGTAAACAAAGAGGTAGAAAACATAGGGGGAAACTACTGTGCTGCAGTGTGTCCTTAACAGCATGTATTTTGTTTTCCATCTGCCCCAAAAAAAGCCTGTTTATTAATTTTTTTAATTTATTTTTATTTTTTTGGTTACTATTTTTGAGATTCTTAAGGAATCCGGACCTGGATGCTCGGGATAAGTGCTAAAATTGTCATGTACCATAATTTAATAATAAATTTGTAAGGTGAATGACGCTTGAGATGTGGTTAACTTGAAGGCAAGTTGTGGTTTTGAGAGTCAGGAAACTTGCATGTTGTGATGATGACTGTTTGGTATGAATATTCAGTGAAGACGATACTACTGTTAATATTTAATGGCTCGTTGGTTTGTTGTAGTATCTAACATTGTCATAGGAGATTTTGTCTGGGCTTCTAATCTCTCTGTGTGATTTAGGTTTCTGCTTTTTGTGCTTCGAACTGGGGGCTTTGTGTTCGAAGCCTTGGGCTGAGGGTTGGTGGAGGTGGACTAGTTTGAAATAAGAGAGCAACTTTTAGCACAAAAAATTGCCTTGTTTTGTTTTTTTCTCTTCACTTTCTGTAGCTTTTATCCAGCTTTTCCCCTCTCTTTGTCCCCCCTTTTAATTAGCAAACGCCAGCCCCTAAGAACACAGCAGTGCAATTTATGTGTGTACAGTGTATGTTGCTTTTTTTTTTTGTTTTAGAGCCTCATCTTCTCCCGTTAAGTATGTCATGCGCTGCGTTGAGGTTTGCCTTCTGGTGTTTCATTGAAAGTGCTTAGCTCCACCTGCTGCAGCCTGATAATGAAAAAGGCATACCACCTCAGCAGCAGACCAGTTTGAGCATTTTGTCTACAATAGGCTGCTGTACAGTGTATGTATCGGGACTACAGAAACATATGCATTGTAATTGATTGTGCTAGTTTTGATAACTTGGTAATAATGCACAATGACAGAACAAGCTTGCCTCACAATGCAGGCTGAGCAATTGAGGAAAAACGTTGCCTTTGAATGACATTTGACCTTATATGTAGAAATATTAAAAGAATTGCTCTTGAACTATGCCTATTTTTAATCTTTGTGTTGTTGTCAATATGTGGGCTGGAGAATGCTTCAAAAATCTTATGGGTTTTATTGAATATCTGCCTAACCTTTGCTACCCACCTACTCTAAAGGAAGAAAAACAGTATACTTGCCCTAAAGAACAGCTCTCTCTTACACAAGTCCAAACTGGGTAACACAAAGCTTTGCAACAGCTTTGTATGTGGGATGAATGTATATGCGTGTATGCTTTGCCTTAAAGTTAAGAACTGTAACTCTGCACCATCGTCTGTGGGTCATACTTATGGCCAACTGAGTGACCGCGTGTAGTCCCTCCCTCCCACCTCAACATCCCTCGGCAAGGACATGCAGGCTTGGCTGTCATTGAGTTGCCGATGTCGGCCCTTGTCTGTTTGGTATCAGTGTGACTTTACAACCAACTGACTTCTCCCTTCCGACCTTCTGCTACCTCCGTCTCCAGGCATGGGCAAGAAGGACGATCCCAAACTAATGCAGGAGTGGTTCAAGCTGGTGCAGGAGAAAAACGCCCTGGTCCGCTATGAATCTGAACTCATGATATTGTAAGTGTAATGCTTATTAGGTGTTGCAGTAGTTATTGTAATGTTTTGATGTCATCATAAGGTATGTATATATGTTGCTTTTTTTTTTTTACTTAAAGTAACAAATATCAACATGCTTTTTTTTTACTCTCACGGAAGAACTTAGTGTCAGACATAGCTTTATTCAATAAAATAAAATAAAAAATACTAACTTGAGTATATTTTGTATGTTCTCTCTGTTCCTAAACACCATAATAGTGAACAACAATTTCTGTTATTAAAGAAGTATTAAATCCATTCTTATCATAAATCTGTTACTTAATTGTCCTTTGACTGTAGAGGTACACAGGACAGAGTGAATTTGAAGGGAATGACACACATCTATGTGTTCTGACCCTCAAGTACTCATCTCTCAAGATGGTTTTGACATTCAAATTGGCAGTAAATAATGCCCCAGACCATGCGGCTAGAAAACTAACTTTTGGGTAGGTATCCTCAGTGTACCTGTCACTGCTTAATGAGCCCAAAAGTTTTGCAGTGAACACTACTTTTTAAATTATTATTATTATATTTTAGATATTAATTTGCCTTTTTTTTTTTTTTTTTGGAGAAGTAATGATTTTAAAAATTCATAAAAGATAAATGAAGCACCCATGACGGTAAATACAACTCATCAGTTAAACAAACTTGTCTGTTCTCCTTGTCTGCGTTCAAGTGCCAGAGAGCTGGAGCTGGAGGACCGACAGAGCCGACTGCAGCAGGAACTCAGGGAGCGAATGGCTGTGGAAGGTGAGCACATGAATGTTAATGAGCCAACAGCCTTGTCCCTACACCTCTTTTATTATCTGCGATTTCAAGTATAAATCTCATGTTTTGTGTCTTTCAGACCACTTGAAGTCTGAGAAAGAGCTTGCTCAAGAAAAGCAGATCCTGAATGAGATGTTGGAAGTTGTGGAGCAGCGCGATGCCTTAGTTGCCCTCCTCGAAGAGCAAAGACTCAGGGAGAAGGAAGAAGACAAGGATCTAGAGGCTGTCATGCTCTCTAAAGGCTTCAACCTCCACTGGACCTAAGAGGAGTGTGCTCAGTACAGCCTGGAAAAAACTCGAGTACTATCTACCTTGCACAGGCATGTTCCATCAGAGTAGTCTGCTGAACACTGATTCAAGCAGTTTGTCTAAAACTGTCACACCTGCAGCAGTGAATGTGTAAAGAGTTCCCCAAACACACACATGCAGCATGGCTGCGGCTAAAAGTCCAGTTGAAGCAGTCTGCAACGTTTACATATCCACTGTCTCAAGGCAGTACTGGTTAATCACTTTGCAGTTTTGCTTGCATTTTTCTTCTTTTTCACTCTGTGGGAGTTTAGAGGCAAGTACATCAGTGACTTTATCATCACAGCCTTGAAGTGAATCCTCTGGAACATGGGGGACTTGTTGGAACAAGGGGGAGAATGTTAAAAGACTTGATTTATTCAAGAATATTTAAAGGGAAGAATGCAGTTAAGTCCTGCTGATGTACAGGAATTGTAAAGAAATGTGTTTCTGTGTATAGTTGTGTATTGCAAGTTACACTCAGCAAAATGAGAGTCTTCTTTTTACCTTTTTAAGGACTGATGCATAGGTTTGACTGGATGCTGGAATGAGATGTCCAGTTACAATTTCATCATTTCATTTTTTTTAGGAAAGACATTCATTGCTAAAGTTGCCTTTATATTTCCCAGACTGCATTCAAATGAACCACAAAAACAATATGGCACATTTGTTCTTGAATCTTTTCCTCATGGCTGAGTGTTTTGAGTCACTAAGAAAGCCATTAAATATGCCCATGCATTTTATGTATTTATTATGTTTGCTTTTAACGATAAACATGTTTGTTATGTTTTCACAGGAGAGTGCCCCAAATGTAATTATCTTGCACTTGTGCATAACTCCAACCCACAGCATGTCAGAATCAGAGGCTGCATCTGCAAATGCACAGATGAATATTGTGTTAGGAATAGAAAACAAATGTGTGGACACTTAAGCACTTCTCTAGACCTGATTTAACTGGGCCTCTCTGTGTGATGCCTGTTTATCATTGATGACTGATGTTTACAGCTTGTTGTTCGTGTTCAAGGTTGGATTTTGTTGTTTATTTGTAAAGCAGCAGTGAGATAAACAGCTGTTGAAATCATTCACCCTGGTTTCGAAAAGTCTCCAGCCAAACATGAATCATCAATGAACATGACAACATTATTTATGTAGGTCAGACACTAAGACATTTTGTGCCACATAACTGTCTCGATACACTAAAATGCAGCAATATTAAGCCAGTACACTACACTTATATCACTTTATGTCAGTGTTAATCGTAATCAACAATATGCCTTTTTCATTTACATTATCTTTATCCAAGTTGTGTTTTTGTCTTGTGTTTTTAAAGCAGTTGTGTGTCTCACTGGAAGTCAGTGTTCTAACTTTGGTGATTTATAGCAGCAGTTCCCTAACATGGATTTTCAACAGGCATTAAAATACAAAGTTCTTCAAGAGCTTCTTATGGGAATGTTATTGTTCATCTGTTGGGCAGTAAAATCAATTAACAGCAAATGTACTTTGTCAGTCTTTTTCAACCCAAAAGCCCCAGGCTATATAGCCTAAGTATAAGACTTGGTTTAAGCTGTGAATAATATGTTAACATAATTTTAAGGGGTGTTGTTTTAGAAGGTGTGTGATATAAGTTTGAAATGATATTTATTAACATGTGTGCAAACTGTATTATATGTAAAGACAAATGAACCTTAATTTTTAAAAACGTTCTGTTGACACGACTTTATTGTAAATGCTTAATGTAGCTAAAATGCATAAGGGTGATGGATGTATGCTCAAACGGCAATAAATCAATGCAGTTCTCTAAAGTCTTTATCTCTCTTTATTAAAAGTTGTGATTTTTTTTTTTACAGAACAATACAAAGTTTACAAATACATGTATATTTTACAGTTATGTACTTAAAAAAAAAAAAATCCAAATCCACAATGTAGTCTATGTGGACGTGCACTTGTAGGATATTGTTTAAAAAAAATTGCAATTTTGCAGATAATTGTGCGTATTTTATTTTATTTTTTCATTTTTTCTAATTTATGGGAACGTTTTAGTTGCAAGTAATATGATTGGCTCGTTGTATTTTAGGGCGGGCTTTGCGAGATGTCTTCCTGTTTTATTGGTTTATGAATTCTGACAACTTTGGGAAGTAAAGGTTTTGCTTCTGCTTCTTCTTGGTCCACAGTCTTCACCCAGTGCCCCGACATGGAAGTTTCATGTTTCAGAGACTGTCAGGTCAGTGAAAACAAACTTACATCATAAAAAAATTAAATACCGACTTGAGAAATGACATTTTCTTTAGTTAGCAGATGTCAAAATGAATGCAGAGTATCCTGTAGTAAGTTTTAAGTAGCCTTTGCTTTAAATTTACCTTTAAAGTTTACCTTGTTCTTGATTTAAATTAAAATTTCCGAAACAATGATAAATATTGTAGGTCAAATGTGTCTGAAAGCGTGCATTTGTAACAAGGCTCGTGCGGCTACGTGCTTGGCAGTCACTGATAAACAGGTCAGGGCTGGTCACGTGTTAGCCTTCCATGGTCACTCTTTCTATTGTATAATTCAGGCTTGGAGGGCAGAGGGTCTTCCACTGTCTACGAGCAGTAACGAGGCTTGTAAGCTGTACGACGCCATTCTCACTCAGGTAAACGTGTAAAGCTACCTCACACGGCACTGCTTTAGAAATATTATTGGGAAGAAAAGCAAAAGTTCCAATGTATGATTGTCTTTTAGTATGTCAAATGGCGTAATGATGAGACTCTGGGAGGATTTGAAGGCTGCATGTCTGCTCTTCAGACTGCTGACCCCAACTTTGGTAAATTAAAACATGTATTTCATCGAATGTATTAATTCCTTTGCATTTGACTGTGCGTATTATACTTTTATCTAAAATTCGGCACAGGGTACAGTTGCAGTCACTTGACCCCTAGAGGAAACTTGCCTCAGCCCAAGAAGGCCTTCACCTCAGCTCAGTATCACTGATAGTCACCCGCCTTTATTCCAGTAAAAGTAAACTGTGGTGAATGTGGCAGTAGCAAAGATCCCCAAGGAATATTATCTATTCTCAAGAATCCTACAGCAACTGCAAAACTGGACAAACTTGCCTAAAATCACTACTTTGTAGTTTTTATCAGTATTCATCTACAGTAGCCCTGAAGGGACATGCTGTTAAACATGCAATGACCAGAAAAAATAACATGAATTCACTTGGAAAAGTTTAGAAACAAAATTTATTTCTATTGCAGTTTGTCCACTACATTGTAACAGGAAGAGGAAGTATTGTGTCCTTCCACTAGGTTCTATAAGGCTATACTTCCAAGAAAGGCAAATGCAAAGAGACACATACATATACTTCTGAAAACCTAGATGTGCTCCACTTTGCTGAACTGTATCACATATAATTAAACACGGTACACCTTTATTGGGGTAAACTCATTATTGCTTGCTAAACAAATATAAGGGCCAAAAGACAAAGACTAGTGTTGTGTGATGATTTTCTCCTGCAGTTATGGGCCATGTGATAAGCACAGGACTGGAGTTGGTGGGAACAGCCAGCTCCCCCAGACTGAACGAGCGTCTTGCCAGTGCTGTGAGGCGGACTGTCGAACTGGCCAAAATCCAAGACATCACGTCCCGAGAGAGGCTTCACGTCAAGGCCATTGAACTTTTTTCACAAGGGTAAGAGGAGCAGACAACATTTTTGTAGGTACAGGTAATGCAAGCAAACTGGGGTCCTTGCTGCAGTCTTCCATTTTCTCAATAAGTCCCTATATTTAATGTTTGTGGACCCAATTATTGGTTGTTAAATCACTCTTACTTCAGTCATAAAAGCCCTTTAGACAAACAAAAACTTCATTCAAACCTGCTTCCAAACAAACCTATGTTCACAAATTTTACACATATTAGTTTTCATAAGGAAACAATTAATCTGTGATTTCAAAATTAAGAGTTGATTTGCATTTTTTGACTGTTGACTAACATGTGTAAAATTAAAGTTTTCACCCATTTAACGCTCTCTGTTTTTTATTTGAGCGATCCACTAAAGTGTACATTATGTCCCAGTTGACGAGAGATGGATTTTGTTTAACAGGGCGCCGGGTGAAATGGGTTCTCTTTGAAAAGAAGACATCTTTCACACATAAAATGACAACAGAAGCCTTGTATCTTTTAGGCAGTGTTCATTTGTCGTTAGGCTTCTCTTTGTCTATTCCTGTGTGATATCGCTGCATGCCTCAAATCAGCTTCTTTATTATGTGGCAGACTCAGTCTTGGAAGTAATTATTGATGTTTTATCTCCTTATTTCCCTGTGGTGTAAGTGGATATACTGTTACATTAAACAAAATTGTGTTTATATTGTCTGCTTATTGTTTTTTCAAGAGTCTTTTAATTTCTTTTGGCCAGAACTAAAGAACCTTGAAGTCTTTGCAGCTTTTCTCTTTTTGTGATTCTCTTCTTAGTGCTTCTCAAACTGCCTGACTTTAACAAGGCCCTCTTTTTCTTCTAGAAACTTTCCCAAAGCCTGCGATGCATGGGAAGACATCCTGTTAGATCATCCCACAGATCTGCTGGCACTCAAGTTTGCTCATGACACTTACTTCTACATGGGCGCCCAAATACCAATGAGGGATTCAGTAGCTCGGGTCCTGCCCTTTTGGAAACCCCATATGCCCATGTCCAGGTAGAATGGATGTAAATGGAGAGCAATAAACTAAAGTATAGGTGATGGACTTGTCATGTCACATGCTGGGTGCCCTTAATGAGTTACTGGAGCCAAATCATATTATCTCTGATTTAGAGTTGTTTTAGCTGCAGGAGGTTTTGTGATATCCAGTTCTTGATATTGATTTTTTTGTATCATTTGGCATAACAGTGAAAATGAATGTTGTACCTTCTAAGTAACCGAGTGGAAACATGTCAATTGTAAATATAATTGGCCCATGAATAGATCTCTGGGGAACACCAAAAAAGACCTGTCCGACAAATACAAAGTATGCCCATCTATCTAATTTTTTTCAGGTATTTGAAGAAAACCTGTTTTATTGCCTAATGTATTGTAATTTGAATCATCTCAGGAAAAAACCTGCCTTAAGACATCATCTAGGCTTTATTTAGAATTTTAATAGATGAGAATGATTAGCACTTACCAGAAGCTTTGGCCAATCAAATGCTTGCATAGAGATGGATCTAAACCTCCCATTGGCTGTTGGTCCAAATCGTTTATCAACACTGAATGATGGCGTATTCCTCCAGGTCATTCTGAGTACTTAAATGCCTGCTTTTTTAGTAGCTATATTCTTTCTTCCACCTCTAAAAAAGATTCCATTAGTAATTAAAGATGCAATGTATATTTTATGTTGGCAATTGCAGATGGCAATTTCATACTTAATATCCCTTCTTAATAATAATAAAACCAAGGGTAGCCCTGCAGGAACCATCTATAAACAAAAAATAAAAACAGTGAATATTATCTAAAACAAAATTGCAAATTGCAAGAAAGTGTGCTCTCCTTCAGCAGTGCTCAGTTTGTAGGAACAGGAAGTATGTAATTATTTTTGAAGTAAGGTTCAATAATGTCTTGCCTTGGTTGTATCTCTATGTCCATCTGCAGACAATGATATCCACAAGGACATTTGAAATCACATAAAGCGCTGGGAGACTTTTTTCAATTTCATAGTCAATGTATTGGCTCAGAAAGTAGTAAAAATGAGGACTGTAGAGTTCTCTTAGAAGATGACAGGTTTTCGATCGGTAGCTAATTTCTTTCACAGAAGCTGGCGTCAGGCTCTAATCCTGCAATCACGCATGTCCTTTATGGTTGAGAACTTGGCGTGAATAATCATTTACAGAACAGTGAGTTTAACAAAATGTTATATAATCAATAAAGTACATTGTTGCCACAGCCTGGGATGTTGCGAAGTATACTGTTGGAGTATCAGAAGAGGGAGAGTTTATTGCAGAAGTGTTAAAGTAACAGTGTGTAACTTTTAGCTCGTTGCATTTCATACTTGCGTGCGCATAAATAGGCCAATACACTGGACCCTAGCCACATTTTTATTTGTACAAAATGCACAAAAATGGCACTACCGTTTTAGAAGATTCTTCCAAACTTGCTGGTTTTGGATAGTTTCCTCTTGAAAACAAACAAAACAGTCTGTAGTGAGATCTGCGCTCCTAGTGTCTAAAAGTTATATAGTGTTGCTTTAAAGGCTATGGTGAAACCTTGTCTATTTTGTCTTTTTTAATATAATCTTATAAATGTGTAAAAATAAAAGTCTTGACTTATATTCACTTAAACATTTCCTTCCTTGTCAACGTGAAAACAGTGTTTCTGTTCTTTTGTGGTCAGCTACCTGAAAGGGCTGTATTCATTTGGGCTCCTGGAGACTCGCTTCTATGACCAAGCTGAGAAAGTGGCCATGGAGGTGAGATTTACTTTTGCCATTATTTCCTTTGTATACAAAAAGACACAGTAGTATAATAGACAGCAGGCCTTGAGACTATTGCTTTATGTGGAAAAGACTGAGCATTATAGACAAAATGAAAGACAGAAGCTAGGGCTGGGCAATAAATCAAATAAATTTGACTAATTTGAGTTTTAGATTTTGAAGGATACATACATATATTCATATTGCGTAATATGAAAAATACTGTGCTTTACTCTGTGTTGTGGCTAATGAAAAGTTTAAAACAAAGGCATGTGGACGTCCTTTGTTTTAACCTTTTCTTCAACATGTGTTGCATGACTTGGCATGTGGCAAATGCTCAGTCATGCAACACATGTTATATGACACAACTGCTGCTAGCACCTAGAGCAGCTCAAAAAAGGGTCACATTGACCCCGCAGATGCTCAAAACACTAATAATCACAAGAGAAACAAGTCATATTGCCTCTGTGATGCCCTGGTTTAGTGAAGTGGGAAATGTTAAACACAAACAGCATAGTGTTATAATAACGTAGCTTACTTTAGTGATATGTGCAAATTAGCCATGTGCTTCAGATTATGTTTTTTTAAGTGACGTGTCAATTGGTCTAATAGAGACAGATAGGGCTCAAACAACATGGTATCCAATGTAAAATGTAAATTTTTTTATTGCTAAATATTATAAAAATGCTCTCAAATTTAGTTTTTTGGGTCAGTAGCAAAAAATAATAATCAAGTTATTTTTTATGTTATTTTCTAGCCATATTGAGCAGTCCTAGCAATAGCTTTTTTCAGGTGTATGAAACCAAGCATTGTTTTTGTGATGTCTGCATCTACCCAATCCTCTTTGCAGGGCCTTGCTCTGACTCCGGATGACGCTTGGGCGGTCCATTCTGTAGCCCATGTCTATGAGATGAAAGCAGAAGTGGATAAAGGCCTCAAGTTCATGGAGGACAGAGAGAGTGACTGGCAGGTGGATGGCATTTGCTTGAGGCTTTTTTAACCAATCACATCTCCCTATCCTTGCTCATTTCTATTGCTGTCAGGGTCTACTGAATTAACACAGCTCAAATAGCCTTAGGACTGATATGTGAAATATGTATTTATTTAATTCCAGGTGTCCGATATACTGGCCAGTCATAACTATTGGCATTGGGCGCTCTACTTCATAGAGAAGGTAAAGATTCTAATGAGTTTTCTCAGTCAAGCGTAAAGTTGGCAGTGGGAGAGATTGTAGAATTTACATTCATGTTATCCACACCCCTGGGTAATTTAAAGTTGATTATATTGCAAGATTAATTTGTGTTTGTATCCACAAAGCACAATCAGCTAAGCCTATCTCTCAAGTCTGATGTTATTCAAATTCATCCATATCACCTCCTCCACAGGGACAGTACGAGGCCGCCCTGCACATTTACGACTCTCAGGTTAGTATCCCATCAGTCCTTTGAATGCTATGTCTGAATGAGCGCATAATGGAGTCCATTCAGAAGTCAAGCATGTACTAGGGACACCCACTAAAAGTGTTGTTTTTGTTGTGTGTCAAGACGAGGGCAAGTGTGTGAACAAAAGGAAGGCAAATCCATGTCAAGTAGCACAAGCCATCTCTTCTTATTCCACTGTCAACGGCCAGAACTGATCTTTTTTTTTTATTATTCAGGCTGTAAGAGTAAAAGTACCACACATATACTGCATAGCGCTGATGCAACGTTGCATAATGTTACTCAGGACTGACATAAGTTTTGAGTACAATGGAGAACTCTTGCATCATGTTAGGGTTATCAATGTTTAACGAGTGGTCTCAGAGGAATCCACATAACAGACTTTTATTTTATTCTTTTATACGAATCAAACTGTCAATGTATAAAGCTTAGTATCTTCTGTCTCCTTAAGGTATTCCGACGTTGTAAAACCTCAGGTTCCATGTTGGACATTGTGGACTGCTGTTCAATGCTCTACAGACTGAAAATGGAGGGTAAGATACAGACTAAATGTCCACATGGTACAACACAAATCTGAAAAGTTGGGACCTTGTATACTTTAAAACAGATCATGTGTTGGAACTGAGATATTTTTCCATTTCATGAAAAATAATAGCCTTTTAATTTGATGGCAGCAACACATCTCAAAAACACTGGGACAAAAGCAACAAAGTCATCCTTAGTTTTGAGGATTTCTTTTGTCACTTTTACCTACCTTATCAACCGGGTTTCAATTGTACGACTACAGTTCAAACGGTTGGATACTGCAGCTGGAATTTTGTTAATGTTGTTAGCCAGGAGACACATTTCTCATCACCCGAAACAACACTGCACCATACACATAAACAGGACTGATGGGAGATTTCAAAAGTGCGTGTTTTCTGTGAGTAAAAACATTGTTGGCATGTGTAGAGAAGGCAAAGTTACAGAAAAACAGAGAAAGCTCCATTGGCAAGAAAATTTTACCTTTTGGGCCATCTAGCACATATTTTTGTAGACGCATTTGATGATGACTTTATTTAATTTCAATAAATTATGCGTGTCATTACATAGCTGTAGAAGCCTGACGCAAAAAACATAGTGTTCCTGGTGAACTGAAAGTCAACTGTTGCTTCTTATTTTAGATGAATATTCATTGTTTAGTCTTTATACAAATTGCAAATGAGTAGCTATCATTTCACACATCTCATTATTCTAACACCTGCAGTGTAGCGTCTAAAAACAGTGTAATTAGAGCAATTTTGACCAGACGTTTCTTCTCAGATTAGAATGTTTACTATCCTGCTGATATTTTTAAATGTTTTTTTTAGATTTGTTTTCAGTGTTGATTTGCTTTCCAGGTGTCTGTGTAAAAGATCATTGGCGGGAGCTTCTCCAGGTGACGCAGTCTCACACCGACGATCACATGACTTTGTTTAATGACATCCACTTCCTTATGGTGTCACTGGGCGCCAAAGACAATGTCACATCTCGACGGCTGCTGGAGGGCCTCCAGGAATTGGCTCGGTAGGTTCAGCACCATTTCGTGCTCCTCAACATCAGCCTTACATAAGAGCCACTCAGTCTTATGTAAAATGCAGACAGAAAGCAGGCTTGAGTGTAGGATGGGAAACACAGGGCTGACAGAAAGAGAACTGAGACCTGGAGTTCGTCTGAGTGAGCAGGGTCTTCCCACTGTAGCAGATGTTGTAGCAGCAGCTGCGGCCTCTTTAGAGACCTGTGGTTCTAATGCGTTCTGGCATTTTGACCACGGACAGGCTGTGCCCTACTTTCTGACCACACACAACACACAGGAAGTCACCATCTCTATCTGATTTTATTAAATTGTCATGTTTTGTATTGCGTAACATGGCTGTCAGAAAGAGTATCTTTGGGGAGAACACTTAACACCAAAAAAATAAAACCGCAGTTCATGAATAAAATGTATTTTCCTTCTGTGTTAATCTGTGCGTAAGCTAAGTTCATTTGCCTATACCTCCTGAGCTCTGAGCTTACCCCACTGTATGCTTTTTAAGAAGTGCCCAAAGTGCTAAAAATGTGGGATGTGTTGGAAAGAGGTGATTGAATGACATTCCCGTACTGTTGGAAAATGAAAAACAGCACAGATGGCACTCTTCTTTTTGCTGAGTTTTAAGGCTCGTTTCTGTTGAGGTGAAGTGATGCCGCATTTAAGATTTTAGTCACATAAAATAAGTCCACTTAAGAAAATCAATATCGGTGTTTAGAACATTTTCACAGCTTTCCCTTTGTTTGAAACTAAATCCCCAAAGTTAAGAAGCAAATCTTGTAAATACTGCAGCTGGCATTTGTTAATTAAAAGACTAAATGGGAAGCAGAAATCCTGTTATTGTAAAGGGTTTGGCGATGTCTGGGGCAGGTCCTACATTATGTATAGCTCTATAACAAAAACAACAAACATGTCACCCAGAAAATAAATATTATGATTACATTGATTGGACATTGTAACATTTGTAAAAAAGCTGTTCAGTTTTATAGTGCAAAATATACTTACAGGATCACTGTCTGACAATCCTTGTTTTAGCAAAGTGTACAGACATCATTTAATGCACATTATAACATTTTGACAGAATAGGTTTTTAGTCAATGTCGCTGAAGCTCTTTGGTTGGACCTTAATGTACACACCCTTTGGGGGGGACTGGCACCGATATTCTACAGTAGAGTAAAATGTGTTTCTTTAACAAACTGAGTAAGCTGTAGTCAACCAAAGAAGATCAACGTCAACTAAAATCTTATGCACACATCAACTAATCTAGTCATTATTGTCACATAATATCACATAACCACTGTTCATCACAGTTGCTTTCCTTTAAAACACTCTTTATTTGAACTTTTGTCTTCCTGCGTATAGTTTGGTAAAATACCCCTGAGCTGCTGAGTTGTCTATTAGTATAGTATAGTAAGTATAGTAAATATATTAAAAACATCTCTTTCTCTTACCCCCAGTATTTCTTAAAGATAATTACGTATTTCCTTTAGATAATCCTGTACTGCATCACCTGACTACCCCACACACCAAACTGGCAATGGCAAATAAACAAAAAGAATAAAATAAAAAAAAAATGTATATAGTTTTTTTTATTAAAAAAATAAACCTGCTCTGTGCACTATGCCTTGTGTTTGAATAGACTCCACTGTAGTGCCCATCTGGCACAGCATGTTAAGAAACGCAATTGTTTGTAATCCCTATGTGTCTATTTCTGGATCCCTAAGTGTTTAAAGTAAAACAAATATTAGGGCCCATTCATTTATAAAGGGAGTGTTCAGAGCTGTTAATAGATATTACCTTGTTTCCGTTGTACACTGCAATGAAGTCTGTAGTCTTTGCTAAAGCTCTGTTTTTCTCACAGAGAGGCTGGGGACAACCAGCAGCATCAGCTCGCTAAATCTGTTGGAGTACCTATGTGCCAGGCCATGATGGAATATGACCAAGGCAACTACCAACAGTCTGTGGAGCTACTGTACCCACTGCGCTACCGCATTGTCGACATAGGGGGCAGTGATGCACAGGTGAGCTACAAAAGTGGAAATACAGATGTAACCCTAAAGTCAAGTCTGAGCTGAATACACTTCTTGTATGCACATCACAAAAGTGTGCTGTCCTGAGGCTCTACTGTCTTTGGATAGCATTGATCACACCAGATTGTGTTTTTTTTTTTTTTTTTTGCACACAAATGCAAAATCCCTGTTGTTGTGAAAATAAGCCAGAGGTGAAGATTGTTCTTTAATAAAAGCAACAGTCTTCCTTCTAAGAACATACAAGAGAGTGTAAAAATGTAGAGTTGCACAGCAACTTGAATAAAAAATCTCGGTGTATTGATGGACTGCATGCATTTTTTGTTCTTAGTGTTTGGAAACCGTTCCCTCAGGAGCAGCAGTATTCATAAAGTATAACAAAAGAATAAAAAAAGAAGATGGAAATGTTGGAAAAGCTTGTTGTTCTAATGGTTTTGTCCACTGCTGCTCACAGAGAGACCTCTTCAATCAACTGCTCATTCATGCAGCTGTGAAGTCAGACAATGCACGCCACCAGAAACTTGGAAGGTAAAGCAGAGTGGGGATTTCATGGCAGGGAGACTAGTACAGTCTTATCCGCGGTCTGTAAATAGAATCAGTTTGGGAAATAATGAAAAGAGAATCCTTCCTCTGAAGCTGCGGATTTCATCATGATGGCGTCGGAGGCAGCTCTGTGCCCCTCTTTAGCTGCTTGTCTTATCGTGTATATACAGACCGCAAGCTGCATGCGAACATTATGTAACCACATACATGGTGTGTACACCATGTTAGACTTTCATTATTGATCAAGTTAGCCTCTGTGCTTGTAGTGGTCGAGAATCTGCGTTCATTTCATGGTACGGTCTTGTGCTGAATATTCCCAGATGTCTTCTGGTGGAGCGGGACGCAGTGAGGCCAAACTCCCCTCTGACCCAACGTCTGATGAAGACAGCCTTGGCTCTTCACATCTAGCCCGATTGCAAGGTGTACGCAACCCTTCGAAACGCAAAAAACATCAAAGCACAGTTCTAATCCAATGTGCCTGGTTGGCTTTGGGAGAGTCCTTTTACCTAGAAGAGAGAACTAATGCTAAAACTGAACTTCTCTGTTTTCACTGGAATGCTTGTCTTTATTTGTTTATAATCTGACAGATTTTGCTTGAGCACATTCCTTGAAGATATAAAAAAGCACTTACTGTAATTTAGAATGAGAATGTAGAATAAAACGGTTGGATGCAAACCAAAAAAATACTTTTTCAGGAATTTGTGAAAAGAAAAAGTGTTTAAAGTACCCATATTAGGCTATTTCTTATTTAATTAAGTTTCTTAAAGGGTTTAAAAAAGGTCTACAGAGTTGCAAAGCCCAATGCTGAGTTTAGTGTTTAGCCCAGATTGTTTTAGAGTTGCTGTGAACGTACCTATCCATTTAAAATGCACTTTGACAGAGACTAGAGGCACAGAATAAATTGCATGTATACCAATGCAAATTGAAAAGCATACAATCGGAGAAATGAAGTATTGCATTAAGCCTGCCCCTTTTTAAATAAACAGTTATGATTGGACCGTATTTGTACCGACTGTAAATTGCTGTTAAATGAAGGTGAATGGGTTCGGCCAACAGCCACTGCATTAAGTTCATTCATAAGGTCTAAAGACGGTAAATCATATAAAAATAAACAAAATTAATTTGTGTACAATGTGTAAATACAAGGTTTGCATCCAACACAAAACGGTAAGTGAAGAAAAAAAATAATGTAGTTAATATTACTACTCTGTGATCGTTACACGTCAATTTTATTAGCAAACATTACATTTAAATATTAATGCTTCACAAATACCTTTTTTATGTTTTCATAAATAAAAGCAATGTTCAAAACAGTTTTGCACCACTGTTTCAAATAGCACAAAAAGAAATTGTCCTGAAACCCGGCAGCAGTACTGTACTGCAGTAGAAAAGAAAGGTGTCCTTGCACACGTCAGAGGGATTGAGGAAGTTCATTTTCTCAGGTGTTGTTCCGTCCTCACAACACTGAGGTAATCTCGTCTTGGATCTGAGAGATCAGGATCTGGGACAGCACAATGCCTGCAATCTAGAGGACAACAGCAGCTGCTTCAGATCGGAGAAACACATCGCACGCTCTGTGCTCCGAATCTCAATATCTACTGAAAGGTGCTGCAACACTCATTCGGCACAGTTTTTAATTATTCAAAACCTTTCGGATGATGCAATTGATAATTATTGACTTTTTATAAACACGTTGTTGTGAGCAGGGAACCCCTACATCTGGTGGCAAATTAAATTTTTATTATTAACACTTGGAACATTGGTGTTAATGCAGACTAATGTTGCAGTGCTGTTTAATGAGGTTTGATCCTCACTTTTAAAATGTGCAAAAGAAAAACACAAGCTTCTTCATCAGATTTACCACACATCAAAGCCACCCTTAGATTAATGCAATTGTTCTGGCAGGAACTCAGGGGTAATTCACCCGCTTCCCTCTGAACAGACTCATTGGGGACCTAATCAGGCAGATATTAAAGAGAGAGGGGGAGAAAGATCCAAAGTGGAAAGCTGCAGGCCCTACGTAAAGTGACAGCGGCAGAATTATTTTGATAAGTAAGCAGACTAATTATTTGGAGGCAGCTCTTGATAAGTGCTTATTTGATTTCATGGCCAATCAAACATTTTGAACTGAGCTATTAACTGCTTCTTATGCTGCCGGAAAATGGAGGTGAGTAAGACTCGGGATGTCAGGAAGAATCCAGGAGCATCGGCTGTGGTGTTTGGCTCACACTTCCTTTGCCGCACATTAACCTGCACTTTCAGTCTGGAAGAGCATAATAAATGAGTAATGTGGAGTTAAAGTTTTATCAGCATAATGTGCCTAGTTACTGCTGTCACAGGCATAACGCTCATTTTTAAATTCATCCTAATTTTCACATATTTGCTTTTATTAACTGATTTTTATTTTACAATCTCAACATACAGAAAATGGGATGTTAGAATGGATTTCTTTAGATAATTTGCAACTTGAGGTACATCCCAGTTAGTGCTATTTATTGGCTCTCTTTTTTTCTATTTATTTTAAATATAGACTTAAGTCGCCTCATAAGTCTGTGACCAATTATATAAGGGGCTTTGACTTTAATAAAGTGCAGCAGTCCTTGCACAATGGCTGCAGTGGACCGAGTATGTTTTCTGGAAACTTGGAAGCATGGTTATGCAGTTAGACCACTTTTTTAGGGCCAATACATTCTCTAAGAGCGAAGATATGATGTGCTGAAAATTATCTCATAATATATATTTTTTTAAACGATTATTATTCCTGTTGGTAAATTTATTGTCAACAGTTGCCACTAGGGACCTTGCTGTGAGGCGACTGTGCCACCGTAGCCTGGCGTAGCCTAACCCACTTCCTTTCGCTGTATAGAATAGACAGAAAAATAGGTTGGTACCCCAGCTAGTTCAAGATTCTAGTAAATATAAGTAATAAATGTAACACTCTAATCTCTGTTCAGATTCACAAAAATAATCCAAAAATAACAAGACTACTTAACTTTGTTAATGTGAAATCAAGAGTCTCATAGCTAAGAAACAAGATTTTCTTCAATGATTGTACAAGTAAATGTAATCCATGCATTAAAATAAAGTATGGTTTGACACTATTTACTTTAGACATAATTTCTTTGCCATATTTGTAAATATCTGCAGTCTACGGCACTCACTAGCCAGCTGTCATTGGATATGGTCATGCCTAAGAATAATATTTATATGAGTGGAAAATTAACTGTCATCCTGTTTGTTTTATTTATTTTTGAACCATGTTTATGTCTCATTTCCAAATCATATAAACTGAATATGAGTCCTCTAACCAGTGTAGCCCTGAGACAAGTCAATGTTTTTTAGTGACTGGCATCTTTTTAGGGACCCCCAAGCCAATAAAAGGTTTGTTTATCCCTAAAACAAAAAATAATCATGCAGTAGAAGGTTAATGGTGCCCAGAAGTGCTATCATTCTCTGCTCAGTGCTCAGAGGTATCAGCCAGACCATCATGATGGAAGCATGTTTTGTTCCCAGAGAAGTCTGAATTTTTAGGACTTTTGCTTTAGATAAAAAATAAATACAAATAAATAAAAAACATCTTTACTGTTAGCAGATTCTAGGTCAAAACGTCATAAGCTATAATGACTTTGAATCTTTGATTAATATGTCCGTTTATGCCAGGGGTCTCAAACTCGCGGCCCGGGGGCCAACTGCGGCCCGCAAGACCAAATTTTGTAGCCCGCAGGATGATATGAAAGTTTAATGTTAGTGCGCCCTGAGAGTTTTATACGTTACCACGTTGTTTGTAAAAGGTTCTTTTTTGTGCAGCTGGAACTAAACCAACCTACCATCACAGTGGAGTATATGGCTCCAGGGGGCGGGCCATTGGCTGGGCTTGATCCAGGCAGAAAAACATTTCACAACTATGGAGGAGCCTGTGTAACATCACATAGCCTTCATAAAATATCTGCTTCTTACTGTGTTTCAAATGAGCATGTTTGACCTTGAGCTGGACATTTACAATTACATTTATTTATTTAGCAGACGCTTTTATCCAAAGCGACATTGTTCTACAGTAATTACCAGTGTTACAGACACTGGAGGTAAGGTGGGTTAAGTGTCTTGCCCAAGGACACAACGACAGTATGAACTGCGGGGAGAGCGGGAATTGAACCATCTACCTTCCGGTTGAAAGACGACTGCTCTACCCACTGAGCTACTGCCGCCCCAGGGACAAATTCAATGTTACTGGCATTGGCTTTGTCATCATGCAGATCGTATTTTGTTTTCCCATCATTTGATGGCAATTTGACCGCCACTATCCATTTGGATTTGGTATCATGACGAATCTAACAAATTAACGCAAACAAACAACAAGCAGCAACAAATGTTATGTTGACAATATCACGGAGGGGAGTGGACATCCAATGGGGCCACTCAGCCAGCTCATTCATGTTCTTCAATATTCCATTTACGTTCATATAGCTCAGGTTCAGAAGAACCCATTGAAGTTAAAGAACTGTTAGTAATAACATTTGAGAGGAATTAACATAACTTTTTTTTGTGGAATACCTGATCCGGCCCAGCCTCACCCGGACTCTGTCTCCTGCGGCCCCTAAGTCATTTGAGTTTTAGACCCCTGGTTTATGCTATCAAAAACTATTGTTTTATAATGGAGTAAAAGTCGAAAACCCCAGATGTAACTGCCATTTTATTTACCTTTTATAATGACAATATTGGTAAATAGGGGACCAATGGGTGGATCCATGCTTTGTCCTGCCTTGTACATTCCTAGTGCGAGGAGATTGATTGTTTTTCATTTAAAACTTGCTTGTGAATTCTTTGATGTAGCTTTCCTAAATAAGGTGCAAGGTCCTCATTGATAAAGTGTTTCATGGACTGTTTCAGCGGCGTATTCACAATGCACCTTGTGATTGTGCCTTTTGAGGGGAAGCCAAGCCGTCAATATGTTGACGGCAACACGCTCAATCTCGTAAGCCTCCAGTTGATGCCTGTATTGACCAAGCTGTGTATGCGAGAGCTTGTTTAAAGACGAGACCAGAGTCATCACGCCGCAGAATTATAGGAGTTTACCACAGCAAAAGGCTGTGGATGCTTCCAAATTAATGAGCGGCATGCATTGATTTTATGTATGTGTGTGCGTGTGTGTGCTTACTTGAGGCAAAGCTAAGCCCAAGGCGAGAGCTCCCACCAGCAGCAGTTGAGACTCGATCCAAATCACTGCTTTGTCCGCACAGCCCACCCCGTAGATAGACTTGTTCGCTTCCAGGTACTTTTGGGTTTGAACTCCAAACCCACACATTGTGTTGATCACTGCCTGAAGAAGACAACAGTTTCAAATCATTGCTCTTGTTTTTAATTTCTAAATAGGGTGACCAGATAAGATTGGCTGAAATTTGGGACGGGGGGGTATTTCAAATTTCAGATGATGAATATCAAACTTGAACCAAGCGATCTGTATGATTGTTGGTGGGCCACACAGTGGAACACAAAGGTCAGCTCAGCAGCAGCTATTTTATTATACATGGAATCAACCTGCTTCTTAAAGAAGGACGAGACCAACGTGTTAGTCTGTAGAGTCGCGGTGTTGGTACAGTGTAATTTGCTGCTAGCATGCAGCCTAACATCTTCCTCCCCTCCGTGAGAAACACCAAATTCTTTCCAACACACTTTGCAGAATGCTTTACTTTCATCACTTAAGGCTGGGATACTTCCTCACCCACTCCTCCCGGTACCTGCAGAGGCGTTTTTGCTTTTTAGCAGCATGTTGGTGTTCCAGTACACCAGCCATGTCAACGGAATGAATGAAAATTAGCTTATTAATATCTAAATTTGTGCCTAGCCGCATAAGTAATTAATTAATAAAATTTTTTTTTAACTTAGAATGTTGCAGCCAATGAGCAGCCGCGGCGGCGGGGGATGGTTACAGGACGGTTCAACCTCCACAGACAGTTTTTATTCAATTCAATTTATTAAATAATTATTATTTTTAATGTCTATCAGACAATAACTTCTCAAGCTTTTGCTTTAGTATAATTAGTATAAAATCCCAGATTTTTCGCGACGTCTGGTCACCCTATTTCTAAACCATATATAATACACTGTTTGGCGAAGTTTTCAGGAATTTTTTGTCTTTTGTCTTCACAGACTTAAGCTTGTGTGACAGCTGAGGAAGATTTGTGCCCAAGCCAACTTATTGTAGGCACAAAAAAGAGGAAAAGGAAGTGTCAGGAGATGTTTTTTTTTTTTTTTTTTTACTTCAACTCAAACTGAATCTATTTGATGTGTCAAGACAGTCCCTTAAGTATTTTTTGCAGTAGCACGTCACTAACAACAGGAAGCAGCACTGCTCCAGTTCTTATTGTGTTTAATTAATTGATTTCTTACAACCATGTAGAAAAAAAAAAAAAGCTGCTGTGATCTGTTTTCTGCGTAGCATGATGTAGAATCAATATTAGCGTGATCGGTGTGTTTTCTTCTCAGTACTCTGTCTTCACACAGATTAGGAGGAATTGTCTGCGCTGACCTGCATACACGCCGCAGAAGCACTTTGTATCTGTCTATGTGAGCATAAGTCTGTGAACTCAGCATTGCCTGTGTATGCTATTTACATACTAAACACGCACTTGCACATGTTCTTATCTTTTCAATGCATGCACAGACGGCTGAGTGCTGAGAGTAAATATTAAAGCTCAATCAAATAGGTCTTCTGATGGCAACACTGCCTAGTGTAGTGATTTAAGATTGGTCATGTAGCTCAAGGCTAAATTGGTTTTATGGTGGACTAGATTGTCTAAATTTACTTTGGATGCCATTTCTTAGACATTTGTAAATTTATGCACTCTACCTGACTCACTAGTCAGCTATGCCTAAGAATAATAAATGACTGTATTCTCTTGAACGGAAATTGAACTGTCATCTGTCACGTCCGTTTATTGTAACTCATTCTTTCATTTATTTAAATCTTTTGCATAGTAATAGTTATTGTGTATTTGGCAGTGATTGGTTCATTAAGTTAAACCAATTGAGAGCATCAGGGTTGTAGAGAGAGGAGAGACAACTGAGGGGAGGTCAATTTAAAGTGGCGTATACATACTCTAAAGGCGAGTCCTATTTCTCCTGATTACATGGCAGCCATTAAACAAACATTTCAAATAGAACATAAATTCTAAGAACAAACCGTGAAACACAAAAACAAATCAAAAGTAAAGAAAAGCTTATGTTGCCTTATTTTATACAATTTATTTCTTTTTCCCTGTTTCTAAGGAGTATATAACTAACCTATCCCTAACAGGGGGTTAACGGACTAAAGCTACAGGCCTACTATTGCAGACTGCAAAGCCACTTGAGACAAACTCCGGGTTATGGTTGACTTGACTTGTTTACCTTTAGATAAAGCACCTGGGAACACCCATGTTTTTACTTTCACATTTTTCCTGCAAACAGATGCTGCAAACTGATCCCCACACCTCATAAAAATTTTACTGCTTGCTTTCAGGTTAACAGTTAGTGCCATAGATTGTTTACATTTATTTTACGCACCTCTCCGGGAACAGGTGTACAGCAGGAGTAAGGAACGGCGCAGCGCTCGGAGCTGGGGTTCTCATGTGTGCAATTAAAGTACAGGTTCCAAGACCAGTCCGTGTAGTTATTCCATCCACAGCACTTGAACTGAGAGACAGGGATAAAGCAAAGGGATATATTTTTAGAAACATATAGGCTTGGACTTCACTTTACATCCCGTAAGACTGTGTTCCTCCCGAGAGGATACCTAGCGAAGCAGTAGAGGAATCCCACAGACACATACAGTTCAGTTTTTGTGGTATCACTAGAATCCACCTTCACTTTCAAACACCACAAGCTCTATTCATTTATTCCTGTCAGGTGCATAGCTTAGAAAAATATGCACAGGCGTTCTTCCAAAGTGACATTGGCCTGAGTAGGCCTACCTCTTTTTGGATGTAATCCATCAGGTTCTGCAGATCCAGGTCATCTCTGTAGTGCACAATGGCTTTCTTCACAAATTTTCCCAGTGCATCCCTGGTCTGCAAAAAGCATAGAAGTTACTTTTAATAACTGAATAAATTATTTAGGCCAAATGGTCTTTTGTACAAGATTTCTTACCAGTTATTTAGTGGAATTTAGCCTAAAATTCAAACGGCTCTCACTACAATCAAAATGCCTTCGCTTTTAACATTTTAAAGGCAGGAACACATAAATAGGTGTACTCAGTGCTTACGTTGTAAAGATGGAGGTGGGGGAACACAGAGAATATTTAGGGGATGTATTCCGCCTGCATTGAAAAGCAAAAAAGGTAAAGGAACTTTCATTCATTTTCTACCGCTTTGTCCCATTAGGGGTCACGGGTGACTGGAGCCTATCCCAGCAGCTTTGGGCCTGAGGCGGGGTACACCCTGGACAGTGGCCAGTTAGTCACAGGGCTAACATATAGAGACAAACATTGACAGACAACCATTCACTCTCACATTCATTCACTAGGGACACTTTAGAGTTTCCAATTAACCTGTACATGCATGTCTTTGGACGGTGGGAGGAAGCCGGAGTACCCGGAGAGAACCCACGGTAACATATGGAGAACATGGAAACTTCTCACAGAAAGACCAAAGATGGCCGAGAATATTTGAGTCGGCCGGGTTTTGAACTCACAACCTTCTTGCTGATGAGGCAGGAGTGCTAACCACTCTGCCGTAAAGGAACATATGTAGTCATAAAGGCTGTGTCATTGCTTTCTGTTTATAAATGTGGCCATTTTAACAAACTAATGGTCAATTTAAAAATGTTTTAAAAGTGGCCAAATTAACCATTTACTTTAACAAGAAACTTGTCCTGAAAAAAAGAGGTGCCGCATCCTGTCCAATAGGTCCCGATCCCGATTTAGGGGGTGGGGACTATTCCCCTGTGTTCCCCCACAAATGAAGCACTGTTTGTATGTTCACTGGCTGAGCGTAACTACCTAGGTGGTAAGCTGCATTTTAATATTAGAAGGCATATAGACGTTTGTTAGATTTGTACAGTAAATACTATTGTTAATTATAACAAAAAATCTTAAAATTCTGAGTTTAAAAATGCGCAGGTGTTGCAGATTGTTTTCATCAAAAGACCCCCAACACTTGTCAACAACATAGAATGTAGGTTAAATATATACTTTTTAACATAATTTTATAATGTTTTATTTATTCTCATATTTCCATTCATTTCCAGTCATTATTTTGAGAAAAAAAAAATACTTTTGAGTTTTAAAGTCATAATTATGACTGATTATGCTTTTATTTTTATATAATATAACATATCCTATATAAGACCTATGTCTAAATCGAGACAAAACATAAAAGAATAAACTAGTATTTATTTCGGGTTAAATGCTGCTATGGGATATACTTTTGTGTTGACTTATATATTTTTATTACTCATCTAAGTTTTGTTGCATTGGCACTCACATTTATCTTTAATGGGCGGCAGTGGCTCAGTGGTAGAGCGGCCGTCCTTCAACCGGAAGGTAGTAGGTTCGATTCCCGCTCGCCCCACAGTTCATACTGTCGTTGTGTCCTTGGGCAAGACACTTAACCCACCTTACCTCCAGTGTCCGTAGCACTGGTGTATGAATGTGTGTGACTGTAGAGTGTTTGGTGGTGGTAGGAGAAGGTTGTGAGCGCCGTTTGTGTGGCTGCCCCCCTCTCTGTCTGCCCCAGGAGTGGATGTGTGTGGATGGGGTGAGTGGAAACTTCATGTAAAAACACTGTTGTAAAGCACTTTGTGATAATTATCTGAGAAAAGTGCTATATAAATAAATTACTTACTTACTTACTTAATAGCGGTCCGTCTTGGAATACATCTTGCAAAATAAATAATGTAAAATAAGCGTTAACAATAATGATGCCTTTCTTTGTGGAACGCCCAGTGCTTAATTTGTGGTGGAACACATAAGACCTTATTCCCCCACCTTCTATTTTGGGACTGGGACCTGTTTGACTAAATCTGGACCCTCTTTTTTATTTTATTTTATTTAATTGTTTTCTTAGGAGAAGTTATTGAAAGTAAAAGTTAATGTGACATGTTTAAAACATGTTTAATTCTGATTTATAACAGTGTCCTTTAGTTTGTTGAAATGGCATCATTTAGAAACAAATGACTATAATGCAGTCTTCATAACAACATATGTTCATTTACTTTTTTTTGTCTTCTCAATGCAGGGGAAATACTTCCCCTAAATATTCTCTCTGTGTCCCCCCCTCACCTCCAGTTTAAGCACTGGGGACGTCTAACATCGTGCTGTTTAAATTGTGTTAGGATCCATTGGATGTGTGTTAACAACAAAGCTCGTACTGCACTAATAAAACCATTTAGGACGTTGGGATCACTCTGAGCACATAAACCGCAAATTATGCAGGTTTTATTTGAGCAGCGGTTGATAATTACTTGAACTTAGTAATTTATTATTATAATGGAGCAATTTTCATCTGCTCCACTTGAGAAGAATAAACAGAGCCCAGAAGAAATATAAATGTGATTGAATATGTAACACTGATTTGAGACCAAATGCATTTCAGTGGCTGACATTGTTATTACTATATTTCGTTAGCTTTCATTGTCCATAAAATTATACTCCTTTGGTGTATTAATGAAGCCTTGTATTGTTAATATTGAGTTTCACTGTTCTCGCGTATAAATAGAGCTTGAAAGGATATTTAATGCAAATCTGTTCCCTTTAATATTCTCAAAACAAGTGGGGCCACGGTTTTAAAGACTGAGTTCAGATGTAATGTATGCAAATGAGCAGCTGAACTTTTTAAATTTCATTAAGCTCGGAATGAACTTGTGTGAGCGTTTTTGCTGAAGGCTTTGTGAATTGTTCCTCACACAGCCCACGTGCAAACGAGTTAAACTGATAAATACGGTGTCCAAATAGCCTCACTTTTTCTTGCCTAAATTGTATTTGAATGATCACAGTTACTCCCACTGCACTTTGTGGTACAGTAGTGGCTTGTGGGCTTCAGGAACCCACCGTCACGCCTGTGTCATTAGTGGAAGTGTCTCCTTTAAGGGAACGGTTGAAATGAAACATTTGGTTCCACTTTGAAGCACCGAAGCATTTGAATCATTTAGCGACGAAGGATGCTGCGAGGGTTTAACTGCTCTGTTTAGCAGCAGGCAGTCCGAGTGCTGACTGAGAACACAAGGGAGAGGCACAGAGGGCATCGTCAGGCACCAAGCAAATCGCCACCAGACACCGATGTCAGCCACTGTTTCCCCCGCCGTGTGTCGTGTTCCTTTTCACAGCGGAGCCATAATGGGATCATACTGTAGGTGGAGGCTGGAAGGGGTGTCCTAGTTCTTTCTCATAGTCAGAACTAATCATTGCAGACAGAGATGCATACATTTACTGTTTTCAATTACAGTCTACTCTGAGAATGATATTAAAAATAGTATATTTATTTTAAAGCATCCTTTTTAAAAAGTGTTTATTTTTTAGCTTTTAGACACAAGTTTTGGAGTACACTGCATAACAACCATTTATAACGTCACAGGAGGCAAATACACTTAATGTTTAGCACAAATATAACACCTTATTTTAACTGTAGGCCTACTATTGATTTACTAAGTGCTGTTTATATACATTTTTGTACCGCTATGAAAAGACTGTGTGGTGTTTAGTATTATACATAGATTATACAAATGTATCTCTGTTAAAGTCTAAAATACAGCTTACTACTGACACCTGTCTAGATTTAAGCTAATATTGATCGTCTTTATGCTCTGTATTTCCTTCTGTACAAGTGGGACACAGGCAGAGTAATTTTTATTTTATTTTTTATACTGTAGATAGGTCTCAGTGTACAAATGTGGCACATTCCTCAGTTCAGCCTGAATTTAGTGTTGCGTGCCGTCAGGAGCTCTATAGTCTACACAATACACACAGAATTTGAGGGGAAAAAATGTACAATATCGACAATTGCTGCATAAATAATGATAATGCTTTCATGTGCCAGACAGTCTGTACATGCTTTAATGTGCTGCCTTTGACATCCATAGGAGGTGCATCTCTGTCTAAGGTGGCTTGGAATGGCTTTCATTTCTTGGCAAGCACTAAAACAGCAAAGGAATAACTTGTTTATTTTGGAGAGCATTATGTCAATAATAGAACAAAATAACACAGTCTTGGGCTGTTTTTGCTTAACTGCCTGTGTGAGACAAACTCCAGCATAAAGAATTAGCATTGGCATATGCTCATATCCACTATTGGACACTCTGTCCTTTTATGATTAAATAAAGAGGTAGAGACTAAGAGCTTTGTCTTAAAACTCTGCAGCAGGACACACATTCTGTTGGAGATAGCCGCTGCGACGCTCATTCACAAGAGTTAATGTCTGGGGTAAGATATTTCCGTTATTCTTTTGTGTTCTAATTAAAAATGCTTATATTAACTTAGATGGTAAATTTCACAATGGTAAATCTTATCATTGCAATATTAAATCGCCCTCTTTCTTGATATTACACAACTCTACTGGGGACATTGATAGTTTACAGAGTGCACAGCCTGTTATTTTTATATATTTTTTTTTGTTTTCTAGTATCTATTAACATTATGCTTTGTGGGGGCCATGTCCATTTTCTGTAATAACACTGTTACACTGCGTGCACACAACGATTATCACCAACATTTGCGGCTCTTACAAATGAAATGGCTTCAGATAATCTACTGTTGAAGGGCCTCTCTCATCTGGCTTCTCGGTCCAGTTGTTAACACCACACTCACTGCTGCACTGCTGCTGATGGATAACCATAAACATAATAACACTCTGTTGGTGTGAACTTGAATCAGTTTTTTAAGTAGTAGTTGTTGAAATCACTGGGAACATGAGCTGTGTTCCAGTGTTAGCTGCTCTTGGTGCTCATTCCTTCTGAAACGTATTATTTCAATTCACTCATTAATTATACAGATCCATGAAAATTATAGGTTCAATTCAATTTAAACAACAGCAGCGATAATAGCCTAGTAAATGTATATAATTGTATTGCTCACTAAATGATAGGGTGTTAATTATAGGGGTGGCTGAATTAAATGAGACTCTGACTAACAGAAAGGAAGAATCGACTGCTTAGGTTTTTAACTCTACATAAAGCATATTTTTGGCCACAAATCCATTGTGCTTTATTCTTATCATTACACCGCGGAGAAAGGTTACACAGATCAAGAGGAATTTCCATAGCAATTCTTAGGTTTTTATTCACCACAGAATAGTGAAGAGTGTTGGAGGCAGAGAAGTCACAGGGTTTTTAAAATAAAATTCTGAATTAAATTAAATCCACTCCTATGTATTCTACAAAAGTGTATTTCACCATTTTACCCAGGGGCATTTTTGGGTCAATTATTGTGTGTTGCTCTTAATCTTACTTAATACAGCAAAAAAACTGGTGGCAAAACATTTTTTGGGAGGCCATATGAAACCTGGTTTTGTCATATACTCAAAAATGAGCAATAAAAAAGAAGTTGGGACTTTGGGCTACATTTGTTCACAAGGAAATCCTGCATATTATGCCCTTAAGCTGTTTCAGATTGCAAGTCAAATCTAAATCTAAATCAGATATGCATGAGAAAGTGCAAAAGGCAAACGTAGGTCGACACAAGAAGATGTAATGACGTAGATCCTCTCCTCTTGCAAATCTATAAATATTCGATCTAAAAATGGGCCTAGTACTGAAGAGGTTTAACCTGGCATTTTCTGGAGCAGTGCTGATAAACTCTGAAGAAAAACTGTATTTTGCCACTGTTCTACTTTCTGTGTGTTGCCAGCAGCCAATAACCTTCTAGATTGCTGGCAAACAGAGACTTTCTCACTGTTGCATCATTATTTTCCTTGAGGACACAGTTTTCATAATTTACATAACAACGTGTGCTGTAACAAAAACACCTCCTCCGGCCGGATTAAAAAGTATGTGTTTTTGTAGAATGTGAATTTAAACAAGCAAGCAGACTTCAACAGAATATTCTTCCGTTTACACAACTATGCATTTTGGTAAAATTCTTAATCTGATTGAAAGCTATTAGATTCCAAGTGGAACGGCCACTTCAAACTGACACGAACATATTTGACACTTTTGTTGCAAAGGTGCATAAAGCCTTAGTCATTAAGATTTGACAATGCTCAAAATGTTTTAACATTTCTTGCCATGTGAAGCAAAGTGTAAATCAGCGTAAAAGGACTGTTTTAACTGAGTCACTCTGTTGGTACATCTACTAAAAATACAATATATGCGTCACACATTACTAAAGCAGTGATATATAATCCACAATGTGCTAATTCTTGTTCACATATTCAAAACAGATATTCTCTCTGTTGGAGATAACTCAAAAACAATTGTAACTTAATATACTTATTTTCTATGTTATCTTCTTTTATTTAAAATAACTTGTGTAAACGGGCACCAACCTGGTCTGTGTAGAAGAAACCCAGCACTGCTATGACCAGCTGAGTGACAAAGACCAGCGTCAGGGTGAGGGAAAACTAAACACCAAAGAGAAAAAAACATTCATTGGCTCCAGATGAAATATAATTTGAGCTGGTGTGTCAGGAGCTAATATTAGTAATGGGGATGTCTGTTACTGTCTTGAGGAGGCGGATGTTCTCTCGAAGCGCTCCGATGCAGCCGCAGAATGTGATGAAGAACATAACCACCCCCACCACGATGAGGATGACAGCCGGGTCAATGAGGAAAGTGTCCCGTACGGTGTCTGCCAAAAAGACATTTAGATGGACACATGGACGCTCTTTCCATTTTACATTGACAAACTTATTTTTTTATACAAATTACATTAATGTAGACATTAAAGTATTATAAGGGCACACAAAATGAAAATTTGAAAGATAAAAAAAAAGATGGACAATTCTGTTTGTTTTATGTGGATGTCTTGTACAGACCTGTAGCTTTCTGGATTTTTGCATAGACCCCGATGGCAATAATCAACAATGAGAAGACCTGCATAGCGAAAAATAAGCAAATGTAAGTGAGAACATTTTTCTCACGACACAGACTTTATAAGAACTTAAGTCAGACTTCTGTTATGGTTTGACACTTTATACAACACAGACTCATCTATAGTTTAAGAGAATAGAGTTGGCATAATAATAAAAGCTTAACATAGTGAAAAGAATATTCAGGTACTGAGTCAGCTCTTAATACTCTTTGAACCCTTGATATTTAACTTCCTCCAGAGTCGCAACACTGCCACACACCATTACACTCTTCCAAATCTGCTCCTCACATTCAGGTCTTATAACTCATGTAAACAACATGGCATTGCTCTGATTGGAAAACACAAGTTTCACCTGCCCTTTGCAAATGCTTGGTCAGGTTAGTACTCTAAGGGAACTATAATAAAAGCGGTCTAAAAACACAAAGTACAAGTTACATATAATGACAATAAAGTCTGATTCTGAAACCTTTTCATGGATGATTGGGAAACTCCACATTCTATTGCTCTCATAAGTACGATAGAAGCTGATGTCATGTGTTTGTAATGAGACCGATACATTACTGTGCATCACTCATTATTAAACTCTAATGCTTCTTAAACAAAGCACAGTTGTAAAGACATTGGCTCGCTTTTATGGCTCTGTTAGTTATTACTGTAGCACAGTGCAACAAAACTTTGCATTGTGTACTTTTGTTGGAAATGAAACTTAAAACTACAATGTTAATTTGCTAATTAATCCATTGGGTCCTTGCTGAATAATCAAACCTTATTGTTGTGTTAATGCTTGATATGAGACAAAAAAAGATGTGGTAGATTTAGAGATCCTTTTAAATTACATATTCTGGATTTTGGTGAAAGGCAATATTAAGGTCTCATAATAACTACATAATTCTTGATTTAACAGAACATGAATATCTTTCTTTGTTGACCTTCATTTGCCACGGTTCTAAAGATTATGCCTCAGAAAAGTTTTAGAAAAGTTACAATTCATTACATTTTTTTGACAAAAGCCTGATTGCAATAACGACACCTGTGTGACCATCTGCCAATTCAATTAAAAAAGAATTCACCGTTCAGAAAGAAACTTTTCGCCTTATGTCCTTCTGGGAAAACCTTTGTAGTGTATGTGAAACATGTTGCAAAATATGCTGCTTACAATTTGTCTGAGTTTGTACAACAGCCTGTATTTGCATTGTCAGCGATGACAGATAGTGATTGGATAAGTGGCCTCACACGATTCCCAGATGCTTGTGATTACATTTGCTTTATGTGTTTTTTACGTCAGCAGAGAGACATAAAACGGAATTGAGGCATTAATCAATGTATTTGGATGGCATTTATGTGGAGCTACAGATTCTTTTAGGAACTATTTCCCGTTTTCTTTTTTTTTGTTTGTTTTTTTCAATGAAGTACTTGAAAAATACAAGACAATTTGTTCACAGAGATTTGACTGTTACTCTTGAGAGGAACTTGACCTTGCTGCAAAATCATGGTTATTACCAGCTGAGGCTTTACTGAGCAATCTTGTATTAGGACTACAGCACGGTGGCTTTGCTATAAGACAATTATTTTTTCTTCTACAGTGGAAAAGACATGTAAGTAAGAAAGCAAGAGGTGGTGTCTGTGCATCGCTGTAGTTTTTTTTTTTTAAAACGACCTAGGAAAACAGTACAGTAGCAGAAAACAAAAGCTCCCACTGTTTAAAATATTGAACACAAAAGAGACGTTGGTGGCGGCGCGCCCCGCAAGAGTATGTCTTCTAATGAGATCTCGGAGCTGCGACAACACTCGGGCAGATGGCTGTGGCTGCTGTAAGTAATGGAGAATGCCGAGGATGCAACCTGACAACAAATAAAACAAAGTTGAATTAGCTTTCTGCTGATTGCCTCGTCTATGCTAATTTCCCTCCTTTGCGTGACCTCGAATAACAATCATACGCAGCCCCCTATTTCCATTCCCAGGACTAATTGTCTTTGCGTGCCTTCACCTTGCTGTATACAGAATTGCTTTGTCTTGCTTGTAAACAGCCTGTTAGTGCAGGTGGAGGTCATGGCAATACATGCTCGTGGCAGAATTCACTTTTTGCATGTCCAAAACTATCATTTACATCTTTATCTACACCCATGTGTCAGTTAGGACAGAACAATGTAGTTATCTACTCACACTGAAATTGATATAATATGAACATGGCATAGTTACATTTTAAATATACTATGTTTTAAAGCTTTGTTGCAATTTCCAGGGCTAATAAGACAGCAAAAAGGGGGAAGAAAATGTGCTTAAATATCAACATGAGTTTCTCCTCCTGCAGTACTCAGGTCTCTGTTTGTCCACTCTAGGCCGCTGTAGTAACTGGAACAGATATTAAAAAGCTTAAAATATTATGGAAAATAAAGAAATAGAATAGAAATTTGCAAATGAACAAATACAACTCAAGAGCTTTAGAGTGCACACATCACAAGAAGAAACCACAAATGTAGACATTAGGGAGGTGTAAAGCGGTGTAATTTATATTGTGCTAATGGAGGAAATGCATAACCCTCTAACCCATACCCTGTCAACATCAGCTCATTGACTCTCGGATGTCTGCTCTTCGGGTCACTGGCACAATTGTTACCGTAAAGAGTGCTACAAAAGAGCACTCACGTTTGACTACGTCCTTGACTGCAGTCAACCAGAAAACATTGTTGTAACTGATAGGCTCTACTACTACTGTATACTACCTATATAAGCTAATTGGTAGGTATTTTAAACAACACATGTTATTTGGGGGCGCAGTGGCTCCGTGGTAGTTTGACCTATAACCGAAAGGTTGGCAGTTCAAATCCCACTCTCCGCACAGTACATACTGTCATGTCCTTGGGCAAGACACTTAACCCTCCTTGCCTCCAGTGACACAGCTCTTGTGTATGAATGTGTGAGAATGTTGCTCTGGTATTTTTCTTATTCTAAATCTGGTCTGTGTATTTTAAATTTGACTTTTATTCCTGTAAAGCACTTTGAATGGCCCAGTGTATTAATTGTGCTATATAAATAAATGGTGTTGCCTTGGTGTATGAATGTGTGAATGTTTGGACAACAGAAGGAAATTAGCCTAAGACTACAATCTGGCATGTTTACATTCATTTGGCTGTGACTCATGTATGTTCATCAACACGCACTGTCCCTATCAAATTAATGAAATAATAATAATAATAATAATAATAATAATAATAATAATAATAATAATAATAATAATAATAATAATAATAATAATAATAATAATAATAATAATAATATGTTTCTTTAGGTATCTACCCATTGATGGACAATACCTTTTTGAATTTTGCTGTGGTGTAAGCTGTTTGCACACAAATAGAAGAATAGCTGCTGTATTTATTTATTGGGTGTGAACAGAACTCTTTTTATCCACTCTGCAGAACTAAATTGTTACTTTGAAGAGGTGTGTTGAATCTTCTTCACTATTTTTTTTTAAATCAATACACTTGACAAGACAAATGCTGACAAAAGATGATTTCTTCATAGCAGTTTGTTTGTTTTTGATTTTTTGCCGTTGGAATTGTGTGTTTGTTGCACTTTCATTCGTCATTTTGCCACTCTGTGTGAATACAGGTGACGCTTTGCAACAGGAGACGCACAAACATAGCCACTGTGAATGTATTCCGGGCTTTTCAAAAAGGGTGAATCAGGCTTCTCTTGGTGGATTGTTTGCTGAGGTGAAAGCCGGCTGAACTGAGCCGTGGGGACACAGGGACAAAGACCTGATGGATTACGGCTGCAATGTTCGCTCCTGAGCCTGAGTCTGATAAACAAAGTCAGCACACATACACACACACACACACACACTCACACATACACACACACATACACACACACACACACACACACACACACACACTCACACACACACACACACACACACACACACACACACACACACACACACACACACACACACACACACACACACACACACACGGCGCTGCTGCTACAGTTACTGCTGATTCGCTCAAAATGCAGTAAGGTGCACTCCAGTGTTTGCCACCACACTGTTTACCGTGTAGGACAGGATAAACAGGGCTATGACAGAGGTGTCAAGCCACAGATGTGATCGCTAATGTGTTAGCGAAGGAAAGAGCCCCACAGACGGGCCAAGATGAGGAACAAAGCCCTAATGTACGCTGTTATGGCTGCTCCGAAGATTCTCGTCTACTTTTACGTCCTTTTTGCAATTATCTCCAAACATCCATCTTACATTTACAGTCTACAGTACAGCCTTTACATTTCTGGAGCAGCTCCTGGGCTTTTACGAGGTAATGAAATGTGTGCAGTTACAGTCAAGGAGCAGGTGTTTTATAGTTATGAGTCAATGTTTGACTAATTTGATAAGAACACAACAGTCAATATCCATAACAATGATGTACAAGCAGTCGGCGTCCCTGCTATAGAAACACTTTTCACTTGGATTATATGCCTTTCAACATCAAACCATGACCAGATTCATTTCACTTTTTGAGAAGAATCACAGTTTGGAAATAACTTTTTAGCTCACTCGGTAGAGTGAATACAGCCCATAATAAAGGGGGGTTGCTTGAGTTAAACCATAAAGATGCAATGTGCTAAATAACTCCTGGGCTAAACAAAATTCAGTGTTAATTTAGTGTATAATTGTGTAAAAAAAAAAATTACAGTTTTACATTGCCAATCTGGAAATCAACTTTAAAAACCCTATAGAAGCCACTATAAGTTCCATTACAAATCCTGTTCGGCTGCATCAAGACAACAAACTGAGCCCTGCTTGAGGAGAAGCACATACACGGTTCTCTTCTGCACACATCGTGAAGTCTTCATGAAGGCTGAGGTCATCTACATAAATATAATCATCAGAAGATGCATTTTAAAACTTCACACACCAATTTTAAGCACTATGTAACCTTTCAAGATATTCAACCATTGACAAGGACTCTCAGCACAGCTGCTGCAAAGTCACAAGAGAGTGTCATCTCTGTATTCATGCATTGGATGAACAATGGCCACATTGGCCAGTTAGTTGCAGGGTTAACACTTAGAGACAAACACTGATAGACAACCATTTAAACTCAATTATTCACTATGAACATCTGGCAACAACATCTCAATTAGCGCTGCCCCATATTAGAAAAACTATGTTTAATATTGTGATAACAATATGACCTGCTAATGTTGTATAATATCAATAACTATTAAATTTAAAAAGAAATACAAAGCTCTGGACAAACTGCCACAGGTGAAACTAGGACTAAATTTAGGACTAAATCAAAGATTAAGCTGGACTTTTTGAATATATTTTTTTTTTACTGTACAGTTATTTTCACACAGATGCACAGAGGAAAGGCCATAACGTTATTGCTATATAAGCTCCTCTTTTTGTGATACAGGTATTGTGTTGGTAGACATTGCATGTTTACATTACACATTTACTATTTTACTTATTTCTAGTGGAACTCCACATATTATTTGTAATTATAAATTTAAAATGAAAACTGCAGCAGTGAAAAAGGGCCCCTCGCACCCCTTGTGACTGTGGAAGAAAACGCCACAAAGACTTGCTGTACATCACAGAGCATAGGTCCAAGAGACTTTTGGCCGGTCTATGTGTGTCAAGTCATAAGTATGCGCGCCTGCAACTTTGATTCAAAATGTCTGCCTTTACTTTAGAGATACAGCTGAATATGTGTAATACATTTGATTTTAGCTATGTCAAATAAAAATGTTGAGTTTCTATACTCAGTGGCCTTATTTCATGTTTGCTACTGCCCAAAAAAAAATTCAGTAGCCTAATTTTCATGGCATATGTGTCTAGATAATTTTGACCAAGCTTGGGGCCTGTCGGATGAAAACCCAAGGAGGAGTTTGTTAAAGTATGAGGGTAAAATTTTGAGTTTGAGTCTTTATCATTATCTCATGCTATAAATACCAAATTATTAATAATAATATTATATTCTTACAATTACAATAGGACTCTTGCTGAAGTGATAATAATTAATAATACTATCACTAATAATAAATTGCGTAAGTAATTATTTCCATTTTTGATAAACATTTGGGAGAAACATTGTTCACCCAGGCTGCAATCAGCTCATCTTCTTGTTAAAAATTGTCTTGTATGTATATAACTAAATTTTAATAACTTTTTAAACACACATATAACTTCTGTCAACCTAAACTAGTTACAAGATAGATTAGATGTTTCTGCAGCCCTGCAAAATATCTGTGTATTACATTGCTTTATCTATTATTTATTCATTCTTTTACTTTTGGCTTTTTATTGCAGTTTCCTCTGCTTCAGTGAACATGAGGTTTTATTTAAACTGCACTAAAGCTGAGAATTTGTAATAAAGGAATACTTTTATAGCTTCCTGGAAACAACAGCTGCTACAAAATCCATTACTCACCCAAAATAGGAAGCTGAAGAAGAAGAGGAAGTATCTGATCCAGGGGTTGATGAAGGAGAACGTCTCGGCCCGGTTCAGGTTTAGCCCTCTGTCCATTGTGCAGTTACTTCAATACTTGTTGTAGCTTATGCAGTCCGTGTTTGCAGCCCCACCCCGTCGGTACTCTGCTGCCAAAGCCAGTACTGCGCTGCGAGGAGGGGTCTGCTGCATTCTGGGGGGCTAAAAAAAGCAGGTTACGGGGGGCTATGGGCTATGACGCTGCCCCATATGCTGTGGTAGTAGGGCCCAGAACAGTGTATGTAGGCCAGCAGGTTGGATTACACCATAATGTGTGAGGCAGACTGCAGCTGAAAAGCCTGGGAGCTTTGCAACACATTGTCAGCCTGGCACTCTCTTTCCACTGCGTCCTGCTTGGTAAGCACACAACTGGACCACCTTTTAACTTCATAATGCGGTCAAGCCATCACACTTTTGCAAAACGCCAGTCAAGCCAGCCCAAAATTGTAATATTGTTTATATTGATTACTGACTTTGTGAATTAGAAATATTTTTTATACAAACTGAATATTAACTGATAACCTGACATTGATCAGTCCAGTTCAGTACATCTAGGCGCTGTTTCCTTGTATTTACCGTAAAACATCTAATACAAGGGGCCCTCAAAAGACAAGATGGGGCTGGCTTGACTGGCGTTTTGCGAAAGGGGGATGCCTTGACCGCAGTATCTTCATGTTGAGAGTTAGACATGCAAATGTCAGAAGCTAAGCAGACCACATTACATTTACAATGATGAAAAAGTTTACATACTCCAGTTCTTAATACTATTGTATTGCCACCTTTAACATCAAGGACAGCTTGAAGTCTTTTGTGGTGGTTGTGGATGAGGCTCTTTATTTTCTCAGATGGTAAAGCTGTCCATTCTTCTTGACAAAAAGCCTCCAGTTCCTGTAAATTCTTGGGCTGTACTGGATGAACTGCAGGTTTGAGATCTCCCCAGAGTGGCTCAATGATATTGAGGTCAGGAGACTGAGATCAGTCCAGAAATTTCACTTTATGCTGCTGTAGACAATGACAGGTCGACTTGGCCCTTTGGCTCGTTGTCATGTTGGAACATCTAAATACATCCCATACGCAGCTTCCGGGCAGATGAGTGCAAATTTACCTCCAGTATTTTCTAAAACATGCTGCATTCATCTTGCCATCAATTTTAACCAAGTTTCCTGTATTTTGTAGCTCACACATCTGTAAAACATCAGCAATCCACCTCCATGTTTCACAGTAGGAATGGTGTACCTTTCATCAAAGGCCTTGTTGACTCCTCTCCAAATGTAATGTTTATGGTTGTGGTCAAAAACTTAATTTTGGTCTCATCACAAATGAGTTTGTTCCAGAAGATCTAAGGCTTGTCTCTGTGCTGTTTGTCATATTATAAGTGGAATGCTTTGTGGCATATGTGTAGTAATGGCTTTCTTCTGATAACTCTACCATGCAGCCTTTTTTTTTCTTCAAGTGCCTCCTTATTGTACACCACTTTTTTCAGTGAGTCCTGTATTTCAGATGAAGTTATGTGTGGGCTTTGTTGGTCTACCTGACTGAAACTTTTGATCATGGTAATTTGGGTAGTTTCTGTTGTCATTATGATTTAAAAAGAGTAAACACAGTTGTTTGACAATAATTGGCTTCACCCAACCACTAACTGAGTGAAAGAAAGGTTATCATTCAGATTTTCTGAAAAATAGCCAAAAAGAAAATCACAATTTCTGCCAGGGTATGTAAACTTTTGAGTACAACTGTATGTGTGTTCTGTCAGTAAGTGCGTAGAGAACATTAGGAAGTGACTTGATATTTAGCAGCAGCTTAGGACTGTGATAAGCATGGCTTGCACAGAACACTAAATAGCACCACATGGAGGATCCAGGGTTATACACTTCTTCTGTGCTTTCTTATCAAAGAAATCTGCCTGAAAAATGTGCATGCATTGTCAAAGTTGCAAAACTAATTAAGGTCAAATACGCCATTACAGACAGCAACTGACATAAAAAAAATGCATATCAACTGAAAGGTTATGCAAAAATACATGAAAGCTATAGACAGTCCTTACACTTTGTTGGCATCTGCGATTTGTGCTGCCATAGAATATAATCTGATTTGACCAACTATATTCTCAAAATAAAACAAAAATACATTATTTTGTTGGAACATTGCAATGAGTTATTGTGTTTATACTGTATGTTCTTGACTCTGCTGCATTGACTTGAGCCTGTGACTGTCTTGTGAGCTTCCTAACTGCACAGTGACTAGCTCAGTGTGCAGACTGAGTGCTGGAATATAATAATAATAATAATAATAATAATAATAATATTAATAATAATAATAATAATAATATTTGTATTGCACTTTACATTTGGACACAAATCTCAAAGTGCTAATATCCAAGTTAGATATGTCCTTTTCACACAAGCAGTGAGACCCCACTGTATGCTGTTATTACCTGCTTGACCTTAATGTGTGAACACAATCCCTTCCCAATTTCCACTCCCGGAGCTGATCCTACAGGGACTCTAGGGATGCCTCTGGGGCGTTGTAAAGTGGGAGTTAGTAGCTGGTCAGTGGTGAGCTGGTAATGTGTATGTCGTGCAATTGGCGATGTGAGCCGAGAGCGCTGAAGCTTTGTACTGTCTGCAGCTGTGTACTTCACTTTTCACTGGTTATGTTGCTGACGTGTTTAAATAAATGTAGTATGAGTATTAGTGCACTAATAACTAGTGGTGTAAGAAAAAATAGATTTTTATAAAATATTTTTGTTTTCTTCAAATTGAAATCAAACACTGTATTTCTGGAAATAAAATCTACAGATACAGTTTTAGTGCTCACTATTTTGATAATATCAATATATTGTCTTACAATACAGTATCGGGATATATCGTATTGTGGTATGTGTATTGTGATAAGTATCGTATTGCCAGGTGCTTGCCAATACACACCCCTACTAATTACTGTCCCTGCGAAGGAGTCCTCTTATTTGTTTGTTATCTCTGTGTTTGCTTGGTCAAGATGATTAATCATCACCCCCCACTCTTGCCTTCCTCTGTGAAGCAAAAGGGCTGTAGTGTGAGGGGATGGCTTTTTCAAATGCCAAAAGAGTGTTACTGTAGCATTTCTTTACCAGAGAAAGATTTTATATGTTTGAAGAACTTGTAGTAAAGGCTACAATTACCCTGGAAAACCAGCTTTTTCTTGATTTTTTGCCTCAAGAAAGAGTTTATTGTTGCCCACAACTTTTATCTGATACAACTCAGATGTAGCCTCCATTTACTGATATGAGACTTGTTTATGAGGTTACAATGGCTGTTACTCCAGATTTTTTCCACATAAAGCTATGCCACAGGCCTGTTTACAATCATCCAACTAATGTGCAGATAGTTACATAAATCTTCTCAGCCTATGTAATAAACCAGCCCCCCGCCAACACCAAGGACAAGGAGTGAGAAGGGGAGACGAAGGAGGCATTAAGATACATTGGAGCTTCATAGGCGGAAGTCAAACTCACAGTGGAAGAGAAAACCCCGCCTTATGCGCTACAACAAGTGTCTCTCGAGTTTTGTTTACGAAGAACGTCAACACTAGTGAAGTTGCTCTTATTTGCAATGGTTCATCTGTGAGTGTTATAATCAGTCATGATGTTTG
The DNA here is from genome assembly GCA_024349245.1 of Neodontobutis hainanensis. Taxonomy (NCBI): domain Eukaryota; kingdom Metazoa; phylum Chordata; class Actinopteri; order Gobiiformes; family Odontobutidae; genus Neodontobutis; species Neodontobutis hainanensis. The sequence goes on from JALDNG010000015.1 coordinate 7,672,383, forward strand.
TGAACCGTATATTTGTACAGATAAAGAGGTTGTTTATTTAAAAAATTTAAACGACAAACATTTAGCTCACAGTAGGTTATAATTTTGAAGTTAATCTTGCAGCAGCTCTAGTTGTGTAAATGCCATCATAAGCAGATGTTGCTGCAGGTAACGCTCTTAAAGAGAGTCCTATTGCGCTTTACTCATCTCTCCTCTTTCTTCTCTCCTCTCTGTGTCTCCTCTGTGGGTGGGACTAAGCAAGACGAGGGGGAGTTAAGAGAATTGAGAAGTAGCCTATAGCTTGCTATCATTTTTACTGCATCTGCTAAAGGTAATTTGAGTTAAACTGAAGTCTGTTAGTAGAATATTGACTCTGTGAGACAACTTTACCTTACCTAGCTCTGATAAATAAATGGGAAATACTTTTGTTGCCTTTGTGGTCATGTACTTTTCTGAACATCGCTTGTTTGATCAATAGAACTTAGAACTTAGCAGAATAACAGACAAAATCTTTCAGAGGAGGAACATCTAAAGCACTTAAATGATTCAGTGTCAGCTCAGCGTCAATCTGCTGAATTTGATCGAAAAAATATGAATCAAAAAGTTATAAAAACACCAGGCCTTTGTGTTTGTATGATTAGATTTAGATGTTACAGGCTACTGATAATAGAGAGTGAGAAGATTGATCATCTATCACCATAATATGAAGGGTTACCCAGGGATTCATGTGGAGGGAAAATAGAATTACAGCACGATAAAGTTAATATGAATGAGTCTGATTCATTACTTTCAGGCACTACCTCATAATTTAGAGATATAGCGTGAGTGCCCTTGGCGGGAATATTGTATGTGCATACTTAATGACAGGCTTGTGTTTTATCATTTTATTATGCGTCTCCTGTGAGGAGTTGGAAGGACATGAGGCCTCAGTGGATCTTCGAGCTAAGCCAGAGGTACCTCACGAATTAATGAGATTACTTTTTTTGCCAGAACTTTGACTTTAGTTTAATAATTAAGACAAATTTGCCCTTTCAGTACTTGCACTGTGAAAAAAAACAATAATCAAACAACCTACTTGAGTCTATTTTGACACAGAACCTTTAAAAAAGCCAAGAGAGTAGGTAATCTTAAAAAGTAGTTAAATTACTTCACAGGTCAAACTACTAAACTGTCTGACTTCTGATTTGGTGTCCTCTAGTCCAATAGATTCTTGCCACACAACTTAGTGGCATCGGCGGATCAAACGGGAAGATACACCCGTCACCTCAAATGGTCCATTGGGTTCTTCAAAACACATTATAAAAAATACACATTTGAAGCAGCATGGGAAATAACATAGCCCTTGCACAAAACAGGAGTTTCCAAAAGGATCTCTGGTTGAACTAGTCTGCAGGAGTCTGACCAAGTCGTTGTTGAAGTTACCAGATGGGGATTTCTTGGTGCCAATGAAATGCGGAGTCTCATTAACAAAAGGGGATACGATAAGAGTTGCCTATAACTCCATTCAGTGGTAAAAGTGGTACATGATTGATTCTAGATCTCTCCACAATACATTTTGGCTTTTCCATTATATGCAAGACATTTACAATGGTATGCAAATGCATCATAATCATACTTTACTGAGGAAGCTGTATTGTTGCTGAACCTCTTCAGAAAGAAACATCATTTAGGCGTGATGACCAGTAAAGCTGTGAATGCTCTGAACAGCTGGCTCTGCAATAACCTTGTGCTTAATTGCCATATAAATAGACCAACCGGGGATGTTTTCAATGGCTTGTTTGCAGTCACATGATTCTGACGATGCAAGAAAATCACCTGCTATCAAGGCAGTACATTCAAGCATTAGCTGCAGATGTCCTTCTACAGGCAACAACTGTCATTTTTATTGACATTTGCATAAAGCATGTGAAGCCAAATCAGACTGTGGCACATGGTGCAGTGGTTAGCACCGTCATCTCACAGCAAGAAGGTCCCGGGACAGACGGGACCTTTCTGTGTGGACTCCTCCTGTTACTCCAGTTTCCCTCATCAGTTTTCCTTCTGGGCGCTGGGTTCTGCTGACAGTCAATTTCAGTGATAATAAAACATTTAAACTACAAAGTAATGTTACAGTTTGCAATGTTTAAATACACAATGTTTTATGGAACCTGATTGAATTGGAGTAGACCATGCAAAACATTTGCATTTGTTCACACTTTACCTTTTGGCTTCTTCTTCACTGCCAGCCTGCCATCTACAGTGTCTCCAGGAAGTGACCACAGGAAGTTCAAACAGCTGTAGCTCAGCTAGGACATCTCTGAATAGTACAGGCTAATGCATAGCAGACATAATGCATAATGTGACACTCATGACGGGCTGTCCAAAATCAGGACATATTAGGGTTTTTCTGGATACCCATACAGACTTGGGACAAGGACCTTTTAAAAACAGGTCAGTCACATTAAAAACGAGACAGTCCTGGGAACATACACAATAATTCAAATCTGGTAGAGCTGGCTACATCTTTTTGTTATTTAGTGTCTTGGCTGTGTGATTCTTTGTAAAGGCACCTTATTTGTGAGAGAGAAAAGAGAAATGCATGAAAAGTAACAAACTGCATACATGTGGTCATAGGATGATCATAGTTTTTCATTTGTCCTTTAGACGCTTTGACCATGACTGCCATGGCCAAAGATAGAAAGGATCATCTGCTTTATTCTGGAAGACCTATTTTTCTGGGTTAGAGTTCGATTAGTCCACCTCTGTCTACTACCAACTCACATTTCAAGGATCATCATCAAACTTCAAGTAGCTTTGTTAGCATTAGCATAAGGAGTCAGCAAAAGGCTAATGTGAACAAGCTGGAGGCATCTTGGTGTCTTTGTATCTCTGCTCTAAATCCCTGTTTTATCTAATGACATACACTTACTTGTTATGGCTAATATATTAGTATGATGTCACAGGGCACCATAAAGCCATGAAAATTAATTAGGGGGCCTAACTCATAAAAGGTACTTAGCCATCATTAACATCCTTTTTTTTCTATATGTTGATTTTTTACTTACATTTTTTTATAAGCACAGCAATTTTGTGTAATCATACTCAATATGTGAATTGCAATTGTAGCTTACAGTCTAAATCACCAAGTCATCATTCAGACACATAATAAACTAATCAGTTTTCCAGAACAACGGTGGTTTCTTTGGACCATTTTTATTCATGACCCTGTATGTGTTTGCATAGGTATATTGTAAGTAGCCTATATTATATATCTATATAAACGTGAATGTTTACCTTTGCTTGTCTTTATCCATTGTGAATTTTTACAACAGACAATTAACAGACGAGTTAAAATATATTTTAACTTGACCAACATCCATCCACCCATCCAGAGCGGGGCGCAGGGGCAGCAGTCTAAGCAAAGATGCCAAGACTTACCCCTCCCCAGACACTTCCTCCAGCTCTTCCGGGGAGATACCGAGGCGTTCCCAGGCCAGCCGAGAGACATACTCCCTGTAGTATGTCCTAGGTCTTCCCCCCAGGGTCTCCTACCGGTGGGACATGTTTGAAACACCTCTCCATGGCCACCCTGTATCAAGGATCTTGTTCTTTCGGTCATGACCCACAGCTCATGACCATAGGTGAGAGTAGGAACATAGATTGACCGGTAAATCGAGAGCTTTGCCTTACAGCTCAGCTCCTTCTTCACCACGACAGCCCGGTACATCGACCGCATCACTGCAGAAGCTGCACCGACTCACCTGTTAAGCTCTCCACCAACCTGAACAAACCTCGACCAACAACTTGTGCCACTCAAAAAGACATGACACAAAAGGAAACATACAGTTGTTCATACTTCCCTTCAAGAAGGGCATTTGCGTTTTGCCACAAATGAAAAGATTTTTGTAGTGGTTTGTCCATTTGTTTACTTAAAGATGGCTTTCTCATCCATGAAAATGCAAACCTCTGCCTTCAGCTGAGGAGGTATTTTTACTTTTGTTGTCATGTAAACTGTGTAAAAGTAGCACAACAATGGCAAAATGCAGTATTTTTGTGCTTTAATAATAGTGTAAATAAGACATGCATAAATCGAGACTGTGGTTCTGACAATATCAGCTCTGCTCCAGAAAATTTCAAAAGAAATTACTTCTTCTTGTGTGTAATGATTTGTAGAATTAGCAGTTAATATGTCTAGTTCACAGTGCCCCTACTGGTCTGGAAGACATACAACAGGGTTCTCAACTGCTGAGCTCAGCATATCCGTCTGAAGGATCATTTTGATTTACGCTACTGCGTTCTAGTAATGCATAAATGGCTTTGGCTTTCTGTAGTGCAAAACAAACCATGTCATCTTTTTTTAAAATGATTTTAGTAACAGAAATATATATATATTATTCAGTGGATATGTTTGCTCCACTTCTATTGCTCCAGGTGATAAATGTGGGCTAAGTGCCTTGGTTTTATGAGTTATGTCCTCTCCTAAATTTAGATGACAGTAGTGTGCTCTGTAACATAAGACTATTAGCTCAGTCATAACATGTCAAATCCCTTAATGTTTCTAAAGCCTTGAGTTCTAGTTGTAAAAAGTATTAAAGGTTAATGTACTTCTGAACACACTTTGTGAGAGATACTAAGATAGATTGTGCTTGTGGATGACCATTAGGGGTTGGGTTGGTTAGTCTCTCTGTACTCAGCTATGTGAATGATTATGTGAGCAATGGGCAAGCTGAAAAATAAGACAGATTAGAATCTTGATGAGAGAGTTGAGATATACTGTAGCTAGCCTCCAGGAGTGTTAGCTTTGCCATTTTTTATGTAAGCCCTGTCAGCACACCGCGATAAAGCTCTTTGTGCCACTCAGTTCAAACAGATAGCACTTTTTCTCTGAAAAACACGACAGATTGAGAACAGATAGCGGTTGTAAATCACCTCCTGCGCAGGTTAACAAGTCGAATAATGCTGTGTGAGGACAAACCGTGCACGCATCAAGGTGAAGGCTTCCCTCGTTTTCGTGCTTTAAAAGACGCACTTCTTCAACCACTGAAATGAAAGTGTGTGGTTAATTCCGTTCACTTTATTTGAGTGCATAAAAAAATAATCTGAATGAAGACTAAAATATAGGTCAGATCTCGACAAGAAGAAACAGTGGTGTACAATTAAAACGCCAGGGCTGAACGGCATGATAAACTTCACTCACTATCTCACACAATTAGGTAAAGAAGGGGATAAAGCTGTGTGTGGAAATAACCGCTATCTGCTCTGACAAATTGGCGACGGATCCCACTTTCATCATCTCCCTTTTGTTCTTAGATAAAAGCATCAAGCGGCCGACTACCATTAGCTCATCTCGGCCTCTTTAGGACAACAGCCTGCGAGTTTATGTCTAATGGGAGCTGATGTGCTTCCTTTTACCAGTCCTGCCAAAACATGTCTTCTTTCTAAAAATTTCAAACTGTTTAAATGCCGTGGATATAATTGACAGCAACATTAAAAAGGGGATACGTCGAGAGCAGCAAGTCTTAAAACATGAAAGGCAACTGGATTTTGTGACACTCTTTCCTTTATTTAAAAAATAGTTGATTTGAAGAGTAAAGAATAGAAGGTAGTGCACTAGCTATATAGTTTATAGATATTAGTGCTTCTCACATGTAGTAAATAGTACTCCACAGGACGAGGCTGGCGCGTGTCAGACCGTGCCACTCAGCAGAACACACGACATCAAACACACCATTTCTACAGCATACATTTCCACTGCTCAGATATTCAGCTTTAGCACAGGGGAGGATTAGAAGGAGATTACAGAAATAATATGTTAACGGTGGCAGGAAAAAAAAAAAAATCAAAAAGAAACAACTTCAGCTTCTATGTGTCAACATTCTTCACAGCAGACAAAACCCAATTACTGCAGGTGCATTCTTCCTTTTGCCTGGAGTGCTTCCACGGACGAGAGTGAACATTTGATAATCAACCAAAATGAACAGGAAAAAGAATCTTACAACAAAATGCAAAGAAAACCTCTCAGATTGACATAAACTATGTGCTATACACTGACAGAAAAGACATGAGAAATGAGAAGGGAAATAAACTAAGGTGAGAATTACGCCAGTACTAACATGACTATATTTACATTCTGGGTTGTCAAACTTGAAAAAAAGCACATGAGCTTCTGTTGGCAGTTCAAAGGACGTCCATACTATTTGAATTCAGACAGTTGTTAATACAATGATGTTAAGGCGCGCTGTATGTCTTGTGTAAAAATGTCCTCACGCTACACGTGCCAAATTCTCCATCTCTTTAATTGCATTAACCGCCTGTAGCCATGTTAAGACAGAGTGGCGTTTTGCACCGAGTGAGGAACATCGCAGTGACTAATCCTCTAAAAGCAAATGTGTCATAGGTGCCAAAAGGTACAATGAGCAACAATGAGTCCATAAGGGGAAATAACGTAATGTATAAAAATGAACATTTAACAGAGGCAGTCAATGTACAAAAATAACAGTATTTGTTATAATGGCAGTCATACTTTCATTAAAATGCAGATTTAATTGTACAATAAAAAAAGACAGTTCAGAAAGAGGGGGAAATGTCAAACCGTTACAAACCGTCTTTACACTCTCTAAAGTAAAATACATGGGCTGTGTCCGAAACGACTCCCTCGTCACTAGGGAAAGCACTAAAGTTAAGGGCTTTTACTGACCAAAAAAATTACAAAATTTGCAAAAAAAGTCCATGCCAAGATTATATTTTAAGGTTGAGTATTGCAAGAGTTATTTTTATTCTTTTGTTTGAATCTCATTTTCTGGAAGTTAGTGCACAACAAAAGACATCTCTGACAACAAAAATGTTCAGAGACTCCTGACCTGGCTACACTTGGATAGACATTTGTCCTTGTTTATAATAATTTTTTTGTTTTGTTTTTTTGAATGATAGAATTTACGCACTTTAATAGCACATTAGTGGTCTTTTTAACTGTTTGTACTGCCAACAGCAAACCAAATTTACCCTTCTGGGACAATATAGAACTATACAGTCATTCAGCCAGTGGTGTCCAAATTTTCAAAAGGCTGAAAAGTAGTGCTGTCAAAGTTTCCTGCAATGCATCATTGAAAGTATGGTCACAAGACAGTCTAAATAGGCCATTCTGTTTCGTGAGTAATTTCTTCACGTAATTAATGGCGACAGAAAAATAGTTGTGTAGTGTCCGAAACCACTATTGGCGCACTGAATATTATAGCCCTTAATATTGATCGAAGGGTTAGGGACTAGGGAGTATTTTCAGACACAGACACATTATAGATTTTCTCATAAAAAATAAAGCAGCACAACAAACAATTTCTGTCAGTGGATTTTTTTTTTTTTAGGAACTTTTTCGCCCAAAAGCAAGGTTACAACATGGCGTGGTTTACACAAGTGATATAGCTGTTTCTCCACCGTGTCACTGCTGCCAGCTTCTATATGGAGTGCTTGCAGTAAATAAGGGATGTGTTGCGAGTTTGCGGATGCAGCCGAGCAGCAGAGATGTGACCACTCGTGCCCTGCGCTGTACTTTAGCAGCTGTCATGTTCTTGTAGCATGCCCCCTGTGGACGCAACAAGACGAGGCAAAGCATATGGGGGCAGGCCAGGAGCTACCGGGGCTGCCGAACATCACAATTACAAAATCTGATGTGTGACCCCCAACTCCAATGTTCCCACACTTGTCTTTTTTAGATTTGGTGATTACAGAACCCATTCGAGACCAAAAAAAGCCAAGAATGCCTTTAGGTGATACTCGAAGGCATCTACCCTGCCTGACAGGAAGAATGTCTAATGAGGGTATCCTAGTGCAAAGACCGTTTCTGTTCCGATTCTTTTGGACGTGTGCTGTCATTTATAAGCCAATGTAGCAGCAATGAAAAATGTTCCAAGGCAAAGCAACAAACTGTCATGTCAAGTTTAGCTAGGGTGATATTTACAATGCAGACAGTTCGCTCCCGATGATCTCACAGTTCAGCTCCTAACCACAGCAGACAAACTATTCCCCTTCAGAGCTGTCACGGGATGGTGGCAGTTTATTTCTTAGGATTTTTGTAGTTTTAGCCATCATTCCTATTAACGAATAAATGTGGTCTGACACAGATTTTAATAGTGGGAATGAAAGGCAATAGTATTTTAGAATGCAATTGTGCAAGAATGTATGATAAGGTTAGAATTGTATATTCATGGTTTGAGGTGATTAGATCTAAGGTGGTCTGGCATTAGGTTTTTAGGCAAAGCTCCAGGAGCAGCACACTGTTATTTAACTTCTTAACTATGTTGGCATGTATTAACAGGAGCACTTCAGCGAGATAACAACATCCGCAAGTAATGAAGCATTTTACACAAGAGTCATCAAAGAGAAGAGTTTGAAGGTTTAACAATTGATTGAAAATGGAAATTGAGCTGACTCAGAAGTAACGTCAAGTTGGCATGTGTCCAGATCTAGAACAATGTCTAAAGGGGACCTAAGGAACAATGCCCCCGCCACCCAAACAAAGTGCTTATTGACCACATCCAGGCGTGATGTCTTATGTCTACTGTTTATATAGCACTTTTCCACCTACTGTAGTAGGCACTCAAAGCGTTTTACATACATTAAACTATTTACCAGTGTTACAGAACATCACTGGAGGTAATGTAGGTTAAGTGTCTTGCCCGAGGCCACAGCGACAGTATGTGGGGGAGATGTTTTGGGACGCCCACTCGCCGGTCAAAGCTCTACCCACTGAACTATACTGCCGCCCCAAGATGGTTTGCAATGTATAAATATACTGGTTTGGCTGGTTACCTGCACAACACGTAACCTCTACTGCCCTTTGTCGTACTTGTACTGCTTCAGGATTTGATGCCACTGCACTTTTCTTGGAAATTATCTTTAATTGGCTGGTACCACAAAATAAAAAGCACACCTAAAAATAATAGCTAAAAGAACGACCCAAGTTGTAATAAACAATGCTGCTGCAATAACAAAGAGCTCAGTCATTACACAACCACCTCTCACATTTGCATAGAGACATAACAGCCTGGAGAAATAGTGCTACTACTGCTGCAAAGTTCCCAAAAACTGATGGTTACCTGAACCAAGTCGATGCAGCGTAAGAAAAGCACTGTGAATGTTACAGGCTGTAGACTAATGCTTCAGCATCCTGGAGTGAGTTGCTGTAAACAGACGTGTCCTACAGGGCTGCTTGCCATACCTGTCCCAGCTTTGATCTACCCACACGTCCCAGCGCCCTCCCCTCTGTGGCTGAAAAAAGTGGAGGCGTTCAGAAATCGAAGGAGTATCCAACCAGAGGTGGATCTGAGTGATGAGCGGGACTGTCAGCAGAGATGGAGCTTCTATGTGCAGTGCATTGAAACTCATTGCTTTGTGTCATTTTGGGAGACAATTGTGCTGAAAAAATAATGAAAAATAGGAGTTGACTCGATAGGGGCAGAATGACAAGTGCAAAACATGGTCGATGCTAGATTAGATCTGCCAGAGTTAATGTACAACACTGGTGCTTTGCTAGATGCATTGTCTCTGCAGCTGAGCTCATTTTAAGCTGTGAATTTTAAGATGTTGTGTTACTAAATAATAATAATGCGCAAAGCTTTTTTATTAACTACTGAATTTGTGGCAGCATAAACTCTTATGTGACTATGTGATTGATTTGTGAGCTTTTGGACTGTCTTTATGGGGGACCAGGGCACACTGGGAAAGTAATGTCACAACCAGTGTTATGCCCTGTGTTAGACCTTCCACACGGGCCAGAGTCTGTGTCGGTTCTGGTTCTGGATGAATGCCAGATACTGAAAACCTTGCCTGTGTTAACACCAGTTTGAGTGGAATCATTAACAGAAGGTGCTGCTAAACACACAGAACCAGCAACATGGCGCAGCTCATAGACTACTGTGAGCTTCAACAATAGCAACATTTATTTATTTAGTGGCCTTCAAACAAGAAACAGGGTGAGCAAGAGTGGAACGGGACTGAGCACATGGACCCAAGCCGGAATCGAACCTGAGTTGCTCAGCATTTGTTAAGCATCCCAACAGGTTACACCTCCAACCATGTAACTGTCCACATCAGATATGGCAAGACAGCAACGTTAACTGAACTACACTACACACATTTAATACCAGACCATGGTCAATCAAGAGGAATCAATCATCTATTGTTTGCTTGGTTTGGGCTCGGGACCAACTTTAGATTCCAAAACAATAGCATTTTTGGTGTGACCACGTCTGTTTGTGGTTTAGAAATCAGAACCAGCAGGAAGCCAGTGTTCAGTGTGAAAGGAGTATATAGGAACAAGCTAGAACACTGTTGAACTGTTAAAGCACCAGTATACTATTTTTAATGGTCAAAAGTGACTTAAGTTAGTATTTTTAATTTGTTATTATTGATATAATACAAATCTTAAAACTGCTTTAAGGACTTAAGGACAGGGAAACAGTCCCAACTGGTTGTGACGTTTTAACAATTTCCACAAACATTTCTATTATTGTATTTAAATGTCCAAGTCTGTACTGAATCAAGAGGAAGCAAAATATAGCTCAGTCTTTCTTCTTTCTTTTTGTTTGCCATTTTTAACAAAAATACATACATAAAATATCATGGTGTGACAACATGCTCCAGTCTCACCTACTTATCAAAAAAATTTAGTTCCAATCAGAAACTATTTCCTAATAGCATTTGGCTTTTTCAAACTAGTGTCAACCCCAAACTAAATGGATGAGACCTACATTGAAAACTAACACAATTAATGGCAGCGGTCTAACAACATGTCTGCTCGGCTTTTGCCCCTTGTGCCCTTGCTTTAAAATGTGTGTGTTTTAGCGTCTGCAGCCTGGGCAGCCTGATAAAAAAAAAAAAAACACACACACACACACCCTCTAAGGTTACACAGAGACTCACAATTCAGTCTGGATTCTCCAAAGGGGAACTTAATCACCCAGATCTTCTCCCTTGACAGTCTTGGTGGAGCCCTAATAAACAGCCATTTTACACCATTTGTATTGTCTCGCAGGGAATGGGAGCAGTGCTGCAGTGCAGTATACAGAGATGGTGCACATTTTTGCATTGGAATTGATGATTTAGAGAAAAATATGTGTTAAAATAAATCCACTGACAATTTCTCTCATGTATAGAATCCTGCCAATCACACTTTTCCCCAAATCTCATATAATAAAATAAAGATGGATGTGGATTACATTAAACATCCTCCCAACATCCTGTATCCAGATCCTTCCACACACATTGACACCTAATGTCAATCACGCACACACTGTGTCAGAGAAATGACATACTTCCGCAAAAAAATAAAAATAAAATTTTAAACAAATGGGTAATCAGCGAAGTAGAAAACTAGCATGCCATGTTGGAACATTTACAAGTGGGGGTTTATTATGAAAAAAAGGGCTCCATATAAGGTGGAGGGTATATCAGTTTTTAAATATTCTCTTTCCCTCGGATTGGAGGGGTGTGGGCATTAGTAAAGTCTTCATTGTCATAGAGTCTTTCCGTTCTTCCAGCAAATTGTTAGTCTAAGCAAGAAAAAATAAAATCAAAAATAAGGAAGAAAAAATGCACTTAAGAGGAGTGGCAACCAATGGGATCCTCTTCCTCTGCCAAAAGTTGCTGTCCCTTTGCTTCCAGTTATGAAACTCTTTGGCAAAAATGAACGGTGAGCGGCGCAGATACATGGCTGGAATCTGTACAGAAAGTCCAGGAAAACAGGACGAGGGAGGCTCTAAGGTTATATAGTAAAAGGGAAGCCAAGGAAGGAAGGGGGGAGTGGGGTCATCAGAGTCTTATCCCATTAGGCAGTGGGGCTCCTCTCATTGGTGGCATCCCTAGGGGCTAAGCGTCGTACTTCTTCCCCGTTCTGTGGATGTGGTGGAACAGGGTCATAGAAAACGCCATCCCCAGAAGCTGTAACAAAAACAAGATGGAGATGGTGAATTTATGTCTGGATATATGCTTTAAGTATGTAACGGTTTATATATGGTGTCACTATGTAGGGTTCTGTTTTGATGTTGACGACTAAGGCCTGAGTGTGTTTTGATGATGCACAATAAATCCAATGGTGAAAAGCGCCATTTTGTCGTTCCACTTCTTCTTCTCATGGACGGCCTTCAAAACATGAGCCTTGGATTCTTTGTGATGGAAAAATGTACGGCGTGCGCAAGCATTAACTCAATGAAGCAAATTGCGATGCCACTGAATCAAAGTAGCCAGCGATCTCTTTGAAGTTCCATTACCCGTGATGCTTAGACATCAAACACAGTCACAAGGCTGATCCTAAAACCATTATCTGGCAAAGTTCACATGGCACAGAAACAGCAAAGTAGGTCTCCTGTACGGTGTGTAGTCATTAATAAAAAGACAACATGGACTTCCTACAAAGTCAAATTGATTCAGTGAGTGATTAGCCTGGGAAAGCCGATCCTCTCCTTTTTAAGTTTCAATCAAAATATATTCTAAAGGGAGCTTCAGAGAAAATACACTTTAGTCACATGTCCATCAAAGAACCATTTGGGGTAAACATGAGGTCTATGACAGTCAATCAACCAGGACACTCTCAGCCCAATCATCCATCCTTAAGAATATGGAAATACTGCTGAGATTTCTAAAACTATAGCAGATTAAATTTTATGTATAAGCTTATACCCATGTCTGACTTATAGGCCGGGACTCTAAATCATTCATAAGCCAGTTCTTGGTGCCTCTGGCTATTATGTAATGTCGCAGACTTGCAGGCCATCATCTTTTCATGATTTTTTTCACTGTCACGTCCTCCACCTCGTCTTGAAGCCAACTAATCTGACAGCTCAAGGTCTTGTTTCTCTACTTTCCCATCCCTCACCTCAAGGAGTAAGGAGAGTTTGAATCATTAAAATTAATGCCAGCCCGGTCAGTGTTTCTAGGGAGAAGGCGTTGAAATCACTATCAAAATGAGATAGAAATTTGGTGATGTGGATGTGTGGGTGTTTGAAGGGAATAGGAAAAGGCAGGAAGAACATAATGCCAGTTGTAGAAGAAAGGCTATGAATGAGCCGTGAATGCACAGCAATGTAATGTAAACTGAATGCGACAGTTAGTTGAGAACTACAGCTGAAAGGCTTTATCATTGCATTCAACTACAAATTGATCTGAACAAACTATACATTCATTGGTTTTAAAGACTTGCCAAACACAAGCCATGCCGCTCACAGGCCAGTGTGGACGGGTAAAGCTGCAGAAGTATCAGGAAGGTGAGACGGTCAGTGAACTGGTGAGAGCTAGTAGGAACTGTCATTTTTCTACACTAAGATACTTAAAGTGTAAACCCTTGTGCTCTGTTGGAATAAAACCACCCTCTGCCTTCATTTGGAGCAGTGCAGACAGTGAGAGTGCATGTGCGAGGCAGGAAAAGCTCGGTGACATCCGGAGGCCAGAGGGAAATGAGAAAAGGCACAGACTGTGAGGTCTTATGCAGAGTGGCGGCAGGGTCTGAAAGGTGGATTTGGGATGGTCTGCAGAGCTATGGTTAAGTGCAGCAATGAAATGTATTCAGACCACCTGAAGCATTGTTGTGTCATTCTAGTTCTGACACAATAGTCAGGGTTGACAGTTGAAGGAGTGCAGACAAAAATGTCAGCAGTATACAATGCAGTGGCACAGTCCTGATCTGAATAGTTTTTCTTTTACATACAGATTTCTCCAGGCTGTGGTGATGCAAGTGATGCCAGTGTGAAAAGGTCAAACTAAATTCATGTGACCACTTTTGTCTTGACATTTCTGAATAAAGACACTAAAAAGAAAATGCATGACTGTGGAAGATATTTAATGATAATATCCATCCATCCATCCATCTATTTTCTACCGCTTATTTCCGTTAGGGGTAACTAGGGCCTATCCCAGCAGCTTTGGGCCTGAGGCGGGGTACATCCTGGACAGTGGCCAGTTCGTCGCAGGGCTGACATTTAGAGACAGACACTGACAGACAACCATTCACTCTCACATTCATTCACGAGGGGCAGTTTAGACCTACACATGCATGTGTTTGGACGGTGGGAGGAAGCCGGAGTACCCGGAGAGAACCCACAGTAACACAAGGAGGACATGCAGACTCCTCACAGAAAGGCCAGAGTTGGCTGAGAATATTTTGTCGGCCGGGGTTTGAACTCACTTCACAATCTTCTTGCTGTGAGGCAAGAATTATTGTTATTATTATTATTATTATATGATTATTATTCAAAAATTTACATTTTGCATCACCGTTTTTGTGTGTGTGTGTGTGTGTGTGTGTGTTTTAAAAATGATTGTTGCTATGCTCTTTGTCCCACCATAGGGTTAAATAATGGAAAATTAAGAAATAAAAAAAAAGATAATGTAAAAAAAAACAAGAATTTAATGTTAATTCCTACTAAAATGTAGAAGTAGATACTGTCAGTGTTTGAAAAATACTCTACAGACAAAGACTTCTGAATGCATTCTTTTTCACTAAAACAAACCTTAACTTTTTATCGCACTGGGGTCTGTGGAATAACTGATGTTTTTTTTTGCACATGCACAAAACTGCATGACAAAAGATTTATTTGAAAGAAAAAAAATAAACCATGTTGGGACGAAGTGTGACAGTAGCCTCAGGAAGATGGATATGGAATTGAGTTTTATGTATGAGTTATGATTCTTGGATCACTGTCTTCAGTTTATAATATGCTCAATACCTTTTCCCTATGAGACATACCACACGTGATTCTTGCCAGTCATTGAAAAAGGTTAATATTGCATGAGAGAAAAGTGCAATAAGCCTGTCTCTAAATGGTCTCAGAGGGACCTTTTAAATTATTATATTGAAGCTATTAAGAGTTCATTTGTAATGCGTTTTGAACATGGACGTATGAACGGTCAAGGTGAAGGGTTGGATTGCTGTGATTTCACCTGCATGAACTTTAAGTGACTAGTATTCACCGAAAACTTAAATGTCTTGCTAAATGTGGACTTTCAAACATAACAATAGTGCCTGGTAAAATAGGAAAATAAATCATAAATTCTTTCAGGTAAGTGATAGATACAATAGAAAAAGAAAAAAATGTTAAGCAGTGTATGGCACAAAAAGATGAATATAAGCTACTCCTCCCACAGACCCTTTACTCTGCCACCCTATGTCCGCGCTTCTATATTCAGTATCCATCTTCTGATGAATCCTCAGACTTCACTACCGGCAGCTTGGCAGAGATTCATGTGGCTTTGATTCTCTCAGACAGAACCGGAATGTAGAAGACAGATACTTTCATATTTCAAAACGAGTGGGTGCCTAAAGCGCCCACTGAGCCCAGGGCGTCATCACGGCGCCGCTACAGAAGGGTGCCACAGAGGCCACAAGATGCATGTATTTTCTTACCGGTCAGACACAAACAAATGCACTCAGGGAAAAGGACATTTAAGAGAAATGCAGAAGCCATACATCACTGAGCCTCCTACCTGCACGACCAAGATGACCATGCCGATAGTTCCTAGCAGGTGTTTGTTGTCGTCCAGCCATTCTTCCACTTTCTCAAAGCAACCCTGAAAACATCAAAAACAGGCTTTTTTAGTATTTTTATAGAGATTAAAGTCACAGAATGGCCTTTCAACTATATAATCTTTATAGACAGAGATTGTATTTGTATTTAACAATAAAAAGCTTTATTTATTGTAAAAGACTGCATTTTGTTTCTTGGCACAGACCTGATTCGATCTGGCTGAAATCAGATAAGACCTGTGCCACTGCATTGTATATTAGTGACATTTCCAGCCTCTTTTATGCTCATTGCTGTTCGGAATATTCCTCTGGTCTATTCTATTTTCAGAATTGTTTCCTACTGATCTTTTTACCCCCTATTATTTCCATTTTCTTCTTTTCTCAAAGCAACCCCAACATGCCTATGCCTCTGAATGGTGCAATTTCACTTTAGGTGTTGATAAAAAAAAAAAAAAAAACCTCTAGCCTTTTATAAGAGATCCATTATGTCAAGTGTTAGAAACAGGCATGAGTGATAGTGTTTGCATGTACAGGTGTGGTAATAAAGAAGGCGCATTACTAACTCTCAAGCTTTTACATGTATTTCTACCTGGGTTCATTCCTAAGTCACTCAACGGTGAAAGGTAAGCTTATCCACTTAAAGATAGTCTCAGCTGTAAAGTGTTGGCCCTCGCTTTTCTATAACTGTGAGTGCAAGCAGCAGATATAGAAGACTTGAACTGTGGAGTGTGTGGCCGTCTCCTCTGGGGAGGATTATACTCGACTACAGCTATGCGTTCCCAACTGGGACGGCTCACTGTCTGCCTACTCTCATTTTGGCAATTGTATTACAGCTTTTAATCCCCTACTTTGGCCCCGTTAACAAGCCACACGCCAGACCAATAGCAGATTAGACCAGTAATGGGGAGAGATTGGTGAACAATGTTCTGTAAGGTTTTCAGCACAAAAAAAAAGAGCTGTTGTCTCATGCATAATGAAACAAGTCAGGCATGATTATAGTTTAGCAGAAAAGAAAGAAACTTTAGAGCTTAATACTAACACTAGTCTGATGGTAAAAAAAAAAATCTAATTATGGTAATACTATTGAATAGCTGCAATAAATACAACTAGAAACCACAAAATGCACAGAAATGCTTTATTATCATCATCATTTTCATCAATAACATTATTAGAGATAGAGATTAGATTAGATAGAGAATTTTAATTTTTACAATTAAATTCTTGCAACTGAAATGATCTGTAGAAGAATAATAGTTCTAATAGTAATAATAGTTTCAAATGTAGAGAATTGCCTTGCTATTATTATGCATATAGTTTGTATTTGCATTTGATAGACAATTAAAAGTCCAAATTTACCGTAAAAGACTGTCAAATTGCAACAGTAAAATTTCAAAGAAGCCAAAATAGTAAATCACAAGATACACAGACTTGTATTTGATGCAATACGTATAACAAACATGACCCTACAATTAAAATAAACCATGACAAAATAATATGATATTACCGTAATCATCTGTAAAAGACTCAAAACGTACTAACAATGGAAAAAACTTTTGGTAGACTCTCAATATAAAAGACTGTCACATTACCTTTTGGCACGTTTTTCTCTTCTCTTCCTGAAGAGAAATGCTTAATCCAAAAACTTCCATAAAACAACTGGGTACCAACTGACTAATGGGTTTTTATGCTTTTTGAGAACATGAAGTAATTGGAAAGGTTCAGTTTTGAGTCATAGTCCTAAGTGTTTGCAATCATTATGCTTAAATAAATAGTTTCAATAGTAATTAAATTTTGTAACAGCTGAGACAAACACTAAAAACAACAAAGACATTACCACCTGTTCTCCAGAAAATTGTGGCAGACGTAATTATAACCTAAAACAACCTCCTAGGTAATGTGGCTGGCCGATCCAACTCTGTGTCTTATCCTATTCTAAGGTTTATATTTCAATATTTTAATTAACATTATTGATGTTTTTCACAACAAAGAGTACTCACTCTGTTCCAGAACATGTTGGTGGAGTTGCGCCCACAGTTTTGGTAATGCTCCTGGCAGCAACGGTCCGGAACCACCTTCTCCTTCAGCGCCTCGTGCCAGTCAGTGTAGGCTGTCACACCGCAGCACTTCCACTGTCAGAGTCACACACATTCACACAGTTACTTCAAAAAGCTCCAGCTAACTCCAAAGTCACGCATGTTTTAATTAGCTTCTGTTTTAATGGAATGGAACAGTGCTGTTTTAATGTTGCATTAATGCCACGGCTACAAGCCAGAAAGTGCATTAGTGAGAATATTTTGCCTGTTTGAAAGCTCTAGTGTTGCTATTATAATACTAATGTCTTTTATGTGACATACCTCTGCCTGGATGATGTTCCAGGCATTTCGCAAGCCTATGTTGTTTTCTGAGTTGTACAGAGCCAGGCCGTCCTTCAGATCCTGCTTAGCATTCTCACTCACCTGTGGATAAAAAACACCAACCAGTCAGAAACCACGCTTTTCCTTCAGCGCTAAGTGTCCACTGAGTTATAGCTGTAATTATAGCCTTTATATTGGGGTAGGGAGACAAAGCTTGAGGGTTTATATAAGTGCACTCACGTGGGTCTGCACTTTGCAATTTGTCTACATGCAGTCATAACGGATAATGGTAGTGTCCGTGTCATAGCAAAGCAGAAAATTATGTTTTTATAGTTAGGGCATAAATGATAGTAGATGGTGTTTGATGAGTTCAGTAATCATGGTTAAAAAAAAAAGTGCACACAGTTGAGAGAGAAAAAACACAATGACTTTGCGAAACTTAGTTGCAGGTGGGTTTATTTCCTTTAATCTAAATATACTGCTGCTCCAGTGACTTGGTGTTTTTGCAGGATGGTTGCAGATTTGACACACTTCATGTGTTTGCTCCATACACAGCTCCAACATGCCCTTCAGCGATGGTAGCAAATCATTTTCCCCATGAGTGAACCCCAACAATGTGCTTAGGGTTGTGCCATGTCTGATGGAGATTAATATCTCATCCGATGTGTTAATGAGATACACATTCAGGGCCTTAGTTCCCCTGCAGTTGGCTTGGCCTGTGGGGATTTGCTAACTGCCAAGACAGATTGAGAGGCGCTTCAGATACGGGTGTAATTACTACTGGAAGAAAATGACGTGCATTGCCGGAGCCGTGCTGTACATCTTCACAAGCAACAAAAGAAACTCTCTTGTTTTTATAGTTCACACATCAGACTGAAGCTGGGAATAAAAACTGTATGTGATGTTGAAGAGGGACTATGTCTGTAGTGGCCTTGTACATCAAGGTGCTCTCTGTACTCTGAACTAAAGGGAAGGATAATCAATTAAAGAAACAACGCTGTGTCTATTTAAAGTGTAGGAAGCCTCTACTGCGATAAACATGTTTTGACAGAATGTTTTTTGTGGATCATTACCACAATAGACTTCTCCAACCCTAAATGCTAGAAAAATGGCCAACTCAGTAAACAGCAAATTGGAACTGAGATGACAAAGTCTGTCCCCAAATGCATGTCATGCATTACAGTGATTTCAAGACTTTTACAGACTGGGACAAGTCAAAACAAAGACAAACATGAGGTACAGACTGACAATTTATTGAGCACCCAGGCAGAAGGAATCTGTTTGTTTTTTTTTGACCCAAACAAGGTTACAATGTTCCATTAGATCTGACACAATGTTGGGGATAATGGGTACAGAAGATCAGGAATTTAGACAAAGTTCTCTAGCTAAAAATGAGAAGATCTAACCAAATTTATTTTTGTATCAACCTGTAAACATGCACCTCTACAATTGAATTCTAGAATCCATTTCCGGCACATGCTGCTTGTTAAAACACAAAGTTACAATAATAAAAACCTCTTCAAAAATGTGAAGCCCACTAAGACACTTACTAACTACCTGGGTAGAAAAATACAGTTTTTTGTTTAGGAAACCATCCTTTGACCTTTAATAAGAAGAGCAGATTAAACTGTGAAGTGGCTAAGGAATCTCATGATGAAAAAAGGAATCTTCAAACCCTTGTTTAAATCTCCGGGCTTTAGAACCTATTTGCTGAATTACACATTAAAGTCAAACAGATTTAGTGCTTTAGTCATCATTAATCATGCAAAGCCCGCTTAAAACATCCTCTTAAACCGTTGAAATCTGATTACAATAATTCAATGTGCATCCCACTTTTGTTCTCTATCTGAAACTTTTCCATGGAAAAGTATGAGTCGGCCCTCGGGTGGCGGGTCCCGGCTCCGTCCTTGTGCTGGAAAATGAGATGACAAGCAGCATCATCAATCTCTGCCTGCCACTTTTGTTTTCAATGCTCGCTCTGTCTCAGCGCCTCTGTGTGATGCTGCTGGCTCATTACTGACTCCTCACACTAGAGTCACTAGAGAGCAAAGAGAGGAGGGGGGTTACTATACTACAATAAAATGAGCTTGTGACTCTGCAATAAGTCTGGTCGCCACTTCCATTTGGTGTGGTTAAAAAAATGAAAATCTAGATTGGGGCGCTCACAAGAGGAATACAAATGAAGGCAGAACAAACAGGGACTTGATCAAGCAACACTGACCCATTTTCTCTTCGCAAAAATATACACAGCTAAGCTGCGTTAGCCTATTTTCCTGATGAAGACAACTAACTTTACTTTGCCATCTCAACCCAGAAATGTTCATTATTTACATTTACAGTTTTCCAGGAATCCCAAAAGTAATGTTTCTAGTTTAAAAGGAGGTACTGTGTAAGAAATATATGCAACATACATGACCTTTTGCTTGCTGTGTGGGTTGGGGTGGTGGATGGGACACTCTGAGTTTACATTTGAGCCCCTATATTTATTGTCTTATTTTCTACATACTTGTTATGCTTCACCTAGGTGTGATACTGTGGTTCATAACAGGAGTGCTGCTGTCTAAAAAAGTTATACAGCTAGAAATGAAAAAGAAATGAGAAGTTCTCACACTAATGATATTGTAATCAGTTGTGATGGTGGGCAGTCTTGATTAAGTCCCTGGTTTATAATAAGAAGTGAGTCATCTATAGAGCTTCATTTGCACTGTGGTGGTATGCTAAAGGTAGAGTCTGTACAAGTCAATGTCCAAAGAGGTACAAAGCTTCAAAAATTAGGGTTCCATTCCACTCTAGAAGGAAGGATAGAGGACGGAAAAATGCCAAACAAAGTTTCCTAAAAAGGTTTGTCTTGCCTTGTCCTAGAGGTAATCATAATCCAAGAACAAAAATGTATGAATGTTGCACATGACTGGAAAGAGTGGTGTTTCCACACATATAGCTTGTTTCGCAAATAAATTAAAGACACTGCATTTGTTGTCTAAGGTGCATTAAGCATGAGTAGAACTTGTGACATTAAAATACAATAAAAATTTAGTTCAGCGGTACATGGCTATACCCTTAACCCCCAACCCCAATGGCTCCAACCTTTCTGGCACTTGGATGGCATCATTGTCCCTTGTACACTGTGTAGTGCAATTTCAAGCCTCTTCAAAAGTTTACCAATACCATCTTGACCCACACTGTAACACCCTTCTTATGTTTGAGTAAAATGTTTGATTGCATGACAAGACCAAGACTTCTAAATGTTGTGCAGTTTCCTCTGCCCTGACCAAGTCCGCACTCAGCAATCCAGGACAGGACATCCATCATACGCTTTTATAGCTTAGTGCCAGAACGCTTTGAGCCAAAGAAAAAAGAAAAAAAGAGGAAGGAAGTGGAGAGACAGGTGTTGACAGAATGGAGGAAGGAGAAAGGATGCCTTCCATTCAAATTGGTGTTTGTTTCTGTCACAGCAGGAAATGGTGGGAGATGGCTGAAGGCAACTGTCTATCAAGAGCGCTTTAATGGAACAGAGACAGCCATATTGTGTAATGACCAAATGGAAAGGCATTAAAGGTGTTATTTACTGTTTTGGGAAACTTTTTGAAAACTCTCACTAGCAGGCGTTTGTTGGGAAGTGATTACTTATCCATATCATAATGACCAACTCTTTGTCAAAAATGTATAAATATCCATTTGACCTATAGGACACAGTATTTCAGAAATGCACTCTAATTTAGAATAAAAGTTATGGTGGGATTTGGCAAAAAGAAGTAGGCAACAGATCCCACCATGTGCATATAAATCCAGAAGCGTTTGTCTTTGTCACTCTTCTTTTGTAGATAATGACCTGTGCAGACTGAGAACAGCCCCGAGAGGTGCACTTTTAGAGATGCTCAGAGTGAGTTGCATGTGTCCCATGTGTCAAAGTCACTCAAATCTTCAGTGACTGCTTATTATATCCCACCTTGACAGATGCAAGTGTAACAACATAACCAACTGCTATTAAATCCCCCCTGTCAGAGCTGATGTTGTTGACTGCTGTACAGTCTAAAACCTACTACATTTTATATGACAACTGTTTAGTTGTCGATGGAATTATTCTTTTGCAATGAAAGTAAATTTTCCTTAATTTAATTTCAGCACTATGACGTGAAAATTTTTTGCAGTGACTAGTTCAAATATGACAAAGACAAAATGAATTGCTGTTACATTTAAAAACTGATCTGAACTGACAATCTGATCATCTGCATACTAATACTTCTGATTAGCATGCAGATGATACAACCATTATTGGTCTCATTAATTTTAATGATGAATCCAGCTACAAATCAGAGGTGGAAAATGTTGTTTGTTGGAGTGAAAATAATATCCACTTGACACTGAACACTAGTAAATATAAGCTAGTAATTAATTTGAATAAAATAATAAATATTAATGGCATTGAGGTGCAAATTGTGGCTAGATGTAAGTTTTTGGGTGTGACTCTCTCAAAGGATCTGAATTAGTTCTTTAAATACTAGCAGCACTGTCAAGAAGTCGCAGCAACAACTTTTCTCTCAACGTAAACTCAAGGAATTACCACAAACAGGCAGACTGTATTAAACTTTTTTTTGCAGTGCAGTAGAAAGTCTTTTTACCAGCTTGATAACTGTGAGGTTTGGTAACCTCACGTTTAAGAAAAGAAAACTTTAAATCCGAGTGGTCTGCTCTGCCCGCAGGACAGTTTGGAGTGAGCTGTCGGTCCTGGAGGACATTTACATACACAGACTTGTTTTTCGGGTATTACAGATCATTAATCACCCAACTCAGCATCCTGCTAGTGGTATCTTTAAGCTACATCTCAACACTTAGCCTTACCTCTTTTATTGCATATTTATTCATAGTGTTTTATGTCTTTTCATTTTTCAGTTTTTTAGATGGTGTTCTTGGTAATTATTGACATTGCACTTTTGAGCTCCAATGTGGTTTTTAACTTGAAATGGCAAATAAACTGAATCTGAAAAACATGAATGATTGCTTGAGTGCAACTGCAAGCAATGTATTAAATTCAACTTTTGCCATGGGAAAACAAAAGTGACATTTTGATGACCAACTCTCATCATATTTGGCTTTTAAAGTTTTCTCAGGGAAGCGCAAGGAAGTGATATATACTGTATATAAATGATGAACCTTCTCATTATAGTTTTTCTACTGAGAATCACAAACAAATGTTGTCTCCAAAGGAACTTTGGTGAAGACTGTGAGGCATTTAAGGTCTGCTCACAAATCACACCTGACGCTTATTTACAGAAGGTGGTATGATGAGTGCGTAGAAGAGCAATTAGTGCATTGTGCAAAACTTATTCACTTTTCCCCAATGCCATATTTCACTTTGAATAATCACAATGCCACCACAGAACGTATTTCTAAATTAGTCAGTGTCTCAGCAGTCTAAAAAAACTCAACAGACTAAGCAGGAGGTTTGGTAAACAAGCAAAATAATTTGCTAATAGAATATAAAAAAGAATATAAAGTAACAGTTCATCTGTAGCGATTGACAAATGGTTCATTCGTAGGTTGGTAAGCAAAAATCTAGCTGGTTTTAATGTTCAATCTGTGACAAGAAAATAAAAGTGAAAAGTGAATGCAGGTGTTTGGCATGCACGACTTCAGAAAACAAGTCAATAGAAAATGTTACAAGAGTAATAAATTTTATTGTAGTAATTTTAGCAAATGGCCCAACAGGGGCACTCTCCAGGCACCATTACTTTTCCTGTTCAGCTCATTCCGTCCGGTCTTTAACTGTGAATTATTTTGTGAAAGCTTACACAGCAACAATTTGACATTTTTTCCAAAAATAAAGCTGTTTTCTGTTTAGTGTCAGCTCAGTTTTTACAAAATACAGTGCCCTCAAAATAGACAGTCCTCAATGGAAGCTCAATGCACTTCAAAGCTTAACTCGGGTTAGTTTATTTCTCCCAAGTCTTCAGGTTCACATCTAAACTTAGTGAGAGGAAGTGTTCGCTCTTCATTTCTGAGTGCCATTGATTCACGCTGAGCCCAAACAACTGTAGCTAACAGTGTTTTACCACAGCTTTGAACAAGTAGGTTGAAAGCTGACTGACTGCCCCAAATGTGTAATAAATGATGTGGAGAGAAACAGCATCAGAGCCAGAGGTCCCCAACAGCACATCATTAAATAGGATACTTAAATCCCTCAGTCGCTGTGTTGCGCAGCCCGAGGCCAGGGCACTCGACAGAACCCCCACTGCTCCACTGTAATTGGTCTGGAAAATAAGGCATGACCAGGGAACGGAATTCTGCCGCAGTACAAATGTGGACATGAGAGACATCTCTGCTGGTTTGATGGGTTGTTAGGATGAGAAATCCAGGCTTGGCATAGACAAGGATGGCCTTTTATAAGAAAAAACTGTTTTTTTTAAAGGTCAACCGTATGTCTGCTTTCAACAGGGTTGCACAAGATACATGATGAAATACTGATATAACAAAAAAAAAAGGTATATTAAAGTATATTAATACTGGTTTTGAACAGTTCTCCACAAACAATAAAAGTTATTTATTTGTGAATAGAATTTAACAGAAAAAAAAGTGTTGGTTACTAGGAACCTGACGGCAGGGTAAACCACAAGAACGTATGCGCGGGTGCTGCAGTGCGCCTGCTTAATGGGCCGCACAATGAGAAAGTAACGCGGAGGTAAAACATTTTTGGGCAACTTCCATTGAAAATAATGGGCGGCCATATTTTATTTTTACTTTCTCACCATCCAGTTCCAATAATACAGCTGTGGTCTGCCCTTGCAGCTGCATATATTGTCATATTAGTACATTGTGGATTTCAGTGTTGTCACAACATACAACATTTTACAAACACCCCCACATCAGTCATCTGTTGATTTTAAACATTGTTCCACTTCATGTCTTTACATCTTAGTCTAAACACTCCAGGGTTTACTCAGAAGTGGACCATGACCTATGTTTTTAGACAAATCAGTGTTTTACTTTTGTGGTCTTCACCAGAGTTTGACTGCATATTCACAGTTAACCAAATGAACCAAACTTAAAAGGAACTAGAGTTTGATAAAATCAGATGAAAAAGACAAATTGGACAGTTTATTTGTCCCATTTGTCCTATCTTGACTGATGTTGGAAGTTAAGAGGGAGTAGAATAGAAAATAACATATACTAGTGATAGCCCAGAAATACAAAAAGAGGAGCTGGGGTGGAGGAAATGTGTTGAGCTGCAACCTCAAAGCTGGAGAGTTGTTGCTATTATATGGAGAAAGTGCTACGAAAGCTGTTTGCTAATGATAAGCGAGAATAAATCAGCTGAGTAGTGACCTAGTGTGCACTAGCTGGAAATGTTATGGACAAAAACATCTCATTTTTTATTTCTAACCCCCTCTCTCAGCTTCATGCATTAGTGCTCTCCCCTTCACCACTTTCTCATCTGTGTCTCTTTACTACTCACCTGCTTTCCTTCTTCACACCTTCCCCCTATACTCACATCCCTGTACAGTTTCTTGTGTGCTTCCCTTTCCTGTGCTGTTTCTTTATTCCGTGCTAATAAACCTTTCTTCGGTGCGTTGGGTCGGCGGAAGCACAATGAGGTCACAGCATTAAAGACAAATGGTTCTAATCTGGTTTGTGGCCTGGCCATCTGCTGTAGTCAGCTGGTTGCTAACTGTGAGGCCAGCCTTTAATATACGACAGCCTCCACATGGCATTTAATCTAAGAGCTTAACACCACTAGGGGCTTGAGGTAAAAGAATGCTTTGTTACATTCGTCTAAAGTCAGTTGTATGTCTGTGCTGGTTATGGTTCAATTTAAGACAAGGAAGATTGTGGTTCTTTCTGTTGAGCATTGCTGAAGGTACAACATGGCTTTTCTTCCGCCCACTTTGTTAACTAATACAGGAAGTGTTTTAAAATCAGAGAGTGAATAGCCCTAGCATATGGTCCAGACTCACCCTCAGTGTGTCTTGAACAGGAAACTGAAACACAACTAGAGGTGCTAGATAAGTGCTAGAAATACAAAAATCAAATCAGTAAAAAGTTGGACCTCTTAGCAAGGATTAAACTAAGAAAGAAGGAACGGGGGTGACTAAACGCAGGGCATAAAAGGAAGTACAAATTTTGCTCCTCAAGCTCATGAATGTTCATTTCTTTTCCGCATCTAGTCGACAGCTTGTCACCCTGAAGAATCAGAGTTTCATGACTTAATAATGCTCTGTTTGAAAGACTAAGATGTCGTTTTTTTACACAGGCCCTGTGTCTATACACGTTTAAAAGCTGCCAACTACTATATGTCTTCCAGACTCTTTAATAAATGCCTTGTGATTAGAAGATCAAATAGGAGAAGGGAATTAGCGATTCCTCTGATCACACCCTGTAGCCGTTGATGGGAGGGAGCCTCACACAGCATACTAGATCTCACAAGAGAGATGAAGCCGGATAGGGAAAAGGTGCTGTGTGATGAAGATTCATTGTACAATTTTTTTTTTTACATTCCTACGAAAAACACACAATTTCCCAATCATTTGTTTTTCTCGACAGCCGCCTGGAAACACCATATAATTTTCTGTAATGGCTGATCTTTGCCAATGACAGCCGAAGGCCAATAAAAGGAAATATATTTGTTGATGATCAGCATTATCTTGGCTTCACATCCCATTAGGTCTAAGCCTCAGTAAACACGCTGTAATTTGGAAAGACGAGATAAACACAAAATACTGTTGCCGCTCGATAAGAGTGCATGTAATAAGACATCACCAAACACAAACTCAACTCGTTTGATCTCTCATTTAAGAAATCCCCATCCTTCTACTTTTCTATCTCTTCCCAACTTCACAGATTATGAAGTCGTAGCAGAGAAGTCAAGAGGATGTCCATTAAAATTCCACTGAAGGGATCAGGGTTTGGTTGGATTTTTTCTTCAAAGTTAAGCCGGTAATATTTAGGAGATAAGGTAACAGACATATTTACTCCTGACAGGGTGTGTGCCTGTGAGACCTGATCCAAATCTGGGAATGGATTGGCTGCTAAATGAATTCCTTTATCTGCCACAGAGACCAAGTTTGAGCAATATCCTCAGAACAAAAGACGGAGAATTAGCCGACATCCCGTGGGCTGGACAACATATGACTTTGAATGTATAAATAGAAAGATCTATCAGTGCAAGTCCTTGGAAACAGAAGTCCTTATTGGTTGTCCTGCAAACACGTGTCATTTTCAAGTGGTTCTGATGAATGCACGAGGAATCTGCTTGTCTGTAATCTTCACATCTTTTAATGGACGCTCATCTGTTGCTGCCACAGACGCACGCTTACTAGAACACATGCAAAGGGGTCATGGGAAATGTATTTGGGACCGATTGAAAGCCACCTGGTGGGGATTGAATGGCTTTTTGTGGCCTAACCTCTGACTGTTGGGAGAATATAGACATTGAAGCTCTATCCTGAGAAACATTTAATACAAAACAACAAGCCAGTCAGGAAGCAACTGGAACATGGCTATGTTTATTGTGCTAACACCTTTTTATTGCTTAGTATGTGTGGTCCTGGCCTTAGTGAGAAAATATAATGCCAAAGCTAGGGCTTTTAAACCACTGCACCACATGAGTCAAGGCCTTGGCGACTGGTGCATTTACATGAAGTAGTAAGAAAATATTAGTAATGGCTGAACAATAACAGAGAAGCTTAAACATTCAGACATCAAAAGCAAAATTAACTTACCTTATCGGAGTACACAAAGAACAGGATGAGCAGTATCAGCTCTGCCAGGAGAATTATCAGCAGGACAATGAAAAACTGTCAGAGAATGAGGGAGACAGAGAGCGAAAGACGTGTTTCAATAACTGAGCTTACATTGTTATGCCAATGCAAATATGTCAAACATAAACTGAGATTATTTCCTCCAGGTGGTATTACCCGATGTGTGGAAATGGGCAGTCACAGGTCATATGAAAATAAAGGGCAGTCAAAAAAGAGCGCAGGCATTGATGCATAATAACTGTAAAAAAAATTATAAATATTTTTTGCCTGTATTTTGATGGTAGACAGTAGGTTGACATATAGTTTTATTCCATGTGTTCCATTCTCACCAATGTGCTTGAAGGAAAGATGGTGCAGTAATGTCCTAAAGATTCATAAGATATTTTTTACCAGAAAACTTTTGGCTATATCAATGCTCCAGTGTTTTGGGGTTCACTGTATAGTATAAAAATGTCAAGAGAAGACGACATGTCTCAATAAAATGCAATGACTTGAATAGGGTAGGGGGGGGGGGGGGTTAATACTACAGTTTAATACTTTCCAGCATACATTTTAAACATAGTCCAATATCTTGTCTACAATTCTCTCAGGTTTTCACTCAATATTGACCAGTCTCTCCTGAAGTAAGACATTTAAACCCAAAGCTTTTTGCAAAGCCTGTTAATTCCATACTTTGGGAGAAAAAGTAATCTAAGAAACAATAATCTGTACCGAGACCTTGTGGGTCGAGTATGCTTTCTGCTGGCTAGGTCTATCACTGTTGTGCCTTGACACTCAGTTTGTCACATTGTTCTGTTGCAGTGAGCTAAAGGAACAGCTTCTGTTTGCAAAAATTACTGGTGCGCTCTGATGACTGGAGAAGTTAGTGTGTGTGTGTTCACATGCAAACGCAGCTTTGTGGGCGTATGTTCTCACGCAATTCACACTTTAAAGTTTGAGGCTTGCTGTTTCAGCCAGATAGTTCACTGTTTGTTTCACACTTTATTTTCATTTAAACTTGTCTCTGTAAACATTTTTGTTTTTGGCAGAGAAAAGTCCGACTGGATAAAGTACACAGCAAAGGATGTCTAGCGTTTGAATATTTCTAATCCATAGAGAGTTATCCGCTGAGTAACTTCAGAAATAATATGTCAAGGTTGACACTCGGCTGTATTTACTCCGGGAGATCTAAACTCGCTCTGATGTTTTTGAGTTCCACCTCCCCTCGTTGGCTTTGCTGGTCAAACACAGCAATTCAAAATCAACAACTGGCAGAAGCTGCTCCGAATAACATTATCGCAAAATGTTGAAATGCCACCACACAAGAATGTGAAAAAAGGGAGCTTAATGAGAAGCCTCAGAACTTTCCCATTTCCCATTAAGTCTGTCTTTTCTTCTCTCCTGAGTTGCCTTCTCTCTGATTCACAGTTGTTAGGCAGGTGAAAGAAACCATGTCCAACGCCGAGGATTTGAGGGGGCTTTTGACTGATGCAAGAGCTTCAAGGGATTGGGCTGTTTGTGATGTTAAGTACTCTATGCCTCAAACTTCACTTCCCATTTAAACTTTCTATACATGTTTTATTCTTTCTGTGGTAAGTAACCTCATTCCTTCCATTGGCTGAACTTTTGTAATTAACTTGAGCGCTTAAAAGATAAAACACTTGGTGTTAACAGTGCCATGTCAAGGCTGGGAATTCTTTGTAATGAATAATAGAACATTCACAATTACGGTGCCCAGAAATATTAAGTGGCTTTAGTGTGCTACCAGCAGGCTGACTGGCGTGAATGTGTTTATTTGAGAGAGAAAAGGAATCCTGTGGATATTTTTTTCTTTTTAACTTTGTGAGCCCCTGGGGGTTAATAAAATGCAGAGTAAACTTCTGCTGTCAGTTGTCTGCATCTGGTGGTGTTCCACTTGAAAGGCAAATACAAATACTCTGCCATGTTCTCACTGGCCTGTGACCGGAGTGTGTAGGTGTGCGTGCCAACGTGTAAAAAGACTGTCTGCCCAAGACATGTCTGAAAATGTCTTGTTCCTGCCTACAAAGACCCAATAGAATAATTCTGGTCAGCTTTTAATATTTAAGTTTTAATTGGCTTCTTTTACCTCCTTTTGAGATGGGGTGTAATATAATTCTCAATTAATGTTTAACGTTAAGGAGGACACAGTGTGTGAAAACAGGTATAACAACATTTTAACAACCTAATCTGATTTATGTGCAGATTTTTTTTATAGATGTATGGTTAGACCAGAGTGGTACAAAAAATGATTTAATTTTTCTTCCGCTTTAGTCCTGTTAGGGGTTGTGGGTGACTGGAGTTTATCCCAGCAGCTTTGGGCCTTAGGAACACCCAGGACAATGCCAGTTATTCGCAGGGCTGACATTTAGAGACAGACACTGACAGACAACCATTGACTCTCACCTTCATTCGTTCACAAAATAATAATCAATAAACATAAAATTTCCTTATTTCCTAATTATCTTAAAGCTGGCATGTTACATAAGTACAGGTCTTTTATAGTTTTGAGCGTATTAGTGAGTTTTTTTTTCCTTTATTAGACATTAGACAGAGACAGTTGTTAGTATTAGACAGGAAATGGGTCTCAGGGAGTCAAAACTTTAATGACCAGGAATTGAACCTTGGTCCCTCAGTCTATGTCCGTTATGCACAAATTATACACATATACCGTATGCTTTTGCAGCATTTTCTATTCTTCTGTAATCTCCTGTTCTTGGCAGAGAGCTACATACTTACAAATGTCCCTCCCAAATAAACAAAGGAGTAAAATGGCAAAATACAGGAAGTGAGAGTCCTGTGTATAATAACACTGACCTACACCTCGGGGGTAATAAAATACATTTCCATTGTGGGACCATCCATTACTTTCTAATGAAAACGCTGCATATCAACCCTTAACCTTTAAAGAATAGAGTTGAGCAAAACTAGATCACTGCAGTTATCTACGTGTGTGTTATTAACATGTCATTATCATTACGTATGGATGTCAGTGGAACTCACGCTTAGAAGCAGGCACTTGTTCTCCTTTATGGCACCCAGGCAACCGAGGAAGCCCGTAACCATGACAATGGCGCCAATGGCGATGACCATGTTGGCAGCCGAAAGCGATGGGAATGAGGGTGAGAAGGTGGCGAAGCTGCCTTGAGACACTGACAGCCAGATGCCCACGCCGAGCAGCCCGCAGCCACATAACTGTGAAGTCAAAGAAAAAAAAGATTAAGGACACAGGCATCAAGGTGAGAAAACAATCTGCACAGTTGGAAAAGTCCATTTTGCTTCAGGGTTATGGGAAATTTAAAGTTTATTTGCATGTCTTTTAAGTCTTTAATCACACTGACAGACCTTTACAGCGCTATAATGATCACTAGAGCAAGGTTAGCTTTAAATTAAAACACATAACAGGCCAACCATCCCACAGCAACAATTGCCCACTGATTCAATAGCATCAAACAGCCCCAAAAAAACACAAGCATTTGGATCAATTACATTTGTGATAAACCCTGTAATAACTCTGTGAAAGATTAGAACAAAATTTGGACTTAGGCCCGAGTTGGTTAGCAAGTTTGAGCTGATTACATTAAATCCGTAACAAACAGAGAAGTAATTACTGGCACGGCACTAAAATGAACACAACCCAACTAACTTTTAAACAATCTGCAGTAGATTGGAACTTCACCTAGAGGGAGCAATCCACTAATTCCTCTCTGTCACTCTGCCAGGCACGTCCTGATGTGTCCCACAAGCCATTAGCATACAAGGACTAAAGGCTCAGGATATATTGCAAAGAGAAAGATTTCATAGTATTTGCAATGTAAATGTCATTAAAATAAAACACTTCAAGTATGGTTAGAGTAAATTTGAATATTGTATAAAAATGGTATTAATACAAATTGCAGCTTTTATCCTATGTTTAATTTATGCCTGTGCTATTAGCTCCGCTCTCTAAAAGTGTCCCTTCACCTTTTTGACTGCAACAGAATACAATGTAAAAGTATTTACTAAATGGAACAGGACAAAATGCTAAAAAGTATTTTTAATAAGATGCACTGTATAAAAATACACTGTATTTAAAAAAAAAAAGTTAAAACTTTTTTAAAAAATATCATATCATACTCAGAATCCAGCTGCCGGCAGAAAACAGCAAAGCATATTAATTTATAACCAAAGCTGTTCACATGCTCAAAAAGTGTGAGGTGTAGTGTTGCAGTCTATACCTTTGCCACCAGATGTCACCAAAAATGTGCTTTTTTGTGTCATCCGTTTTGTATTTGTAGTGGTTTTGGAAACACTGGATGGAGAAGGTGAAGATCAGGAGATTTTGTTATGGTGTGGGCTGATTTTTGATGCAGTGCTTTAGAAATAGCGACAAAGCCTGAAACATTTGAACCCCATCTAAACCTCTAAACTAGATTGTATATTAGAATTCATAATGTTTCAAAAGGCTGTTTAAATACGTAAAATGCACCCTTTGAAAAGAATAATCAAAAGCACTTGTGAGAAATAACTAAAGTAAAATGTTTGAATAAGACTTTGATTTTGAGGATAGGACTTTCCTGCCCACCTGTACCTATCTATCACAGACACCAGTAATACAACATGCCCACCTCCCAGTGAAATATAGCATTCACTGACATTTTTGCCTGTACCTAATAGAATGAAATACCCTGGGCGGTCTTACTATGAATAAAAAAATCCCAAATGAGGTAAAATATGGCAATGGCACCACAGTAAATCATTGCACTGCCACCTTTCCTTTCCCTTCCCTCTATTCACACCACTCCCCAATTCCTTTCCAATCTCCGCCCCGCCGCTCTGGAGCACTTTAATGCCTGTCAGCAATATGTTCAACAGACCTGCTGTGCATGCAAACAAACACGCAAAAGGGGCTTCTATTCTCAACACCACCCTGTTAGTCAGATAATTACAGCTAAGCCTGCGTTGTCTTGCCTCCAAAAATTAACACTGAATATTCAAGCCACCAAACTGCGCAGTGCTTATTTTCTCAAGCTGACAGAGTTAAACTGAGTAATGGCACAGCTGATACCACCCCCACTTGGGAATGCACAATGCACTTCCACTGACAAACAAGTGTAGCTTCAGTTTGACTAATGGCACGGCCCTGTTGATAAGCTCACCCACCGGCAAATAAAGTGACTGCAAGCGCATTACAAGCACACCGGAGTAAGAAGTGTGGCGTGAGGGGAAGGGCTTTCGAATGTGAGCCTCATGAGGTGCTGAGAGATGACTCAAGTTTAATGAGTCCTATAGGATGGAAATTTAAATAAACAGTATTTAGGTACTCGGTCAAACTGTTAGAGGTGGCCCTTATTATGTGTCATGAGTGCAATTAACCTTTGACCTTTGTGAATTTGTGTTAGCTTTACTCCATCGGTGACTTTGATTTGTGCATTGTACGAGGTGAAGACGTTTGTCTTGAAAAAAAGACTTTCAATTCTGAAATAGAGAGAGAAGAATGTTTCAAGAGAGAAGAAGCCTCTTGGAATTAAGAGACAAAACGTCTTCACCTTTAAAATCTAAGTCCAGATGCTTTTTCTTCAGCATTTTTTTTCTGGATTTAGTAAAATCCTCCTTTTACAAAAGCAGTTTTGAAAAGTTTTGAATTGCACCTATAAATATTGCACTGGTTTGAGTTTGACTTGTTCTTGTTCATTAATGTCTTTCTCTTGATATGGTTTCATCAGATTCTGGTCTTTGTCAGTGCACTTACATGCAAGTAGAGAAATTCACTGCTTTAGTCAGACTATAATCAGATTAAAAATGCATGTAAATCTTATTGTCCAACTAGAATGGTTGAAATTCAAATTTCTGAAGAACAAAAACATGGAAAGCAGTATTAAGTTGCATTTTCAGACCAGCAAAAACACTTATTTTGGGTCACTGGCAAAAATAGTTTTCAGTTGTCTCTCACATAAAGTTTAAAAGGAAAATACCAGTCCTAGCATAT
Source organism: Neodontobutis hainanensis (assembly GCA_024349245.1). Lineage (NCBI taxonomy): Eukaryota > Metazoa > Chordata > Actinopteri > Gobiiformes > Odontobutidae > Neodontobutis > Neodontobutis hainanensis. Next base: position 7,705,923 of record JALDNG010000015.1, read on the forward strand.
TATGCAATCAAGAGCTCCTTGTACAGTAGCTGAGTTAATGTTTTTTCCAACTTTGTTGTGCTTCCAACTTGGAAAGTTGGAGTGTTAATGTTGGTTTACATGAATGAATTAATGATTACAGACCTTAGTTATGAGCAGCTAAACAACAAGCCACTGTATCTCCTTTTCTCTTTTTAACAAATACTGAACACTATTAAATGCCAAGACCACATAAATTAGCCTTAGATTATTTTTGTATGCATGTAAACTCAGACAAAGACAGTTAGATGACTTAATGAAGCTCTAAGCATAGTGATTGTCCCAATTCTACCCCTTAGTAGTTTTGTGTGTTCATTTAGACCAAAGAGAAGGGGCAAGGCTGTAAACCCCTCCAAACAGAGATTTTGAAGATCCACACTTGAAACATCGCAACATTAAAATTGCTGTTAGCTAATGTTAGCCTCAAATTGTATTTACAGAACTTTTTGAACTTTTTATTAGCCAATGCATAACACACCAATCTGTTTTTCTGTCATTAAAAATTGATATGTCGTAAACGAACAGTCCTTTTGGTTATTGTGGTAGTATTAACATCCTTCAGTGTTTTGAGTCTGAGACAGGGACTGAAAAAACAGCAGCTGATACTGTTCAGAGCAAGACTCAAGTCAAAATCTTTACAATAAACTGTTCATAAATTGTATAATGATGACGGATGTATTATTAGACTTTATTGTAATATTATGTTGTGTATTAAAATATACATTATACTGTAAGGGTAAGTCAGAGAATTGGGATTGAACTGTTACTAAGATGCAAACCGAAGTGAAATAAGCAGCAACATAATTACTCTGAATAGATAAAAGCTTGTTTGCTAATGCAGAGTCCTTGTACCGATGGGGTGTATTAACCGTCAGAGTCTGAATGCTTCTGCCAAGGCTGAAGTCAAAGAAGGCCTGCAATACCCTGCAAAAAACATAGGCAACATAGATTGGATTTCTCAGAGATCTCAAAATGAATGAGCAATCTGGTCTAGGTAAGACCACGGAGCAATGCGTGTAAGACCACTATAAGAGCAAGTGAGAGTGGTGCAGCCAAAGACTTTCAATCATCTGTCGTCTAAATAATTCAGAGACGACTGTATTTGCTAGAAGGCACCCGCTGGCACTTAATGCTTCCCTGATTAAAACCTGGGAGAGGGAAAACGTCAATTGAAATCTACTGGTAAAGGTCATGTCCCTATGCATTCTGGCTAATATATGAAATCCCAGCTGACGCTCAACAGAAGGCTGTGTAATACAGAGTGTGTCCAAGGAGGCAGGCTGTCTGCTGCATTCATGTGCTTCTTTGGATGGTCCCGTTTTGGAGTCAGAAAGTTGGGTAATACTTATATATTAATAGCCTGCTCTTTTAGAACTTTAATGAATATACTTTAAGACGTTAGAAGTAGATGGTAAAAATAAGCACCTACATTAAATGAGAAAAAAGTAAATGATATATGAGTTTAATAAGTCTGAACTTATTTTTTGGTAAAGAAAAGGTCATAATAGATTATTATGAATGATTCAAAATGTGTTGAATTACCCATTAGTAATAACCAATAAATAATATTACAAACACTTTAAAGGGTAGTCTTATTATAAAGTTGTAGGAAAAATGTTATGCTGGAATGTTTTTATTGCAAAAGTGACTACAAAAACAGATCAGACTACACTGCTAGTCCCATACTGATGCACCTGACATTAGAATGGCACAGTGGTGCAGTGGTTAGCACTGTCTCCTCACAGCAAGAAGGTCCAGGGTCCAAGTTTCTGTATGGAGTTTGAATGTTTTCCTTTCCTCCAGGTACTCCGCTTTCCCCCACCGACATCAAATGGACACCTATGGAATGTACACTTGTTTTCCCGTTGTTTCCGGCGACACATAAATGCACCATTAGAGGTCGTATAGAGGATTTATAACAGGCAGCCAGGTGGTGTGGGCTCCTGTGCTTTCTCTTAATTGTCTTTAATGCCCAGTGAAGAGAGACCGTCCAAGTGTGTCACTCTCTTAAATGTTTGTGAGAGCGCCCAGCCCCCACTCGGGTCCGTTTAAGCTGTATTTTAGAGCCATTCAGGAGCAGTTTAATCTCCTCATAGCCTCCTTACACTTACTATTACAACTAGAAAGACTGTAATGAGGCCTCTGCGCCAGCGCCTTAAGGAAATACCTCCAGTGTAAGCTCTGATCTCATTGGTTTATCTGGCCTTGGTGTGTGCCACTGAGCTTGACCTCACGTCTGTTCAGCTGAGCGTCTTATCTTCTTTATAATTGCTGGACGGTCAGGTTTATATATCCCATCTGTGGGAGGGATCACGGAATTACTATAATATCCAAGAACATTGTAAACAGACGTCGCTAAGAAAACTGTCCTGTTTTGTTTTCTTAGTGGACAGTGTAGCTAGCGTGGGGTTTTAAATGTCAAATGTTATATAATTACTTTCTCATGTAGCTTGATGTGGATCTTGTGGCACAAATCACATTTATAATCATGTGATAAAAAGGAGAAAATGAGAAGCAATCTAATGTCTCGATTTGGTTAAATTGGTTTGTTACTTGTTTGCAGGCCATTATACATTTTATAGGATGGAATGTATCAAAACTGTTGCTTTGTTGAACTTATATCATGTCTGGAGTTTTGTGCTCTGTGGGTGTCATGCTTCTAGAGCTATATGAAGTGACAGGAACATAGTGTGGAACTGTTGGTGCATTATATTAAAGAGCTTGTACTAATAAATGCAATGCTTTTGGTTGTGTGGATGAGAGACAGAACAAAAAAACAGTACATCTATGTAATACACATTTGCACTTTTGGCAGCCACACACAGGAGAGTGTTCGTGAGTGTGCTGAAAAATACGTTACTTATCCTTGAGTATCTCATAGACCACCTTTACAAAACACCGGACTATTAACACATTCAACATTCTTAAAACAAGTTTGAGTCAGCCTCATTATTAGTAAATGTGACTTGTAAATGTGTCTTGTTTGTATTAGAGCATCTGGTGGCGTCTATTTCACGTTAAGATGAGAAAGTGGGGGGGTACATAATAATTTTAAGCATAATAATTTGGACTTGTTTACTTGCATTTACAGACATGAGAATAAAGGTGTTGAAATATCACCTTTTGATTGCACCATAAAAAGACTCATAATATCCTGGGGTGGGTGAACATGTAAAACAGTTTGATGCCATCCCTGTGATTGAAATGCTCCAGGCTGCTTCACAGAACATGAAGCAACCACTAAGCCTACTGAGAGACCGTCGGCTACATGTCTGGAACTCAAACATACCAATTTTGACGAGCTTTGAGACAGAAATGAATCTTTTAGTACAGATGTGTATTTCTGTTTATTTTTTTTCTGCCTTGTCTTGTTGATACTGCCTTGAATGTAAGCGCTGAAGTTATTATGAAGTGTGTTTTTGAAGGTTGCTTTCAAATTGATACCAACATATCTTTAAAGCATCATAATAAAAAATCCTTCGCAGTCCTGGATACGAAAGTCTGTGCTCTTTACTTAAAATTGAGTTCAAAAAGTTAACAGTACTTCTGGTAGTTGGGATGGACGCCAGGTGTAATTGTGCTTCATACTGGGATGATCATTTGTAAGTAGTGGACTTTGAGGATATGTGACCTTTTCACTGCTGTACAGGCAATATTTTGAGAACTCCTTCATGTCAAAGCAGAATGGGCTCCTGGGTCTAAATGCCATTAGTTGAAAGGAGTGACAAAGGTATCCAAGCAGAGTTTCCTAAGAAGATAACATTAACTTTTCTTCTGGAAGAAATTGCACTGCTAAATGAGATGTGGCTCTATATAGCTGCATGGATGGAGCCTACTGTTCTGGCCCTATAACAAGCTCCGGAAGAAAATAATTGCACTAGTGCTCAGCGAGGCAACTGTGAAGCAACTTTCCAAACAGCAAACCAAGGTGAAGCAGGTCAATGATAAGGTGTGAACAGACGGAATGGAAGATATTACAGACTAAAAGGTTGGCTGACACATGAGACGTATGTAGGAAAAAGAAGATGAGGAAAATAGACTCTGACTCTCCATTTAAGTGGCTGGCTGGGGGAATTATCAGTCAATGGCTCAGTGACACAAAGCTACCCATTGCAGGGCTACACTTCAGTCTCTCCCGAGGGGGGAGGGTTCTTCAGAGTGAGAGTGTGTGTTGGAAGTTGGACGACACTGACCTTTTTCACACTTGGAGTGCTCATGGAGGTCGATGTGGGAATACGCTGCATCGTAAAGAATGACAGCTTTTGTCAAATCATTGGCTTGGCTTGTGACAGGGAAGAATGACCCTGTGAATGGCTTTGTGAAGCGATGGAAAGTGCGAGACTGGAAGTGTTTAATGTTCAAGCCAGTGAAGATTTTCTGTCTTAAAGGCACTGCTCAGGTGTTGATGGTCTGATGTGTCATTTTGACATTGAATCCAGTCAATCTATATATGAACATGACATAAACTCATAATACAGAATTCTGAATTACAATTCCTTTACATTTAGAGCTTCTCAGGTAATTTTTATTTTGTGAAAAGGTATTTTAATTAACCCTCTGGTAAAGCAATTTAACATTGAAATATTATGCAATGAAAAACTGTTTAATCACCTTATTTGGGTCAATAGCCATGACTTCTCTTTAACCTTTCACAAAATTTATATGTGCAAGAATAACTTCATTGGTTACCAAAAAGCACTCTACCCACAGTTCATACTGTTGTTGTGTCCTTGGGCAAGACACTTAACTCTCCTTGCCTCTAGTGGTGTTCAAGCTGTAACACTGGTTAGTGAATAGAAACTTAATGTAAGTTGCTTTAAATAAAAGCGTCAGCTAAAATGACTAAATGTAAATGTAAATATTAGCAGTAAAGCATTAGTAAAATGTAGTTGATTTACAATGTTGAGAATGTAAAATATTTATTAAATATTAAAAACACATCTATATACTGGGTTACAATCATCAGGAATATTTTAGGGTTTGATGATGAATATAATTGGTCAATCGCATGCCTGCATTGCTTCCATTCAAATAATGTGAGCCATCTATTGACTGGTTGTTCTACAAGTTTTGTCAACATTGAATCAGCACTGGGTGCTTATCAAAAAGGCCAAATAAACTAAACTAAAACTAACTGTAGGATTGCATTGGTCTAATAATAAAAAGTTTAAGGTAAGATCTTAACTTTGTTTTAATGTAGGGTGTTATAATGTGGTGAATAGGTTCAGTTGTAAAAAATAAAACAGGCAAAGTTGCTGCATGTTTTAGTAAATGTTTAATAGAGTGTGGAAAAAAATGAGGAAAAAATGCTAATACCAACGTATATGACTTATTAGCTAAAGTCAAGTTACATGCTGCAAATCTTTTAGAAGCCAACATCTGTTATAGGTAAAAACATGTCACTAGCTTGTGGGTAAATAGATCACATTTTGCAATCTATAGATAGATATCGAAAAGTAACCTTTTGCTAAGCAATTACAAAGTGCTTCCATTAGTGCACAGTAGAGCATACAATTTGGGAAAATGCCAACCTAAATGCACCGCATGAGGATGGAACCACTTTATCACCGTAGCATCGCCTCTGCCCTTTGCTGCAACATAGTCTGTCTTTTTTACAGGGAATAGATATTTTTCCTCAACACACACCAAGTTGCACTTTAGATGTCATTGATTTTGCATGGAAATCAAGGCAACATTCACCTCAGATAAAAGATTTTTAATTTTCCAGAATAGGACCTACCAAAGTACTAAAGGGCCTGCCGATGGGGTGGACAAACATATAATAAAGCTACAGTGAACATTATATATGAAAGGGGAAAAGCCTATAGACATGTTTATTTTCTACCCAGCTATAGTTCTTCTTGGATCCACACAGCAAAGTGCAAGACGAGAATTCATTTTAAGAGCAGACTCTGCCGAGAGATAGCTGTCAGAAAAGTTATATTTCAAGATGAACTTCCCAGACAAAAAAAAATTATGTATTTTTACTCCATAGCAATAAGTCTTTTCCATCACAACAGCATTGTAGGTCATTATGATCAGACATTTACCCACATTTGCATTTTACCATACCACTAATTTAGAAACAATTTTAATACAATTTAATACTGTAGTTTTGGTTCTGTACTGAGAGGCATTAAGTGATGTCAAATTACACAGAAACCAATTCCTAACTCTGAACTCGGGAAATCTTACCAAATCAAAATGATTGATGAATCAATAATTTCCTCTTTAACATTGTTGATAAAGGTTGTGAATGTGTGAAAGGTGAAAGGTTGTGAAATTTGTATTGATTCTCAACATTGGTTCTTGATGCTGACCCCATGGTTGCTACTGTAATCTTTTCTGAAAATCACTATTGCTTGAGCCATTTATCCATTGATTACAAAGTGTCTACATTCTTGTATAGAACACGTAACCCTATGTTCAACAAACTAAGCTGAAGGCAATGTATAGCTTTCCAGTAAATTGTCTCCTTGTGCTTCCTAGGGGCATTCCAGTCGTTCCCCACTGACTGCAGTACAGCTGACTCAAGATTGTATAACAAGTAAATTATTTACAGCGCAGGCAATGGCGGCTGAGGAAAACAGTGCTTTCAGGCTCAGAATAAACACTGCATGAATTCAAAAGGCTGGGACAAATGCTGAGTGTAAGATGTAAAAGCTTTATCTGAGTGGTTAAAGTTTTATGTACCCAGTGGAGTCATGGAGGATTCCCAACGTGTGAGATTACTTTGAAACTCACTCGGACTTACTAGTAACATGCCGTTCGTCTTTCTATGAAAAAGAAATACAATACAGATAGTTTAACCTTTCGCAAATGGCTGACAGGTTCCCGAGTGTTCCACAACAACAACAAAAAAAGGTCTTGTCTTTTAAATTTTGTACTGATGTGTTTCCACAGAGGATAAGTTCCCATCATTCATCACATGCTTAGTCAAGCAACAAAGGTGATCCAATTCGGTGGTGGTTCTGGCTGAATGCTTAGCGGTACACTTAGGAATGGGAGGTTACTTTACCTTGTTTGGAGGGGTCTCGAGTGGAGTACGTCCACCCCGATACACAGCCTGCCAGGTTTCCCTCCCTCTCAAAAAGAGCTGAAAGACCTATTCAGTGCAAAGTGACTCGAAATCAATTGCGCCAGGAAGGATTAAAGACAGGCAAGCGTTTCTGTGGCTGTCTAGAGCCTATCCTGCTGTCTTCGCCGACACATCTCTTCCACACCTGACAGCAGCCACTAACCTGAGAGGACATGGCACAGGGAAGGTCGGAAAACCACGACGACGGCAGGTGAAAGGCTATTAGATATCCCTGACTAAGTCTGCGGTTAGATCTCCACTGTCCCAACAAGAATCTTCAATCAGGCTGTGAACCCAAAGGCACTTCAATTATGTATTGAGAACAAGTAGTGGCAGAACCGAGAAGGATAAAATCATCCATGAATGGGGCCTGAAAGCAAGGGGTCTGTGTTTGCTATAGTCTTAGGCAGTGATGCACAAGGGGAAATGTGGCCTGAATACAAAGCATGGTGCCAAAGATCAAAACTTTGGTCCACATGCAAACAAACAATGTCAGAAAAAAAGCAGTGAGTTTGTCGTTTCGGGATGGCAGCTGGCAGACTAATGATTAATCTATGTTCCCCTCAGAACCACTGATATATTATACTGATGCAAGCAAGCAAGTGAAAAAAGATGTGCCCCAAAATGAGATGTGAAAAGAAAAACATAGTATGTGATAGAATATATGATAGGAAGCTTGTCTAATTATAGAAATTTAACAATTATTAGCAATAACTGTTTTTGGTTCCATTGTGAACATTGAACTTGCTGTCTGCAATGTATTAGAAAACTGGGAATAAACCAGAAACTATTTTCCAGACGCCACTCTGCACTTTTTCTCACAAGCCACTTCAGAGAAAAGCTGAATCAAACCATGCCGTGGAAACCAAAGGATATGTAGTTTTAAAATGGGGCACTTTTCCGACTGTCATTTTATAGATGTTATATCAGTCAGAGTCAAAAGCAGGATGTCTTGAGTCACATACATTGACCTTTGCCCTGCTGGCTTTTAGTCTGCTTTCTACATCAGACAAACTACAGACTGCAACTGGTCAAAATAGCTGTCAATCCATGGATATACCAACACGCAAAAACACAGTTATTTACTGTCACTTGTATCTAGTCTCACTGAAAGTTTAACATTAATTTAAAACTATATGCTCAGAACCTCCACTCAAGACCCAGAAAGCTTAGTCTTGTAAAGCAACCAAGAACTGTATAAATGACGGTGCGGTTGTAATGAGGACAATGAGATATGAATACATAAATGGAACTGTTTAGAAATGGAGCTAATTAAATGTGAATACTGCCACTTGCTGTTGACATCAAAGGTGCTCACGTAAATACCTTATGAGGCATTTGTGCACAATAAATATCCAAATAAATATCAATCTGGTGTTTTCCACCACATTAAGTGCCCAGTCTGTAGAGGCACACAAATACTTGGCCTGTATAAATATCTCACTCCGCTCTGCCAGTGCAGTCATGCCGAAAATCCTCGGAGGCAGGCAGACGGTTGGACAGCCTCCCGTAGTGTTTCACCGGTGGAAGGGCTTTAATGAGGATGCTGGCTCAGCAGAGGTACAGAATGGCCGGAGACTGCTGTATTAGACAGGTTGGACACTCGACCTGTTCCCCGCATAGACACCTGAAGCAGGGCAGCAAAAGGCTCAAGGAAATGGGATATCCCTAATGCGCTATATGGAAGCTCCAGTGTGCTGTAAGTAAAAGAAAAGTCATGTCCTCAGCACTTTTCTTAGATCCGCTCCAACCATCCTTCTCTCACAATAAACCTGGACTCAATGTCACTGAGGAGGGCAATGGCTAAATGGACTTGTATCATGGCACTGCTACAAATATACTTTTTCTGCTGACATAAAATGGGTCCTGTTCCGGTTAATGCACCTTACTTTGAACTGTTTGGAGCGTTTGACCAGTAGGTGTAGCATGCTGTCAAGATGGTGGCTTTAAAAATGTTGTGGGTTTTATGATGAGAAGAGGAGTGAACTGTGAGCAGCGACAAAAATTGTTATAAATCTTAAGAATTCCTAACCCTTTTCACATCATTGAATGGGTCTGACAGGCCAGGAAAATATCAATGTGAGTTAAAGAGGAGGTGAACATTTTTCTTTTATTTCATTTGTGTCAGGCTGTCATCATTTTTTTTATATAATCAATATATTTTATATTTATAATCAATTTTCTACAATTTACATCCATAAACAGGGCCCTTGTTTGTGCCAATCCTTCCTTTTTAAATACTTTGGATGTATTTGTATTCATATATGTCTAGTGTTTAACATTGACCTGTATTAATAAATTGTCAAACTTGTGTGGGGTCTATATAAAACTTGTGTGTATATATTTGCGCATCTCTGTATTGAGCAAGTCTCTGTTAATGACACCCAACACAACTGTCTGCACACATTAGGCTTGCATTCCATTTGCAGCCCCATGCCAGATAATCACAAATAAAGAATTAACCACAGACAACATTAACAACAGCAGCATAATTCATTCTACCTAATAGGCATAGGGACTCTGTGGCATGAGTTAAATTGACCTTGGTTGGTTGAGTTTGAGATTGCCAAAGAGCAAATCACATTATTACAAATGTGTTTCAAAAGCTTCTTCACAGTGCGGCAAAAAAACAGCCTAAGGAGATATTCCTGGAAAGAAGAGGAGCATTTGGGCTTCAAAAGCATACTGTTATGGTTTTATCTTCTGATTCAGTCAGTGTGACCTTGTGCAAATGACGTACAAATACAGCCCGGCTGCTGGGTTCACCCGGAGCAGTGGAGGCAGAAAGGTCATACAATATGGACGCCACTGAGTGTGGATGCAGAACACAGCATATGAGATACTTTATTATCTCATTTTGCCTGGTAAAAGGGCAGAGTGGGCGGGTGGCCCTGCTGCAGGGATGGTCTTGTTGCTTGCGTAGACCACCATGAACTGACCTGCTGCTGCTGAAATGTTCATTGGATGGGTAAAATCCAGAAGCAAGTCTTGGAGAATTTCCTAACATTTACCACTATTAACTCTAGATGCAAACTTACCAGATTTGCTGTATTGTCTTAAAACTGGACAGGACAGATGATTTTTTTTTGAAGTGCCAAGTTTTAATTATCAGTTCAAATATATTCTGGCTGAATAAGTTTCCATTTTGCCACAGTTCAACATTCAGTGGAGGATTCAAATTGTTGACAGTGGCACTGATTTTGTCTACCATCCTCCTCTCTGACTAATCCTGTCCAGTTCTGGTCCAACAGTTTTTGATTTCCTGATCAGCTTGTTCAGTTCCAGTCACCCCAGCACACAACTGCCTAGAACAGTACACTCCACTTGGTATAATACTGAGACACATTGCTCACAAGCCTCCTGGGGTAGAACAGTTTGGTTTGTCTTTTGTTAAAAACAGCATCTGTGTTACTTGATTAGTCAATCTTGCTCTGCAGCCCTTCTAACACCTGATCAGATCTTTGGTAATAGAATGCAAAGCCTAACATGCTTGTGCTCTGTAAAGCTAGCAGTTTTTTTCCCTCATAAATAACAAATATTAGGTCTGACCAGGGTACATTTATATATCTATCTATATTTTTTTTGTAAATGTTACATAGATAATTCTGGTAGATAGAGTTGGTGGAAATGTGAAAACACACCAACTATTTACCAGTTGTGCTTCCAGATCATTTGCTAAGGAAAGGTACAAATTCCGAACAAAAGCATCTGAGTTAAATTGCAAACGTCTAAGCATATGTTTGTTCCTGGAGCAGCCGTACTGTGAATGGAAACCCTCCTATTATGCAATGTGAGGCATTACACATTCCCTTGAGGGACAGAGGAGGATGAGGACGCAAAATATGCACATCCGCTTAAGCAGAAAAAAAAAACGGAGCACCAGGCAAGTGCCTAGAAAAGAGGATATTGAGACTGAAAGACATATAATCAATAGTCACTTTGCGTGCCATGCCACAGGGTAAATGACTTTTCTCCTGCACTTATGACAGGCTTTTATATACCCCTTTCTCTTCAGACACTATATAGTAAATTATTCACCACACTTTTAAGACACAACTAAAGGACCGATAGTGTGGATGGAAAAGTTAAGCTAATGTTATTGCACACTTTCAAGGAGCCCTTTGTGGAACAGGACATCTTATTGTTTCCTGTCTTCCTATCATCTTCTATTTACAGTATAATGGTCTTGTAATTACACTAACCATTGAACAAGTATCATTTCATATATCTCTTGCCATTTTGAGCAGACAATAACAACCATAATGAATATTTATATCTGCATTTTTTTAAAGCAACATTATGTTTTTTAGGATATGGAAGCTCTAAAGGACTCAACAGGTTTAATTCCGAGTTGGTCAGTCCAGCAACATTTTAGAGAACTGATACAAAGCTCGACTGGCCATTCAGGCAGCAATAATGTATTTTAAACATCATACAAAGGCTTGAAATGTTTGGTCTGAACAAAATTGTCAAATGTGAAAGCTCCAGTGAACCAAACAGCTGTTCTTTGGCATGTCAGACTGGACTTTTGGACCAAATGCAGGCGGGCACAGACAATTAAACACACAACATAGAGCAAACAGGAGAACAAAAATGGGTTTTAAAATACATAAGACAAAAGTTGTTAGTCTGATGTGCCACCAATTGTTTCCTAATAAGCATTATTGAAATTTAAAACATTTCCTAAAGAGTAGATTGAAGGTTTTTGCTGTGTGTATGTATTATAACATAACATTATGACAGTCTGATTAATTATCTTCTCTGACCTAACTGTAAAATGAGCCAACACATTCACCACAGAAAAAGACCTTGCACAGGAGGTATCTCTGTTATAAAGATATTAAACATATTGTTAGGGAAAGTCTGATGTTGCAGATTTAGAGATTTTAGTGTGGAACCAAAAGTTAGCCAGTCAACAAACTAATTTATTTATAGTGTGGACCTTAGTGCACCTCCCCAATTCACAATATTCAAAATATAATTCATATATGTATGAATTAATTTAGATAAAATGCTGGATACTTGGCCAAAGTTTGCATTTGCACAAGTCCAGCCAAACTGACCTAACTGTAAATATGTGCCACGATGGAGTTCATTTTGGAGCTAGTGGAAACAAAATGTTACATTAGCCAATAGCGGGAGTCGATCTGTATTCATGGAGGCGCTGAGTGTCTGCGGGCACCGTTTGAATGTTGATGACGCTGCGTCTGCATCTGCTGCTCATCCGGAGGGGAGCGTGGGGAAGGGAGAGGGGAGGGAGGGGATTCGATTTCACCTTTTGGCGTGACAGACTTAGTACCTGAGTCTTGTCTAAAGGCCAAAAAGCTTGGCTCATCCATCATCAGAAAAACTCAATCTACGCCAGGCGTCTGGGCGGAAAAGTAAAAAACCTTAAGTGCAGTTTACAAAAATCAGATACTTAAGCTGTAATCACAAACATGAAGCACACCTGCTGGGGGTAAAAATATCTTAACTTTTAATGGGCTTCAAATGACTTTGTATTGCCATATGGTAAAGCCCCGATCAGCGTTTCCCTGTGGATGTTGCAAAGAAGCTGTCTCCTTTTATACCTATGCTCTGGCTCACAGTCTTTTTTTATTCATTCAAAAACAGCTCAAGTGGCATGGCAACCTGAGAATTAGGAGGTATTGTGTGCACCTTCGGCTATGTAAGGATATTAAACTTTTCATAGAGGGCTCCCAGAAGGAATGACCTTCAGTCAGCGCTTGAGAGTAATAAAACCTCTTTATCAGTTAGCACGCAACACATATGCCAAGTTGCTTGATGCACACATTGTTGAGAACAACACTTCTACAACACGCACGTTCCACTAGTTACTTTTTTTTTTGCAAAGGTCACTTTAGAGGTAGTTTGATGGCACTGAAAACGTTCCTTGAGAGTGCACTTTCCTCTCCTATCTCCTTTTAATCGGCTCATTGGAGGTGCGTTTACAGTTGACATGCTAATTAGTGCGCAAAGGAAATGGAGTGTGTAACTACCCTTCTCTGGTCAGCCAACCTCTGAGTGCCCATCTCGTCTCAGTGACCGCGGAAAGAATGACCTATCGCTGAATAATAGCAGGGGCATCAATCCCTTTATTAATGTTGTGATATAGCCCTAAAGCTTTACGATTTGCTAGTTCATGAGGGAATGTAATGTGACTCCACTGGTGCTTTACGCCAGGAACACAACTACTTCCCTCATCCGACTAAAAGCTCAGTGAAGAGTGGCCTTACACTGATACATTATAGAAATGTGGTTGGTGCTGTCAATAAGGTGAGGTTAAACTTCATAAATAAGTCCTCTTTAGGAAGCACGTTGGATGGGATAACCAACGTGGGTGACACGCGCCGCATAATTAATTAACAGAGTTGATCAATAGGTGCTTAGAGAACAATATTAGAGTAAATCAATACTCATTAGCTCTGCGTTTAGACTGTCAAAAAACAAATTGTCCATGGACTTGCATGTGTGGTATTTGCTTGTTTTCATCCCCAAGGCATAATATTGGTACATTATCCAAATTGTAATATTGACAGTATTCTAAGTTGTCACAATAGGTTTGGAGAATAAAGATTAAGCTAGTTTCTAATATCTTTCTACTTTAACTGACAGAGAAACCATTTAGTCACCCTAGAATTATAAGGGTCTGTGCAACATATGATGGGAGTGTCCTTGCAAAAATGTCAAATAGCACTTAATAATTCAATGTCTGTAAAGGTTCAGTCAACAATATTATTTGAAATATTTCCTTTTGCCACTTGGTTATTGTAAATTGTATATTTCCCAATTAAATTAAACTTAAATCACACTAGTGCCACAAACTAGGCTCTAGTATGTCCAGCAATACCCATCCACTGGATAATTAGTCATAAAATGTTATTGCAATAAAGCAGTCTTAATTTTTATATATCTAAATACTAAATTTTTGATCAAAAAAACTCCCTAAACCCTGTTACCTGCGAAACTAAAGCTAACTGCAATTTCTGGTGGCAAGCCTAGGTCTTATGTCTCATCAAGTGCCTCAACTTTCATCTTTCCTTAACACATTCAGACAAAAACCCATTAGCAAAGTAAGTTATTTCACATTTATCCTATACTAAATGTGGTGAACAGACCCAAAATTTGCCATTTTATCTTGAAACCAGTGACCAACCATCTCTATATTAAAGCAGAGAATGAGAACATATTGAATGTGTCCATTTTAAAAGCAGACATTTCAATTCTGGTTTCTCTCTGAAGCTAAATGCCGTAATGCCTTCAGTCCCGTGCCCAGGAAGCAGAAATGTGCATATTTTATCACACTCAACTATAAATGGCTCCAGCCTGGCCTGTAGGGACAGTTATTATGTGCACGAAGAGTACCATAATACATCAATTTCATGACAACTTATATCAGCCACTTTTATAGTGCAAGTCACAAATCCACAGTTTAATAATTGCTTTATATATTTGTGACATTTAATTTAATATTCCTGTTTTTTTTATATGCCTTTTTTTTTTTTTTTTTGGTGGAATATGTAGCTGTTCTGTTTTTTGTTGAAAGTCCTCGAACCAAGTGCAATCGACAGAAGGAAAAAACACTTAATAAATTAAATTTAAGACTGAGTGAACAAAAACAAAAAAAGTTACTGAGTTTCATTTCTAGGCAATTTAACTTCCAGAAAAGACAGCTAAAAAAAGCTGGACTGTTTCCCTTTCAGTTTATATATTTATATATATATATATATATATATATATATATATATATATATATATATATATATATATATATATATATATATATATATATATATATATACATAAACTATATTTATGCAGCAGAAAATCTTGCTGTCAATATTTTCTAGCCTCCAATTCAAGTATGGTGTTTACCACAAGCAGACTAAGTGATAACCTTCACATCTCTCTCACTATCTTTGCAACCCCCCCAAGCTGTAAGTGTTTTTTTTACTTTGCTAAACAGACATCTAAATACAATTTGCATTTTATCTTTAGTGTACCTTAAATGGCTTTGGTGAAGAGAATGCTGCGTTTACCAGTCTTTGATGAGGAAGCAAAGGTCTTAAAATCATTCATGAGTAACTGTGGGTTCTCCATGTGGGGTTATTTCATGTCCTGTACATGTCCAGCAAAGCACTGCGTAGCTTGTAGCCGGTGTAGACCAAATGATTATCCTCAGTGACAGGCTGTTACTAACAGCACATACATGTGGTTGGTTAATATTTGCTAGAATCATCTTGTTTTGCTCCCATATACTAAAAAAATATATTACTACTAAATTAAGGCTTTTTGCTTTAATAGTAAAATAAATAGGGTGCGTGAAAGGGGATTGAATCAATCCCAGGTCTCCCGAGTATGTAGTATTTGCTCTACCAGGTGAGCCACCAAGGTGCCCCAAAACCTGTTATAAAGTGTTATTTGTAATACTCTAATGTGTTTATGTCATTGTGCTGAGTACAACGTAATAAAAAAAGGTAAATATAGAACAATGAAACCAATTTAATTCCGTCCATTTATTTAAAATCAGACTTGAGATGAACTTCCAGTTATGTGCCATTTTGTGTTCAAATGCAAGTCAAACCCACTGCAGCATTATTCTTTTTGAACATGAGTATCTCTTTAAAATGATATGCTGTGAGAAAATTATTAAAATCCAACCAGACATTATGTTCTGGATGGAACGACTGAAGCATTTATGCAGCTCCAATCAGCACTAGGCCTGTCTGCGCCTATGTGCTGATTGCATGTTAGTACATTCCCCACACACACACACACACACACACACACTTAAAAAACTCCTAGCACCTGCAGCAAAAGTCTATCTGTCATCAGACACAGGTTCAAAGACAAAGCTAACTGGAGGGATCTGTTTCAGGGGAATATTGCGTGTAATTTCTGTACGTGATCGCTGCGCTGTTACGCTGCTGCTGAGCTTGGGCTCCAGCCAGAGTACGAGTCAAACTAAGAGGGGGTAACATTTTGTTGACGCCTCTTAAAATATGAAATATGGTGGTACTGAAAGCGTAACCTTTTTTCAGTTGGCGCAGGGCATGCCGTCTTGAGTTAAACATTTGCATGATACATGATGATCTACATTTAAGTAAAGCTCTTTCATATCAAAGCTGGCAAACAAAAAAGCAAACACTGTTCGTCATTAAATATGCATGTTTCCAGCAAGTCCAAAACCTCGTATCTTATTTTGTCAGCCAGTGCAAGAGGCATTTCACTTTAATTTACCAGCTAAAATGTAATCGTCCAATCTGACAAGGGCGTACACAAGATAAGACGCCATGAGATTAAGATGATTCTGTTTATTGAACCTCAAAATGTTATGATGATGTGCTCGCTAGGAGAGACTCAGCTTGTGTAGCAAGAGACACACCATCCTGCGAAACAGGCAATTACACAACATACAAGATTATAGAACAGAAAATAACATACAGTCCACTTCTTTCATTAATGCTAGTCAAGTACTAGAACCCAAGTAAAGACTCAGGACTGGAGTTTGTTTTCAAGCCACAAAGGTTATTCTAAAGAGGCAATAAATAACTAAAGGGACAAATAGCACCCAATATAATACAACAATTCAAAACAACGCCACAGTCCCTTTAGCCACTTCTCTAATGTTTGCTGAATTATGTAGAAACTCTACAATTTACATCTGGTCCCTCACATCAAGAAAATGGTTAGTGTAATCATGTGACATTATAGTGTGTTTGTTTTTGTACTCACATTTAAAACTATGGCAGCAGCAAATTGTTTAGGGCAGATTAAATTGCTTTGAAGAAAAAAGATTGCCTTAGCTGTTTTAGAAAAATGAAATGCTCAAAAAGTGCAATGCATAGATTTGTTTTGTTTTGAAATAAAAAAAAAAACATAGCATTTATCAATTGTACAATCAGATTTTGTTTGGAGGATGGTCACAAGTTTGTATTTGAAGACGAGGAAACTAAACAATCCCTTTGCCAGTAACACAAAAAGTATCAGAATTTTTTATTTAAATTGTAAATTTAAAACCTTGAGTCTCGGATGTCACAAAGTTTACTTGCCTCTTGGCAATTTACCACACCTACACAGAGTTTCTCGTGCTCCTCTCAACCTCTACATGTCTTCTTTGGTGTCAGGCAAACGGTGTTAGTATGCAGAATGCAAGGCTTGCCGTTCAAGAAACGCACCAGAGGTCACACTTAACCCTGACCTTGACATGTAGCAGTCCAACAGCTGATCCTTATATTCACTTACTGTTTATTCTCCAGAGCGTGTGCATGCATCCGGATCAAAGGTAGAAAAACATTTGTGTCCTCAAATAGTGAGACGTGTGTTTTATGGTTCTCCAGTTGCTTTTGTTAACTTTGCCCTCGTGGGAACTTGCCAACCCTGTTGCTGATATGGACCCAGGGTCAAATCAGGTCAAATCTCCGGAAAGTAAAGTGACACAACTAAGCAAAAACCTCTCTCAGATTAGTTTCTGTCAGTTTTGCTCTGACAGTGACACCGAGTCATTTTAATGCAAAGTGAGTGCAGGGAGGAGGAGAAGCTGCGGGCTGGGGATTTTCTGTAGGAGTTGACAACTGAAGGGCTCGTCATTTGTTGAATCCCTTTAGAATAACGATTATAAATACATACCTGGAACACAGGCCAGGAATCTCAGAGGAGTTTGGGAATGATGTTACATCAAATTCTGAGAGATGCTGACCTAAGGTACGCGCCAGTCAGGCATACATGCAGGTACAAGAACTCTGAAAGATTAAAAAATATTGGCTGACCTCTGCATTACCTGGACGCTCAGCACTTGAGGGTCCTACCGTTAAGAATTCCCTTGGATTTGTTTTAGCACATGTCCAAACATAAAAATCTTACATATTTTAATGTTTCTCATGGTGAATTTTAAGCTAATATTAGCTTGCTCTGCACACTGTTGGTGTCAAAACACTTAATGGCTTTTACTCTCTTTTTTTTTTTTTTATTAAGGGACTCTGCACGTTAAAACAACATTTCTGTAAATGTGACAGAGGTAGCCTGGAGGCAATTTTTCATTAGTATGTTAAACCCCCCCAAGAAAATTTACACAATCATGGGACATTGCAAAAAAGTTTTTTGTTAAAAACACACACAAAAAGGTAGCACATAGAACAGGACAAAAGAAAATTGGACAAATAAAATGCAAGACGGCAGCAGGGGAAGACAAGGTTTATATTAACTGTAAATAGTTCTCTTATGGGTGCATTTTGTAAAGCTAACGCTAGCTGCTTTGTAGACTGTACAGGAGTGGGATGTTACTAGGTACTTTTTGAATTATTAAAATGAAGAAAATGTATTGAGTACAAAAAAAGCCCTGTTGCATCACAGCCCGAAGGTTCTCTATTTCATGCTCATTTGTTAAGGACATTTTATCTTGTTGCCCATCACCTTCATGCTTCTTGTGCAGAAAAGTTTGCTCTTTCCCAGAGTTTCAACCTGCTGACCTGAATAAGCACTCATCACGAGAAACACATGCTGGTTCAGGAAAAGCAAGAGTCTCGGTGGCCCATATAACGCAGTAAGGTCAGCTGAAGTCCAAGCGGCCGGCTTAGCTGATTGAGGTGGTTATATATAGACAGCACTGGCAGGATAGCTTGTACAGGGGACCGGGCTGGGGCTTCGTCACATGGCCTGCAATGATTTGGAGCCAGATCTTTAATCTAAAATCAGCCAATGGCGTAATGGAGCCACAGCCTTTTCCATGACACGGACCAGAACAATATTTCCCACATGGTTTAAGCAGATGAAGTACATCAATTGGAAATAAATGGGGATGATGAGACATGAATGGTAAGTGCACTAGAGAAGGGCAGTGGAGAGTTTAAGTGGCGGATGAGAGGAGCAGGGCAGCGGGGGACAGGGTGAGGGGGGTCAACCATTTACCGCTGTGCCTCAAAGAGGAACATGCCTGTGGGACGCTGGGTACATGAGATGAATAGCCTAGTATTTTGGAAGATGTTAATGCGAGCAGGGCTATGTAGCAAATGTGAGCACAGGGATTGAGCATGCAGGTTGAAGCTCTATTCAGTGGGGCACACAGGGAACTAGAATTCAAATTCAATTTCTATAGTTTAGATGAAAATGTAGTCACATCAATCACTGTGGATTAGTATTGGCTGACCATAATTCAACAACCCTTCTGTTAAGCGTAAAGTAATATAGTGTAGGCCGCATTTAAATGATATAGTCTGATTTAAAACTGCCAAGCTAAACTGTTGATAGAAGAATATGATGTCATACATATAAACTTTCATATTGAACATTTAGTCAAAAAGGCCAAGAATGGGTTCATGGAGCAAGAAGGACTGTTGTTAGCCAATGTAGCCAGAGATGCTACTGGCCTAAGTTTGCCTAAATTTAAAAGCATCAATTGTAGACTGTGTGTCTCAACAGAAATAGATTTTAGTAGAGAAGGGCATTTTCAATATGACACTCGTATACTTTCAATACAGCCTTGAAAAAAATTCTTCACAGCTTGCTAGAAGTTATTCAAAGAGGGTAATATAGACTAACTTAAATATGTTGTTAAAGTTGTTAATATATAGAGAGATGTATAGCAGCTTATTTTTGTGATGTTTTCAAGAATAGAAGTTAGCAAGAGTTCTTGGAGCCAGCCCTCATTTCTGATTGCAACTCCTTGTCAGGTTGCTTGGTCCACTTTTTAATACATTCTTTGATACAATTTCTTCAGTGCCTCAAGGCCCATCCTCATTAAAACCCAACAGTGTCCAAAACTGCTAAACAAACAAAAAACTCTTAAAGTCTGATAATAGCTTCCTTATCATGAAACTTTATTCCACACACAGTATATAATAAAATCCTATTGCACGGAGGTCGCACAGAAATATCGCACTTTTGATTCACTCATCAAAAAACACTCTTCGCTTATTGTCCTGACAATGAAAGAAGAGCGTTTAATTCCCTTGAAAGAAGACAAGATTTCTTTTTGTGAACTGCACTTAAGTTTAACTCCATTCTTTTTTGCCAATTTGCATCACAAGGGATTTTTTGTGATGGATGGTCTTTCTCCTAATGAAAATGTCAAGAAATTCATTAAGCATCCCATTCTAGACACACTCATAAGTCCAAAATGCTTCGATCATAATGGTCATAAATGAATAAAAGTAAGAACAAAAGGAGAGAGAGTGGTGCTAACTAATGAAGGCTTTTATCTGGCTATATTTTCTTGGAGTACATCCAAAAGAGGCTGAAGAAGCAGTCATGGGAAGAGACACCATCCATCTGTAACTTTCATTTACAAGAAATCAATTGCACACACAAACAACAGACTGGACACACCAATAGAAAACAAATGGGCAGAAAAAGCAATTCAATCCTGAGCACATAATCAACACGTCCGGATGCATTTTGTAGCGTAGCAGTCCCAGCACGTCAAGAGGTGGAACAGAGGTGAATCTCTGGAAATGTCACAGATGATTAATTAACTTAAGCTACATCTGTCAACCATGCTGCTCATAGTTAGCTCGGTAAACAAACTCTCTGCGCTAATCCCCGTTAGCTGATCACAAATAGGAGGGATTGAGGAAATGAAGACCTTTTTAAAGCAGCCTACCAAAGGATGCAATCTGATTTGTGATTTAAGACATACCGACTGTACTGACTTCTTACCATTTAATAGAAAAGGAACATGGACTGTACAGTCTGTCTGAGAAAAGCACAAGGACATTCAGGAGGCAGGCGCTCATTGTGTCCGTGCACCTTCTGTCTGAAGGGCACCTAAGGCAATTACTTTATATGGCTGAGCTGTAAAGGTGTTGGACACATGTATTCTTCAGATGCCTGTAAGGATTAACTCACTCCACCGTGTAACATAATGATGGGTCTGATCTATTCTCGTTCAATAAAATATGTGCAGATATTTGTCGAGGTGCGAATGGATGTCTCTCAGAAGCAACAAAAAAAAACCAACACTTTTACTCCTATTTCTCTTATAAAGTTCACTGGATCAAAAATAAATACAAAAGTAAGCAGTGCGATGTGATGAAAGGTGTAGCAGCTCATGTTTTCCCAAAACACACAATCTACTCTGCTCTCTACACCAAAACACATGATAAATGTTTTATCATTTAGACCCCATGTGCAAAAAACGGAGGCGAAGATCGAGACAAGACAAGCTGCTGCGTCCTTGTGTATGGGTTTTTCTGCAGCAGTTTAAATAAACAGTAGAAAAGGAAGAATATAATTCAGTTATAAGATAACAAATTAGACAGATGCACATGTTCCATACATTTTAGGCATCCTTAAGTTGATGGCAAATGTAGAAAATACATGCAGAGGTTATTAATCAAGCTGCAAGGGCCATAAGACCCTGCATGAGCACAGTAGAGTGTTGTAAAGGGGAGCACATGCTAAAAGTTTGATAACGTTGCTTTTAGCTTGGTATTTATCACACCGGAACATAGTGCTTGTATCATTGAGCTAAAAAGTTTCTAAAGTATTTTCCCTTCTCTTTCTCCGGAGTAAATCACTCCTCCAGGGATGTTACTAATGACTCCATTCTGAAGTGCTCTCCATTAATGGCCTCCTTGAAAGGTTAACCCACCTCCTTACATGTTGCAGGAGAAATCAGTTCACACCATCTTCTCTGCTCCTCATGTGGTCCATCTCATGTAATGTGCCATGAACTCCACATATGGAGGCAGACTCGAAAAATAATTACACCAAAGATTCCCTGCTGAGGAGTGGAAGAAAAGAAGACTCTGACTAGAAGAGCATACAATAACTATTAGCCAAGGTTTCCAAGTATGCGTGTCCCAGCGGCTGAGAACAGTGTCAGAGGCTTCTCATTAAATCCAATCGATCTTGAATTGGTTGTTTACTCTCCAAAAGCACTAGGTAGAAAATGCAAAGTGAATTCTGACTTTTAAGAAATTCTCTTCACTCCACTACGCACAGACTTCCTGTTAAGCCAGTTCAGAAAAAAAAAATTGCTTTGCATGCTTTACAAAAAACAAGTTTAAGAAATAAATTGTAATCCAATTTGCACCAAAACGAAACATGCAGTTATCAATGTCTGCAACCCATTCTTTTATGAATAACAATGCTGGCTCCAAATTTTAAGCGCTTTGATTTATCTCAAATGTAGTCTGTAATTAATGCAATGCAAATTTTATGGTTTTTGGAAAAGATATTGTGAATTAATTGCACCATAAAAGATGTAGCACATGTAGAATGATAATGGGAGACAGATTGGCGTGCAAATCACATATTCCGTACTCCTGCTGTGCTGCTGAATAAATGAACTCTGTGATGTTTTTTGCAGACTACCTGACCCTTTCGCCAAATTAATTTTCTTCACTAGAGCCTGGTCGACACATTTGAATAGTAAGGATTGCTTTAAATGAGCAAGTTTGTAGCATCTTTTCCGTATTTCTTATCATCTAAAGCCAAGAAATCTCATCTTCACTTTGAAAAAATCCTGTTAAAAATCCAGTCAAAAAGCAATCCAAAAAAAGGGCAATCAGAGTACACGGATTACATGGGAAGCAGGCTTTAACATGTGCAATTAATGTGGAACCTGAGCAGCATTGTGGCAATGGGCTTTGCGGATGTTGAAGCTTAACGCACGGACTTGAGCATATACAGAAGCAAGCTGCAGGCAAATACCTGCTCAGAGTAGATAATTCTGTGAGTGTTGCAGCATGTTTTCTGTGAATGTAGACTACCTCGAGCTGTCAGTTGCTGAGGTCGTCCGCTTTGTAGCTTGCTTGACATGGCAAGTTCAGAAGTTTGTGCAGATAAATAACAGCAGAAATTGGCAGAGTAAGCGCAAAATATGTCTTGGAACTGGTTCTATAATGTTTCCTTGCCATTGGAAACTCACCGATTGGCCTGGTCGGATGGATCATTTACAGATGACGCTAACCGTTTGACAGTCTATGTGAGTGATGGAACTGCCTCTCATTAGCCTTTGGGGGAGGTTAATTGGTCTGGCATTTGCTTAGTGTCAAATAGGTTGAGCTGTATTCTGTGGGAAATGCCTGATAGAGCAGAGCAGGTCAAAATGAAAGATTGGAAGAGACAATGTAGCTAGTACAAATTGTGAATGAAGAAGGTGATATATGGAGAGTAAGTCCTGTTGCTTAGAAAATAAATTTTTCAATATCCCTTTCCAAAGAGGGTAGGTAGGCCACAGTTGGAGTAAGATATGGTTGGTATGGTACATTTTTGTACACATATTCTACATACTCTCAATATTAGTTTGTGAGCAGTAGCTACACTTCAGTTTCAAAGAGCATTAGGATATCAGCATTAGAAGTGCTAGCATGAGTCATAAGGACTAATTGGTTTGGGAATTTGGTGTGAGTTCTCATTTTGATAAAAGTAGTACTGGTGCATTTCTTGTTCTCACTGTTAGCAAGTTGAAAATATAAAAAATAAATGGGTTGTCAAAAAAGCTACAGCTACTAATGCCAAACAATATAGTTCTAACCCCATTCCAGACTTTATGGCTTATTTTTGGGAGATTCCTGTCAAACCCTTTTTTAGAACTTGGAACAGATTTGAGAACTGTGCTCAACTGCATTTTTTTACACAACAAAGATCAGAAGGATTTTCTAGCAAATAAAGATAGTACACTGACTTTTCATTTGCCATGAGGCAACAGCCAACACAGGACAGTTTCCCCCGGACGAGGCCTGACCTATTAGTGGGAACAGGAGCTGCGGTGATTGACGAGAAGCTCCCCCTCGATCCATCAGGCCTGGCACGCGGAGGCCTGACACGGCCATATCACTCCCATGTGGCCGCCTCCACCACAACCCCTCGAGCTATATTTGCAGACTGACATTAATGCCTCGCTCCTCTGACTCGAACTCTTCTTCCTTGACGCTGCAGATCTATGGCCACCTTATCCTCTGCTACTTCATTACATCAGCTGCTACATTAAACTGTTAGATGACCACATTCTTAAACCAAGGCTAGATTTGTATGTGGTTGTACATACTAATGAAGTAGACATTTTTGATTATTTTGGGACTTTTTACCCTTTATTTGGTTGACTAAGTATATATAGACAGAAAACAGGGTGAGTCAGAGTGACATTATGACCCAAGCCGGAATCAATAACTCTATAATTAGTGGGATGCACTGTACCAGGTGAGCCACCGAGGCGCCCTCCAGTACAGACATACTGACCTGCCCAACACAAAACTTTATGTAATATGAATATGCAAATTAATGTACAATATATTTTGGTTGGGGTGTATGGACACAAAAAAAAAACAGGACTTTATGTTAGAGACCAATATTCTCTTTGAGATTTTAGTTTACTCTCTATAGTTAGTTTTATGGCTAGTCATGATTACAAACTGTAGAATACACTGTCTGCTCTACATAATACACACATAATACATATAATACACATGACACATAATACAGAACCACTGTACAATGAAACTTCATGTATTTCTATATTCGTGTATATAGTATTATTGTGTTTTGTTTCTAAACACAGCAACTGAACAATTTCCTTTAAGGCTCAATAACGTCTTCAGATTCCTAAGCTGGTTGTTAAATTTTCCATATTACACAGACAGAGAGTACACTCACATTCATTTACTATGGGCAGTCTTTCATTCACATATTCACATACACGTGTTTAAACAGTGGGAGGAAGTCAGAGTGCATGGAGTGAGCACAAGAAGTACATGCAGAGCCCATCTAAGAAGATCACTGCAGGGATTGAACACAAACCTTCTTGCTATGTGCTAACCTTTGTGGACCCTTATTATTAGGGTCTCAAGAGATATTAGGTTTATTAAGCTAGGAACATAGGTTTATATACACATATGACAAATGTTTTTTTCATAAATATTAGTCAAACTACAAAGGCACAGGGCTTTATTTAGGTAAAACAATATTAATAATGTTCCTTTGACAAGTTTCCCCACGAGACAGTCAGACTGAAGAGATGCCGTAATGCTCCAGTCACAGAGGCTGGTTTATGGCCATCGTTATTCATCTGATGAGCGCGGTCCCGCCTGTTTACATCCCTGTCCTGTCTTCATCTTCATTAGAGTGTGCTCTGTTCATGATCCACGCTGTAATTTTAATTAAAATCCATAAGTGACTCAGCCGTACACTCATAAAGAGAGAAGGAGAGCTCAGCTGTTGGAAGAGCTCCTTTAAAAAAAGGGGGAAAAAAAAGAAAAACTGGGAGGCGAGTCACAGTAGGGAGTCATGAATAACAGAAAAAACGTAAATCTGCTCTAAATTCAGGTCAGGTGTGTAAAAATCTGCAGTGTACGCAGCTCACCTTGAACATACAATTAAAGAAAATCACAAGGGGTTAAGCAGCTGTCTGTGTTAAAACAAGAAGACAGGCCAATATTCCTCACAGATTTTGAAGTGGGTTTGTACAGTCTATTTGGTTGATACAAACTTTTAACTCTAATAAGTACAAACCCTGCCATTGACAAAGACCATTTTAAAAGGTGAGTGTCGAATTCTATAAAAAAAAATAATGGCAAAAAACTGCATGAACATTATTAATGCTTTGGTACTTTATGTTCCAGGAATTCACTGGATGTATGTCAGATTGGCTGGCATTACCAATGTGAACAGTGAGTGTATAAACTCCTGTATATCTTCAAATACAGAATGTTAAATTGTCATTTCAGTATTCAGCTACCAGGTTTTCGGGAGGAGCAAACCAACTTGACCATTTTCTACAGGCGGGCCCACTGTCAAGAGAGCTCAAATAATGACGACTTGAGCTGAACTCCAGACGAGAGCTGAACTCTTAAGTGATGTTTTATGGATTGACACAAAGACGCAGACAGCTGTAAACCCAATTTAGTCTTATATTGGTCTTGCTAAGTGCAACATGCGGGACACAGTGGGGGCTAAGCAACAGTAAAAAAAATTAAAAATAAGCCCACTGCGGGGCCTGTTGCATAATTCTCTTGCATAATTTCTTGTGTTTTAAAAAAAAAAAATCCTTTTGCATCATCTTAATGTAGCGTTATTAATGAGGACTTTGCCCAGGCTAATTGAAAATCCGCAGTGTCAGTCTCCCAAAGGAGGAGATTGGTGAGAGTGAGGAAAGACTGCAACGAGTGAAAGACAGCCTATAATGTATCTTTATCCTCAGTTGACCTCAGCTAAAAAGCCCTGCAGTATGCAAAGCTCTAGCAGCATTCAGAGCCACATCAACTATATATTGCCTTTTTTTTCCTCTTACAAATCCTATTTTGGGATGACACCTCTCGCCTCAGGCGGGGTGTTCAGTTTGGTCATAGCATTAGCGCTGAATGCTAGAAAGAAGGAGAGATTATGATAAGGTAAGGGAAGATAAAAATAAAGATACAAGCCTCAGCCTCAACAAACCATAATGTCTGTTCTTGTACTTTAATCTCAAGCAGTCTCACAGTCTGCTCCCCTTCTTCTCATTCATCTTTCTAACAGGCGCTTGAGCTGGCAATTTAGAAGATGAATAATGAATAACTGGCAATACTTCTTGTTGTGAGGAAGGTGTAACAAGTAGGGCATGGAAAATGTGTCTAAATATAAGTAAATGACTTCTACTCTGTGTGTAAACAGTCGCAGTTGTTTGGAGTTGTTCCTGGTTCAATCAGATAGATAGCCCTTTAGATCTTTACCTGTGTTCTTGACTGTGTAGGTTTTATCTTAGTGGTTTTGGACTAAAGAGTGACAAAAAGACTGCAGACTTTAAACTTTCCTATTTGAATCTGATATTTCAACAATTACTGCAGCTCAAAGTGAATACGCTATAACGAGCGTCTCCATGCTAATGAACTATTCACAGACCAAGGTCAGGTTTTACAAAAGACAGCTACAATACATAACTTTTCAGGACAAACTGTTGCAACCTCTCCCGGGAGTCTGGTTGATTAAGTAAAATATATTTTATTACAAGAAAACCTCCTGAAAAGTTGAGTAAGGAGCTTTGGTTCTATGAAAGATGGGTTATTTTCCCTTTTTTATATTGGGATTTATTAAAGTCATACATCCTGACAAGGTAGAGTGTTGCTATAAAAGATAAAAACTAGTGCACAGACTGTTCAAGGTAATAGCTGTTACTGCTACATAATGTACTAACTGTGATGAACTAAATAAAATAATAATAATAATAAACAATAATATAAATAATATTTATTATTATTATTATAATTAATTATAATAATAATGCCTTTGATTTATATTGTGCTTTTTTCCCTTCCCGAGAGCTCACATTATTCATTCACTCCACAGTCACACACTGGTGGTCTGTAGCCACAGCTCCGACCATCACCAAACATACTCACACATTCATTCACCAGTCACAGACACAGGAGGCAAGGAGAGTTAATAATTTTGTCCAAGGACACAACGGCAGTATGAACTGTGATGATCGGGAAACCAACCTTGGACAACCGCTCTACCACTGGGCCACTGCGCCCCAATCAACTTAAAACAAGACACTATATTAATATACATGTCAAAACTCCAAAGGTAACCTACTACAAACTCATGTGGGATTGTTGAGCTCATTCAAATTAGCTATAATGTCATTGTGTTTTATATTCTAAGATGACTAATAACTATAACTTTTGACTGTGTTAAACATGAGTGGGATGTTTTGCCTTGAATATGTAATGACAAAAAATGGTCTCACTCCACAGCTATGTCCTAACACACGCCTGCGTAATCTCATCTTGAAAATGAAGAGAAGTGTAATAAAAGAAAATCCAATTCACGCTGACAAGAATATTCAAACGCACTGCCACTATCACACTGTCCATTAGTCACATGCTCTGTCATTTCATCTTGACTTATACAGTCATTACAGGAGCGAAACACTCCATTTGGCATTGTTGTGCACACTTAATTTTCCTCTTGATTGAGTCTCCCTATTAGTGTTTTCCAACCTCGCTGCACTGCACACCAGGGACAGCGGATTGCAGTGGTTAAAACGCACAAAAAAATAAGGTTGCAAACGAGAGCCAGCCAAGCCTCTGGAGTGGAGTACACACTTCAGCCCACAGTTAATTAACAGAATGTTTGAAATGATTTTGGGGAGGATGCTTCTGCAGCGTAAAACAGCGCACCTTCTCATAATTCAATGAGGCTTGACACTGAGGCCAAAAGCTGTCTTTTTATGCCATTGTGTCTGGGATGTATTCTCATTACAATTCTGCTGGAGAGCTAAATGTAAAAAAAAAAAATCCACAAAAAAACAGCCTGGACGCCTGCCTGTTTGCTAAAGCAGATAGTATGGCCTAATGACAAATCGCCGGTTGTTACTGCTACCTCCAATCCCAGGATCGACAACGTGCTGGAGGAAATAATCACTTTCTGTTACATCCCCTTCTTTTTGGCGCTATTAGACGAGCTGAACTTCAAAACAAGACCGAATGACATCTAAATTGGCATCTTTGGGCAGTTTTTTTGGCAGACACTTGCAATGTTCCCAATTGCCTTTATCTCTTCATCATAAGATAAAGGCTCAGAGATGTTGCAATTTAAGATTCTTGAAGAAGATTCAGTGCTACAAAGCTAAGGCTAAAGGCTGAATACGAGGCAGTCCTGCTTTAACTGTGAGAGAAACTAAGCAAGGGGGAACAATTCGAATCCATATAAATAATTGGTTTGATATGGAAGAGCAGGGTGCAAGCTCCCTTCATCATTACTTTGTCTTTTCTGATAATGAGATCCCCTGTAATCAGAGCGAATCAGTTCCCCCGAGGCACAACAATGAGAATTAAATGGCCGCTCTAACCGTGGAGGATGAAATTGAAGATTAAAACTGATGAATCAACAGGCATCTCAACTTCAGATAAAATTAAAACATACAAACACTCTCCCAAAGTCTAGTTTAATATACACCACTGACCCAATGACGTAATCTCAATATTAGCCATTACTCAATTACGCAATTACTTCAATTGCCTATTTATAAAACACAATAAAAAGGCAGAGAAAATGCAGGGAAAGGCAAATGTCAAGAGTTTCTTTCTCTGTCTGCGGCGACATGTTAACAGCAGCACAGAGAAGATAATTGGCTTGTAATTAGTTAAGATTGCGCCATTGGAGGTCATGTCAAAGATGGCTGTAAGTGGGCTTTACTGTGGCTT
Source organism: Neodontobutis hainanensis (assembly GCA_024349245.1). NCBI lineage: Eukaryota > Metazoa > Chordata > Actinopteri > Gobiiformes > Odontobutidae > Neodontobutis > Neodontobutis hainanensis. Next base: position 7,735,140 of record JALDNG010000015.1, read on the forward strand.
TTCTGCAGGATCTGTAACCAGGATAGTCATACCTACACAGATGTATGCATACACACAAACTTAGCGTTGGAAACGTTAGCAAGCTGTTAGCGCGACAGCTTTTGACACATGGCTGCTTTCGGCTTCCACATTATGCCCCGAGGGAGATGGCAACTTGCCAAGCTGTTCACTTCTGAAATATTAAGACCAGGATCCATTGTGTACAACTAATTTGAGAAAGTGCTGAAAAGGGCAGAAAAATATGAAAGGCAAGGCAACATTAAGCTCCCACATGTTTTCGGCCTTTAAAGTTTTACCAAAGATCATACAAACTGGATCAAATAAAATAAATAAAACTGCCCAATCACATTTTCATCTCCTGGACTGTCAGGATGAGAAAAAAGATGAGCATTGAGTAAACGTGACCAAGCACACATTAACATCTTCTCAGAAGGGGTAAAATCTGTTGGAGCGAATAGCCAGGCGCATAAACACAGTGTGTGCTTGTGTGCAGAAAAGCGCATTCTTTCTTTTCCAATTATGTGATACAATACAGCCCTGCGGGCAGTTCTCTTTGGTGAAGCTAAGGCTACTCCCACTCCTTTGTTTTAAAATGTATAACTTTCGTCATTTACATATATTTACATATAAGCCTCAAACACAAACTTTTGGAAATACTTAAAGTACCAGCTCCTAAAAACTGAAGCCAAACCATCTCTACTGCCATCTGGTGGCTGGCCGCCCAGCTTTCTCCAGGTTGGTCTTTGACATCCTGTATAGCTCAAGATAAAATGGACTTTCAATAAATCTTTTTTTTCCAACTTGATTTACATATTTTTTTATTTGTACAAGTAATTGTCTTTTCATTTGTTTGAATTTTGTTATGTATTTTATGTAGCTTTCAATTGTCACTTGTCAGCTCTAATAACTCTTCTTTTGGGTTCAAACTCCATCTTTTTATAATAAATATTGGCAGCAACCATCTGTATGACACTTAATGCTTAAATTATTATTACAAGACATTTATTTTTTATAGTGCAATAACACAATAGCAGTTGCCTCAGAGGGCTTTACAGATGGTAACATCCCCTGTCCTTTGATCTTTTATTAAACTACTGTGATTGGACAGGTTTCACTGTCATTAAGAGTTGAATGGGCAGTGTGAGTACTGGTGGGGAAGTTGTTAACATATTTATATACTGTCCTATCTCTATTAGAGAAATAAACCAAATAACAGAAAAGTCGTACTTAAACAGGACTGCTACAATACATGTAAGAAGTGTTTAGCTCAGTCGGACTTGAACTGGTCTAAGTGCTTTGCAAAGCTCCATACTTACTCTATTAAAAGAACAAAGCCAGTGGTAAATTGAGATTACTTTTGGACCAATTAGTAGACACTGTTTTTGCATTTAGCAGAGCAGACTCAACAAACTGGTTTCCACCCAAACATGTTTACTGTGGTGATGACAAAACAAATGTGTAACAAATATCCAGTGGTAGTTTGCATGTTGTTTAAATGTGAAGAACTGCTGATTATTTTAAATTAGGATGTAGTTTGTAGCCTATAGCTGCATCCTGAAATGCCTCTACACTCTTACATTATTAGTGGCTTTTATAAATTGGCCAATGTAAAAGGTGTTTGAAACCAACCAACCGTGCAAAATATATCCATTTCCCATAACTTCTCTCACAAATCTAACCTGAGCCAAAAGCATATTCCTTCCTGTGCTATATGGCAGCATCAATAATTAATAACCGTGGCTCTCTCCGTACCAAGTTACATTCCACTGCGGGATAACTACCACTATGACGACCACAGAGAAGTGAAGGCTGTCTGCAGTGCAATGTTTCCCTTTAAAACTGTCCATCATTATATTTCATTATGTTATTTTGACGAAGGACAGAGTCAGTGCAGTAGATATTCTTTTTATTCAAGGGAGAATTGGCTCTAAAATAACATTGATTTATATTCCGGACAATGATAAGGTAAAGCCTCTTAGCCTCTATCAGAGATAACCATAGGCATGTGAAGAGCATCCCTTCTGGTGCAAAAACGTTAGCTGCCTGGGAAACTCAGTGATCTGTGAAGCCCCACACTCAAGGAGAATGATCAATACACACCCATCTTACTATTTTTTTTTTTCCTGCGAAGCTCAAAGAAATCACTATCCGTCGCCTAGACATAGTGGAGGTGTGAAGCGGAGGTGGGTAGTGGTGGGCGGTAAACGTGGTCAATTCAATTATCCCTCTGTCAGAGCACATATTCTATTCCAGACAGCCTAAAAAATCCACTGAAAAAGAAAAACAACAAACATTTTGGACGAGTCTACATATTGACAGCCTTCATTAACACACAGTATCTAGCCTTAATCAGAGGATGATAGGGTTTAATTCTTTTCTTGAATGAACAGTAGACAAATCAAATTTTATGGGTATGACAGAGAAAAGACTAGCAAACCACTATTTTCTTTTGGAAGATTCATTATAAAGTGCTTTTATACCAATGAACTAAAAACACCATCTAATCCAGTCCATGAGTCCAACTCAGTCTCTTTTTGGAAATGTGAGTCATCAAGTGACAACTGCAAATAGAAGGCAGGATATAAGCACAGGAAACTTTTGGAAGACTGACTCACAAAGCCTCTTTTTGGAAAGGCCAGACTCACATGATGAAACATTAGCCGTGATGCTTTATAAAAAAGAATAACATTTAGTTGATCATGCAAGTAAAAAGTAATCATCAACCGAACCTATACATGCTTGAATATATTTATGTTTACACCTTTAGAAATGACAATAACTACTGCAATATCCACTACTGGGACCAGATCTTGCAAATCAAAACGGGCATAATATTAGAGTTCTGATCTGATAGTGTGTAGTATAGTCTGCCATAGTAAAAACGAGGATAAGGTCAGTGTATAGTTGGGTAGTATAGTATAGTCTGGTATAGTTTAGGAGAGTAGTATAGTGTATTGTGTAGTGTTGTTTATATTTAGTAGTTTTATTATTATTATTATATAGGTGGTTTGAATCCCACTCTCCCCACAGTTCATACTGTTGTGTCCTTGGGCAAGACACTTAACCCTCTTTGCCTCCAGTGTCTGTGGCTCTGGTGTATGACTGTGTGAGATTGTTTGGTGAGTCCCAGGCGCATATTGGCTGCCACATCTCTGGCTACAGATGAAGCTTACCACAAGTGAGTGTACGGTGGAGTGAATGAATAATGGATATGTAAAGCATTTTGGGGTATCTTTAAAAGCAATATTTAAGTAATAATAATATAGTAATAGTAAATACAAAACAAATAAGCTTATATTTTGTTACTTTTGATTAGGCTACATGGTTTTTCATCTTATAAAAGTGATGTTGTGCCACCAGTGGTGCCTGTACTGCAGTTTGAGAGGTATAATATATCATAGTATAGCAAATATATAACCATTCTAGGGCTGCCTCTCATTTTGACGCACCAACCCCAGAGCATGTCATTCCACACTTGTGTTTGACAAAATAGCAGCAGAACTGTGGTCTTTGATTTGAAAATGTTTGAATGGTTCCAAATGAATACTTCTTGGATATATGGGTCATCCATTTGACAGATATTCTCAGAGGACTAACACATCCGTGTGTGTGTGGGTGTGTGTGTGTGATGGAAAATGTGAACGTGATGATAAAGATTACACATTAAAGGGGAACTCATGTTTGTGTAACAGCTGATTTGAATTGGCTTTTTGTTGAAAGCATGAATCAGATACATGGCATAGTGTTCTTTTTTCCACTATTTGCAATAACTCAATGTGACTTGCAGATCTGAATGGAGGAGTCACACAGAGGTAACACTAATAGTGACTCATATGATGATTGTCCATTTTTTGAGTGGGCTCTAATGGACTCCAGGCTTTCTGTAGTCCATCATGGCTGTGCATTGTTTGACTAATAAATGGTGCACATAAAGCTCTACAGAAGTACACAACGCTGAAGGATGAGTGTGAATAACACTGACAGAGAATAAAACCACTGTAAACAAAACCTCCAAACAGGTGCTTATATAGCGTTTGTTGGTTTCTGTCCACATTTTTATTGCAAACACCTGTCTCTTCTCTGGTCGATCCCTTGTCTCGGCGTCCCCATTCTGGGACAGCTCATCATCCAATGCTGGCCTCTGTATGACAGCAGCTATCAGCTCTGGTTATGTCTCCTAATCTGCTTTGACAAAGCCAGGCTGTGTGTGGCAGGGCTGGGCAAACACAACTGCATTATTAGGAAGGGATTCCCAATCAGAATCTAACACGCTACATTGGGATTCAGTGTTTTTAATTTATCACTGGCTGCTGTATACAGAAAAAAAGTCTTTTGAGTCAGTGGGCTTCAAAACATGTTCATAATGCAGCAACAGTGCTGCATTATGTGAATGTATAGATATAAACATAATACAGTGAGTAAGCCATCCTTTAGACTGATTTACATACAGCTCAAGCCTCAGACAGGGATGTATACAGACTGGAAACCAAAGAAAAAAAAATAAAAATAACCACACAAAACATAAAAAGTACCAAAACCAAATATAATGGTCATTCTGTTACTCCTTTTAAATATTTAGAAAAATCGGACAACAGTCTGATTGGTGTCTTTTGTTTGTTGATCTGTACCTTCGATTGTAAAAGAATAGGTGGATTAAGATTCTGTACTGTAATTATTAATACAAATGACAGCTTTCGTCATTATAATCTATATAAATGATACATTGAGGATGAATTAACATGCTCACTTGACTGAAAAGAAATGTGGAACATTTGCATTTAGCATGAATGCTATTGGATTTTGTTGGCCATTGAATAAATTCAACAATGCATGATGATGCATTTACAAATCTGCCCAAAAAATGAATACATAATAAATAAAAACGATGTATTATTATAGAGCGTTCAAACTAATGACACCCTGAAAACACTGAGAGCTGCAGAATAAAGGCCATTAATGCCTTCTATTTCTAAGCAGTATACGAGTTTGTTTGTGGCACGATTCAGAAATTTTCACAGCTATTTAAAGTCAAGAAAAACCCACATCTGAAAACTTTGTTGTGAGCCCTCACCCGCAGAACGTTGTTAAAAGACACACAACAAAGCATTCTGAAAACAAACAAACTCAAACAGAAGCTGAGCTGTGCTGGTGAGGCCGTGATGATCTGCACAGTTCACAAAAAGGGAACAGAGGACAAAAGCAGCACGAGTTACAAGACGAGAGAGTACACGGTTGGCTAAGCTTAAGCCTACTGAGCACAAGAAGTGGAGTTTAGAGTCTCAGACGTTAAGTGAGAGTGGGGCGCGTCCTTATGGTTGCTCATCACAGTGGTTGGAAAACAAAAAGATCCCATATCCAGCTGCAGGCGGCAGTTAATTGAGGAAACAAATCTCTCTGCAAACCATCCTCTCTCCGGTCGACACATAATGACATTTTCCACCTAAAATTGTTTATTCGACTGACCTGACCTCTCTCACTCTTCATTTGCGCTGTAATGGAAGAGAACGCAGCGGGTAGATGGTGTGGAGATGTGGATAATATCCGAAGATTTGCCATGACTGCTGAGTCTGGAACTGCTATAGCACACAGTTGGCACAAAGCAGGATGCCACACAAAATATCAGTTTGCTCTTCTTGCTATTAATACTCAAAGTGCACTTGAGCAGAATTTTGTCAGATTAGGAAAGAGTGTGCTTTGAACCACTGCTGCAGAGTGGCTTTGACAAATCCTTGGCAAAGGTTAACCTTTACAAGAAACTATGTGTTAAGGTGTTGCTTTGTACAAATGCGTGAGCAATGACATGACATTTTAAGATGGCAAGTTACTACTACTACACAGTCACTAAATAAAAAAAAATAAAAAAAACATATCTTGGATTTGGCCATTTTTCTCTGTAAAAGAAAGCACAAGGATAGATGTGTTTTATTGACTTTGAAAGTTAATGAATACCACTTGGATCTCAGGAGAGGAGAGCATGCTAAACTCGGCTCCTTCATAAATCAAAGCCCATTACAGATATCTCATTGTCCATGATGCAACAGGTGCATTGCTCCTCCCTTTCTTCTGCTTCACATGCAAATCAGCCTCGTCCGAGTCTTCCTGTTTACCGCAGTGGCTCTAGATTGGAGTTTAAACAAGAGGCGTCTCTCGAGCCTCTTACGAATCCACATAGCATTAGGAGAACACTTGCTCCTGAGAGGCAGGAGTGATAAATATTCTGCGCTTTCTAACACCCTTTAGCGGAGCGACAGGGGCATTAAAGAGGTGTACCGTCCACCTGTTTAAACGCATGGGAACAACATCACAGTGTTGACTCAGTTAATTCGCTCAGAGCCTACCCCCTCCGTCTCAACATTATCCTTTGTTGTCCATCTCCGTCTGTGTGCGACCTCTAATCGTCCTCTATCCAATGATCGGAGCTGTTTGCACTACAAGGTGGAGTGACAGGTCGCAAGCCACCCAGGTGATACTTTTAAAAAACCCTGTGTTGTTCCTGTCAATGTGTCACTGCAGGACGGCTGCCAACAGATTCCAAGCCTATCTCATTTGGACAGGAACAAATGAGGCATAAGATAGAGCGGAAGCTGATGGTGCCACTGTGACTTATCGCTGTGTCCAGAGGCCCTTTTCAAATCACACTAACTGCTCAGTCTCATCAAATGTTTTTTTTTTCCCCCCCAAGTATTCAAAAAGAATTTCCAGTGCAGCTTTTTCAACTTTAGTGACCATATCTGACAACACAGTGAGATGATATTTATAGTACAGCTGCAGATGGAGGCTATTTGTTCCTCTTGAGTTCCTCCTTTGTGCAATACACGACACACACATGGCTGTGTACATGAAACTAAATGAGTTTCTGGGATGGAAAGGGCCCATTGAGTTCAGACTGTGGTTAATTGCCACAAAGCCGGGCTTCCTAGATGATATATTCTGGTCTGTCATGAGCAGCAAGAGTTCAGAATTAGCAATAGGGCAAAACATGTGGTGCTGAGTGAACTTGAAATGTTAAATTCAATACCACACTGACCCAGATAAAGCCAGGACTGAGACCAGACACTCCTTTAACAGAAGTTCTACCTCTGGTTCAGTTTCAGAGATTTCAGACCTTTGAGCTCCAGTGTTAGCAGTTAGACCAACATTCCACCGGCGAACACCATCAACACACTGATGAACGCACAGTGGATGTAAACAACAGCTAGCAAGCTTTTGGAACACAAGGTTTCTTTTTTGCAATCATAAAACTATCCATTACAAATGATAAAAGGAGGGTGATGATGTGTATACGTGGCCCATCCAATCAGATATTTTAAAAAGCTGGGAACCAACTTTGTGGAATTTTAAACCAAACTAATTTTGGTGTAAACACATTGATTGGTTCCCAATTAGGTTCACAAACTATGTTAAAATATATCTGTAAAAAGTAAAAGTATACCAAACCTGCTAAACTTCCTCAGAAGAGTCACGTGATGTTACTGCTTCATAGCTCAATTATGCCCCATTTTCAAAGCAGTAACTTTATAATTCAGACATGCATTACCAACATGACGCTAAAAAAAAATTGAAAGCCAGTTTAGATTGTGGTTAAATGCAACAAAGCAAAGTTCTACAGGCTCTGCAGGTCTGCCACAGCAGAAAGTCCTAATGGGTAATCAAAACAACAAGAGAAAGGACAAAGAGAACAGGATCTTGGTTGATAAAGGTGACATGGTTCAGCATTGATCTTTGATAGGCATATTAAACAGTCTCTTGAGGTTTCAGATGTAAAGGTTTGACCTACCATTTGCATTCGAGTCACCTTTACCAATCATGTTAACTGAGCCTCCGCCTAAGGGTGACCTCAGTCTAACAACCAACCGCTTTTAAATAGTTTTCATCCCTAAATTACAAGGCACTAAACAACATCTGATTAATCTATTGTGAACTCAGTTAGATAGAAATGGAAATCCACATAAGAAAATGCACAAAAAAAAGTCCTATTCAATTCCATATCATTAAGTTGGAGTTGTTATTTGCATTTGTTGCAGTTTAAAATAAATAAATAACTTAATAAAAGGTAATGTGTGTTCTTATAACACGTAACATTTTACCTGTGCCATTTGTTACATGCAAAGCAAAGGTATCAATGCTTAAATTGTAATAGAAATGTCAGCAGTACATGCAGTAGATAACACTACTGTCGAAGTGGCATGTGCATTTCTGAACAAATCTGTTCTAGTCATGACTTATAAATGAGCGCTATAATTTAGTGGGTCACAGTGGTTTGTCATTTCAAAAAGCGGGTTTAGTCAAGTTTAGGACATACTGCCCCAGGAACTATTCAACAGCAACCTATTTATTATCATTCACACAGTACACTAGGAAAAAGGAAGAAATAATAATTATATGCACCTGGCATTTAAAAGCATTTTTTTTTGGGAAGGGGGGGATGCTTTGCTTTGTCCTGACAGCCTTGTTGTCACAAGAACAATTTGAGATCGGTAAGGAAACTCAGCAGTACAATCAAAATGACTATAATAAGAATGCAGGAGTTGTCTGATGGGTGGTCAGCTCCGTAGGCCAGTAGGTGACATGTGTCACTGACTAACAGCAGTAAAACAAAGCCATTAACTCGTGGGGTATTTTCATCACTTCCTGGGCATGGAGATGAATATACATGGACTTGTCTTTGCTGACCTTGGATGCATTCTTACAACAAGTCAACTGGATGCACTATTCAAAAATACTAAAATGTTGACAGCAAATTGCAGGCAGTGTGTGCTTATACACTGTAGCACTCTGAAATCTCTGCGGACACAGCAGCCTGAGATGGACTCCTACATAATGAGGATTCTCATTCCCTCCCATTGCTGTGTGGAAGAAGCACTGATGCACGGCACAACGCTCCACAAGCATATTGATATTTTGTTTTTCCATCCTTAGCCGAGCACATCCTCTGCAAATAAACATGTCTTTCAATGAAGTTATTCTTGTCTCAGATGAAAATGGAAGTGCTGATGACGGAGGAATTGAATAGTGTGATTATGCTGACCGCCCTCCACAGTTAATATGAAAAACAGTTAGATACCTTAGTTAGAGAGCCTGGTTAGACCATATTGGATCTGCAGCTAAACTGGGCTAATAAAGCCATTATGATGTAGACCAGCGTGAAATGTGATTGCTTTTGAAAATGGTTTCTCGTTGTAGTGACTGCCAGAGCCCAAGTCAAAAAATAAAATCACTAATTACACACTTGTCATTTTGGTCTTACAGGTATCAATGTCAACTTACTAAAAAAACTCTGCCACAAAGCAATACCTTCATCTTTCCAGAACAATTAATGTTGGAGTGTGAACATGCTGCAGGACAATATTTTCTCCCTTCACGCCTCTTGTGCAAGGTAAGCACTTCAATGAAAAATGAACTGTAGGGGAGCGTTTGAAGATGCGAGCAGACTGTGCATCTGATGCCAATGCAAACGCCGCTTTTTATGTGCCAATTACTTTACTCTCAACAATACTGACAGAGGCCAGCTGACAGATGTGTCAGCCTTCACGCAGCAGTGGAGAGCTGGTTCTTATCTTCAGCATATTCCTGCATGGTTATCACAATCTCGATTATGACACACAGGTCTGCATTGTTCTAACTTGGACACAGGATGCAGTTTTGCTTCTTGTATAGCTTTCCATCCCCATACATACTAATGAGAGAACATTGTGTACACAGTGGAATACAGTGTACACACACATTTACCGTGCATTCAATGCCATTAAAACAATGAAAGGCTGTTGGAGGTTCGTTAATTCCATTATGACTGGGCTTATTAATCTTAAAAAGCCCAGCACAGTGGTCCAGAATTTTAAAGCACATGAGTTGTAGTAGAATAAAACACAGCTAAACTCCACTGTACCGGCAGTAATTAGACTGGGGAGTACTGCGCTGTCAAACGCAAAAGCTGCTTACTTATTTAGTCACTTAAATTCTCCTGTCTGACGGCCGCACTCCAGGCGCACCTGCACTTGCTTTTTATGTATTTGGCATTTTCAAGTCAAATAATGCCGCAGCTGTAGGCTATTACTATGAAGGTCAGAGTTTGTGGGTGAAAACAGATGAAATTAATCTGCTAAGCCAAAAATATTAACAAGCTTCCTCAAAATATAAACAAAGTAGCTAAAAAAGTTTGACATGACACAAAGTAACTTTTTTCAAAATGACATTTTGACACAAGTTAAAATTGTTGACTCAAACCTTCTTTCCACTGACATGGCATGGTACCAATCAAGTCAGGAAAGAGGTAGCACAAAAGGTGATATTTTCTCATAATTTCCTAATATTATTTCCCATTTTCACACAACGCTACTGGAGAAATAATTCTGAGTTACAAAGTCAAAATGTTTGATCATTTTGAAAAAAAAAAAACAGACCTTTTCTTCAGTAAATTGCTGGTACAGTTCAACAGGAAATGCACACACACCATGTGTTGTGTTTTAAACGTTGTTCAAAGCGGAACAGCGCCGGCAGAAATACAGCACACTCCATACGAGGTCAAGATCAACAGTGTAAAGCAAAAGATTCAACGCTGAGTTGCTGCTTTAATCATTGCTCATGCTTTCCTGGTAAAAACACATCATTATTACTGTGCAGCAAATTCTAGTGCTAGTAAGAGGGTACAACTCACCTTGTGTTGTTTGTTTGCCTAAAAATATTCAATCACAGCGACTGCCACTTAAACCAAATGTATTTCAACCTCTGAAACAGAGCAAATGATTTTCAAGTAGCCCCCAGGAGGAAAACCGAAAGCGTGAAAGCCTGCTGTGTATGCAAAGGAAGAGTGTGGGTTTGGAGTGTGGGGGTGACTCACCTCACGAGGAGATGTCAGCAAACATCAATGTGTTCACCTCGCTTGCCCCTGGGAAGTGGCCCACGACACCCCCTCTCTCCCTACTGCCTTCATGCTTGGCTACTTTCTCACCGAGGATCAAAAAAGGGACAGCATTTGGGTCTTTGAAGGTAACTGGGTAAAGAAATCTGCTTTTATGTGATTCAGCAAAATGCAGGCTCAAGTATGGCATTTTCTAACATTATAAGGTCATGACCAAATATTCATACAACTCAGAAAATTGTTGTGGAAAATATCCAATTTATCAACAACTCTTCTAAAATAAATAAAATACAAAGAAAAACAGACATTGCTTAAAAACACAAAGAAAAAATCAGATCAAAGCTGTCCAGTTTTCAACCTGTTGCACTCAACGCTTCTTATTTCTATCTATGTCTATCTCTTGTCTTCTACCAAAAATATACTTTATTTCATTTGGTGTCAGTGGATTCAGGAAGGCTTTGTCTCTGCGGAACAAAACTCAATTTATAGTAATATCAGATGGATTGCACACCAAGGTTAGAGGCCAAAGGTCAAAACTTTGGTGTGTGTGTTCATATAATAGTCTGGTCTACAGAGCTCAACCTGATTTTTTTTTTAAAAACACTCTAAGTTTGTTATACTTTCTGATATCTTCCTCAAATTTCTTTCGGACCTTGACATTGAGTACGGCTACAATTTTAGACTCTCCGGTACTTTTAGTCATTCAGCCCCAGGCAGTTCTTTTGACTCAAACTGTGTTTTTATGTCTAGTGGTACAAAAATAAATCTATTATTTCTTCCGCTTTCAAGTATCCACAACTTAGATCACAATTTACCCACATGATTTCTGACAATTCTTGTAAAAAGAACAAAGAGTTTTCTCGCTGGAAGGTAAAACTAATGCAGATGTTCAAAATAGTCAAAAAGTTATAGTTGTTTGAGTGTGGCCTGTTTTTGCTTTTAAATGGTAGGAAGAGTGCAGAAGTAGTTCCTTTGTTTGAGCTTTTTATGGTAAAATAACTTTTTTAATGATTCTCCTCAAGTCTGGAATATATTTTGTTTTTTTTATTGCTTCAGCTGTAAAACACACTGAAAGAATAACAATATTTTAAATGTCAAAAGGTGCATCAAATACAAATAATAAAATAACCCATTATCAAGGTTCATCAGGTATCAGAAATTTGTTACTTAATGAATGTCCAGTTACAAAAAATAATAAAATGACAGAAAGAAGGATGTTTAGAGAGTTTGTGGGAATAACATAAATATTAAATATAGTACAGGCAAGTGCTCGATCCTGCGTTTCCCTTCCTTACTGCCTTTACACTTACATCTCAGAAAGCAACTGGGCAAACCAATCTGTGAGAGTTCATTTGCTAACTGCGCTAAACAAAGATGCAACCAGCGTCAGTGAATTTAAAGCAAGATCGAAAATGACAACAAGCCAGGCAGGGGCGAGCAGAAATGTGTACGAAATGGAAGGGGCATTAATGGGCTGACCCCTGAAAAGTGCACCACGTCCTTTGGTGAAATTATCACCTGATAAACCCTGTGATGGGGATTTGTCTCACAACACTGCACCAAAGCACAGGCACAAGGTCTATGTTGGTAATTATCCCGGCAAAGAATAAATGACTGGGATCAGTGGCAGAGGGTTGCAATGACCCAATAATTGACTTCTCAAATTACACTCCTTTCTGTAACCTTAGAGCGTCCTCTTTGAGCCCTTCGTTGGAGTCACTCCTTTGTATTCCAGCTCTGTGCCGAGTCACCTATTACTAAAGCCTGGGTGGCTTAATAAGAGAAAAAGAGAAGTGCAGAAATAATGACTAAGGATGGGAAGTACAGACAAAACATGGTGAGTGAGGAGGGTCTCCACATCAATTTCTGACTTGATTTGATCTTTAATTGAGAATTAAAGCAATAGCAAATGGAAAGTAATGTAGAAAATGCACAATATGAAAAAATATTGTGACATGGGATATTTAATTTACAGTGATTCATAATACTCAGAGACAAACAAGCAAGCCCCTGGCAATACAATACTTATCATAATACACATGCCATAATACAATATATCCCAATATTTTATCTTATGATATATTGTAGTTTTTTAATGGAATTTGGAAATCCTAATTTTGTACTCTGTACATATATTTACAAGAGTAACATGAAATACAATTATTTAATAATAAAAAAGTAAGCACTGAACCTGTATCTCACAACATGTTTACAAACTAAATAAGCAAGACACTTAACCCCCTTTGCCTCCAGTGTTTGTGGCACTGGTGTATGAATGTATGAGAATGTTTGATGAATGTATTTGGTGATGGTCGGAATGACTGCCACATCTCTGTCAGTCAGCCCCAGGGCAGCTGTGGTTACCACCACCAGTGTGTGACTGTGGAGTGAATGAATATTGGATATGTAAAGCATCTTTGTGTCCCCTGAAAAATGCTATATAAATTTGATGTAATAATAATAATACTACAATTATTGCTTGTAGAATTTTATATTCAGAGCTAAAATAAATAATAAAAGTTATATATATATATATATATATACATAAATACACACACACACACACACACACACACACACACACACACACACACACACACACACACACACACATATATATATATACAGGAGGGAAACCAGAGGAGCCAAACACCAACTCCTGGTTGACAGAACAGTCACCCAAGACTGCAAAACCCGACACACCAACCTGCTGCACTGCCTGGAGTTATTACAAGAAAGCATATGACTCAATGCCACACACATGGATCACTGAATGCTTGGAGATGTACAACGTCAACAGGACTCTAAGAGACTTCACTGCAAACTCGATGAGGCTGTGGAAAACCACCCTTGAGGCCAATGGCAAGCCACTTGCACAAGTATCCATCAAATGTGGCATATATCTGTCCCCACTGCTGTTCTGCATAGGTCTGAACCCCTTCAGTCAAATAAGACTGGCTATGGATACCGACTCAGGAATGGTGCCACCATCAGTCACCTCCTCTACATGGATGACATCAAGCTATATGCTAAGAGCGAGCGGGACATCGACTCACTGATCCACACCACCAGGATCTACAGCTCTGACACTGGGATGTCATTCGGGCTTGAAAAAAGAGAGGGAAGGTAGTCCACACAGAAGGGGTCTCACTACCAGAAGGAACAATAGCAGACATTGAGGATGGTTACAAGTACCTTGGAATACCACAGGCAAATGGCAACCTTAAAGAGGTAACAAGGAAAACAGCAACTGCCAAATAACTCCAACGAGTAAGGCAGCTAACAACTAAGAAGTCAGCTCAATGGCAAGAACGTCTTGCCAGTGATCAGATACCCTGAGGGAATAATAAGGTGGCCAAAGGAAGAGAAACAGACCACAGACGTTAAGACAAGAAAGCTCCTCATCATGCATGGAGGGTTCCATCCCAAATCCAGCACTCTGAGACTGTAGGGCGGCAATAGCTCAGTGGGTAGAGCAGTCTTTCAACCCGAAGGTAGTTGGTTCGATCCCCACAGTTCATACTGTCGTTGTGTCCTTGGGCAAGACACTTAACCCACCTTGCCTCCAGTGTCTCTAACACTGGTAATTACTGTAGAACAATGTAAGTCGCTTTGGATAAAAGCGTCAGCTAAATGAATAAATGTAAATGTACGCTAGCCGTAAGGAAGGCGACCGTGGACTAGTGAGTGTGACAGCTACTATGCAGGATGAAACATCCAAGATCCACAAGTACATCAAAGATAGGCACCAGAGCAATAGAGGCCCAGATCTACTACACCAGACAAGACCCAATGTGTAGGCTGTGCAAAGAGGCCCCTGAGACAATTATTCACTTAAGTTTTTCACTTAAGTCACTTAATTATTCAATTAAGATGCTGGCAGGGAAAGCATACATGGAACACCATAACCAAGTGGCTGGCAATATGTACAGGAACATCGGCACGGAGTACGAACTGGAAACTGAGGTCAAAGTGGGAAACACCTCCAAAGATGGTAGAGCATGACCGAGCCAAGATCCTGTGGGACTTCCAGATTCAGACTGACAGAATGGTAATGGCGAACCAACCAGACATCGTGGTGGTGGACAAACAGCAGAGGAAAGCCGTTGTGGTTGATGTGGCAATACCAAGTGATGGCAACATCAGGAAAAAGGAACATGAGAAACTAGAGAAATACCAAGGGCTCAGAGAAGAGCTGGAAAAGACTTGGAAGTTGAAGGCGACAGTGGTGCCCGTGGTCATCGGAGCACTCGGGGCAGTGACCTCCAAACTGGAAGAGTGGCTACAGCAGATCCCTGGAAGAACACTGCAGCACTAGGAACAGCAAAGATACTGCGCAGAACCCTCAAGCTCCCAGGCCTCTGGTAGAGGACCCGAGCTTGAAGGATAAAGTTTTTTTTTTTTATATATACAGTACATACATACATATATAATAAATACATACATATATAAAAACAGAATTTGAATTGATACAAGAATCCGATTAAACATTGCAATATTTAACTTAATGAATTTTCTTTCTTACATCCCTAGTTGCTTGTAACTTGTATTTGTTCCTAATGGGGAAATACATTAACCAGTCCTAGTGGCCACTGGGAGCAGTGGGCAAGCACTATGCAGGGGCGGGAGGCAAGTTTGAGTTTAGTGTCTGGGCCAAGGACACTTCGGCAGTAAGAATAGGAGTAAATGTACCAGTTAATGGATGAGTTTTTTTCTGTCCTGGACCACAGCTTTTTGCAAATTCCTAATTATTGCCTTTGGATGCAGAGGTCAATTAATTCTCTTTATGTAACTGCAAATTGGTGTAAAATGAAATGGTATCTTTGTTCTTTATATAGTTTTGACATTTTGCAACATGATCACATGGTATCTTGATATCCTAATTAAATATTTATAAGTAATTATCTCAAAAAATAACCCTGTAATGACCTCAACTTGAATAAATGGTCTAATTAAAACGTGTGCAAAAACATTTTCCGGTTCTTAACAGCACCATATTTGTGCTTTGTTTTGTAATATCACTCAAAACATTTGACACTGTACACAAGCTAGCTTTTGGCTTGCTTAATCATTTCATTTTTGCAGTCAACAAGTAAACAGACAAAGAAAGTATCTAATAGATTCTCTTTAAACAAATGACTGTCAGCAAAGCTCGTTGTTTGTCAGCAAATAAAAGTAGCATGTATCATCTACCGTTTAAAGCATGTCCCGAATCTACCCACAGTGGTTCCTGCATTTCAACTGTGCAATAAAACTGTCAAAGTTTTTAGAAAAAAGTACAATTTAAAGCCTCCTTTTGTGGCCTAGATAGCACAACAAAGTGATAGAACAAGGCTGGTTTTACATACTTTCCTTTTATATAAGAGCCGCTGCAGGCAATCAGACTGCCTCAGATTTCCGATTTCAGGACACACCAAACTCTGATATCGTTTGTAACAGAACAGAAGCACAAAGCATATGCTCTTTCATGTCGGCTGGAGCGTCTGGTAATTGCGAATTGGAGCAAAAATAAACAAGCGGAATCATTTGCTGTGCCATAAAACTCAGGCAAAGTCAAGGGGACAGTTTAAAAAGTGTGCAATCTGCATGAAGGAGGCTGGTGCAATAAGCCTTATTAGGTTTACCCAGACAGACAGTTATCAGGAGCTACAGTAGAATCCAGCTTGAGCATTTCCCTCTGGAGAGAGAATATCAGTCCTGGTAGTGAGCCCACCTCAAACACATCAAATACAGCAGGGCTTACATTGGATCAGACGTAACGAGAGCAACGGAACAGGCTGGTCTGATGAAGATCTGGGTTTCCCTTCTGAAAACAAGATCCATTTCACCCCACAACAAACATTAGAACTGGTATAAAACTGTGCTATACACTGCTTATGGCACATAAAACTCTCATTAACAGAAGCAGTAAAACGTCAGGCCCTGAGGCGTGATCACCAAGTGAGGATATGCACTGGTGCCTTTAAATCCAGCGAGTGGCTGTCTATATGTAACATTTTATAGCCAGGTAGTAATGCAGCTGTAATGTGCAGTGGTTCAGCTAAATAAATCAATAACATCTTGTATGTATGTATGCCATAAATCTGTCATTCATTTGTCAAGGCTAACAACATAAGAGATAAGATTATGGTTATGGTTGGGAGCCCCACTGGATGCATCCTGGGCTCATTACCATTCAGTGAAAGCAGTGAGTCTCTGACCCAAATATAAAACGACACATTTGAAATGCACACATTCTGAGTCAATCTGACATCCATGTTTGCAGCGTGTTGCGGAGCTGACGCGCAGTGTGTCCACGGTTACTTTGTTTTACGTGAAAGAGAATCGAAACAAATGGGTGGAAACAAGCTCCAGAGGTTGGTGCAAGGCGTTTTAGTGGATTCTTAGCGGGAAAAGCAGCTCAAGCGATTGAATCAATTCTAGTTGTGACCCATGGGGGACACATTGTGGAGTGGCCCGTCGATGAGTCTCGGGCCCACAGCTGATCCCTCATGGTAAAGACCATTTTCTGATGAACTCAACTGCAGCCTGCCCAACATGTCTGCCATTAAGAAATCAACTAATAACAACTTTTCTCTTAATTTAAGAATAATAATAAGGTTTACAGCACAGAATGACTGAATCATATACAATACATTTTTATTGCAAGGGAACAAGAGATAAAGAGAATGTTTATGTTATATAAACATCCATGGCTTTTTAGTTAAAGTAGTTAAAGTAGTTAAGTTGTTTTTTACTTAAAAATAGTGCATACTCTTTTTTTTACTTTACATATAAACCAAAATGCTTTAGAGATTTAAGAAAAATAGGTGGTTATTAAAGCTAATTTAAACTATTAAGCCATAATTTCTAACTTTCCAAAGGACAGTATGTGTTAAAGATGTAATTACAAGACTGAAGATTTTCACATGGTAATTAAATTTACTTATTATAATCTGGAAATAGTTACATTTGAGAGGTTGTGTTGCATTTTACTCCCAACTAAAACCAGAGTACTCCTTTTAAAACTCTAAAGATTGCCAAAGGCTTGGCTCCAAGATCATATAAACACCTCTCATTCTGTTAATTAAACATGAGCAACATGCAGCTAATTTAAAAGGAAACCAGTTTGCTCCTGGAAGTGCAGAAAATCATCTTTTCTAAGCTTCCTCAGCACTGCTGGAGGTGTGGACAGACTGGGAATCATCGATTTCACGGTAATTTGCCTTAAGGTGTCACCAAAAAATGCTGAGTAGTTTAAAGAGCAGAATGTTTGAACATTCTACATTAATTCACTGCTTAGGCGTAAATCGGCATTGATTGGCCTTCTTGGGGTGCAAAGAGATACTGAGGATACAGTAGTTTACAGCTGCCTCTCGCAGACCAAGGACACTCGACTAAAAGACATCTTTCATCGGCACTGACATATTTTGCTGCACCCAAACTGGATAAAGCATTTTGCAAACACACTCAGATAAAGTGCACATATTTTTCTCTATTGCTGTGAAATACTAACAAGGCAGAATCAAGGTAAAGGGTCAGCACTTCAAAAGCCGGAGCTGGCCAAATCTCAGGGCTTAGACAGATTTTGTTTTATTGGCTCTTGTTGTTTGTAGCTGCATGTGTAGCTGGTAATACCAGCTATACACAGTAAGTGTCACTACAAATTGTTGAAAGGCTGTTCAAAGCTACAGAAACTGGACTCATTTTCCAAGCTTTGTTTTTTTTCTACAAGCATTTATTTGGTAATATTGATTGATTGATCCATACCAAACTGAATTCCATTTTGCAATATAAAATTTACCCTTAGCTGTACAGCTAAACAAAGCTTCAGAGAGACTTGTTTGCAATTTTATTTTAAATTCTAATCTTTGACTTGGAGCTAAGAAATGTGTATAAATGTGCAAAAAACGACAAAGTTTGAACATGCACTGGAATAAGGTTTGTGGAGATACTAGAGGTTAGTGAGAACAGAACCTGTACCTGTGCCGGGGCACCTTATTTTCTTCTTCTTTATTTGTAGTAAAATTATTAATTGTTTATCTCTTTTGTATATTTTGTATTAGGTGGTTTTCGTAGTTTAGGCGGTCGCTCGCTTCTGCGCAGCAGGCTTGCTCTATGCCTCCGCAGTTCTTGTTAGCCTAGCCTTGTTTTTGTTTGGCCTGATGGGACCGGCTGTCTGAGTTATCGTTCTTTATTTTGTTCAGGTTAGTAATGAGGGGTTGTGTTGTGTAGGGTGGTAGAGGAGTTGGCACCGGCTTCTACGGCCCTGTACAGGGTTGGCCCGGGGTCACTCCTTCCTTTATATTCTGTTTGGCCGGCTCACCAGGTCCTCCTTTCTTTTGTTACTTTCCTGTTTTATTTTTTTTGGACACGGGAGGGTTTTTGGATTCTCTTTTTTTATAACTTAAAAGAGTAAAACTTCAAGATAAAACAAAAGCTTAACAGTCTAAAAACTAAATGAATAAAAACAATTTTTGAAATTTACTGCTGTTTTGCCTCCGTGTCCTCTTTTAAATATGTTTGATTCTTTTGGGCCGTAACAGTTTAGAAATTGCATTTGCATTTGTTGTTAAACCCATAAATAGTAATCATTTCAGTTTAAACATCCCTGACCACAAAACAGGAACACCAGCTTCCACTTGGCTGAGGTGTCCCATTTGGCACATTGCTTAAGAACCTGCTTATGTATGCAATACTAATGACACTCATCTTTTATCTTGCTTTCCCATTTTTCTCACTCTGAACTCCCCTGGCCTACATTTAGAAAACCAACATTGCATTGTCTTGTAGCCAGTAAGAAAGTAACAAAGCTGAGGGAGCACACAGCTGACAGGATAGTCCAAACATGATCATCCTTGCAAATGTAGCCACCTCAACTGTGCTTTTTGCTCTAAGGACACATGGGTACATGTGACAGGCAAAAAAGATATGGAGGGCCCCCGTTTCCAAATCTGCAAATCTACATGACACTGGTGGGGAATTCAGGGGAGAAGACGTTACAGGAAATGTAAAGCAACTGTCATTGTCCGACACATTCCATGAGAGGAGTTGTAATCCCGTGACTGTAGCAGCTAGAAGAGATTTTCACCTGCTGGGTCGTTCACCTGTCACTGGAAACAGCTGTGGAGGTAGCAACTGGGCTCAGGCTTACTAACGACTAATGAGTTCTATGGGGCACTTTTGGTAGACTTATATGTAAAGTATTTTCTATAAATCAGGAAAAAGATAAAAACCATTGATATGATAAAGAAAAGAAAATCATGTATAAATAACCTCAATTTGAAACACACACCTTATGAAATATACAACAAAAGTACTGCATAATAAATTTTAGGGTTAGTGAGAATTAAGCAATGACTTTAAAATATATTTTTAAATCCTAGTAATACACAACTATAGAAGTCATAAACATCAAACCTCAATAGTTGGATCTTAAATCTTTAATCTTTGTCTTAATTCATCCTCAGTCAGTGATATATCAAGGGCTAGCCACGTTTGTTCGTCATCAAAAATTAAGCCCATTACAGTGAACATGAGATGGGAAACTTGAACACCAACGCAAAAACATCCCCAATGAGTACAAAAAAAATGATCTCATTCAAAAATAAAAGCACCTCCATTTCTATTGTTACAATCAGGACCCTCTGGAGTGAGACACAGAGGCTCTGTATGCTGGTTGATCTGCAACACAAGCTAATGAGCTCAGCGGCGCTACACAACACGGCTGGGAAATCGAAGCCACCTCAGAGACGTGTAAATTAGAGTGATCCCCCCAGATGGAGCAGCTGGACAAAGCGGGCATATGGAGATATTTAGCAAGCAGGTCAGCCGATTGGAATCAAGACCTCCGGATCCACGGGGCACCCTCATAACAGGACATCAAGTGATTCAAATGCATGGTCGTTCTGTATGTAAATGTGTACGAAAGGTGTAAAGACTATAGCTCTAGACAGTGCGGCTAGTAAATATTTAATGGTCTTTAAACATATTAGGTAATGAATGAATTCCTAAGCATGAGAACCATTGTTGATTTTTGCCAGATATATAAATATAGACAGTCCATCAAAGAGCTACACTTGTTCACATGTTGCATTCCGCCGCTTCAGACTCAAAACCAATTTAAGGGGCTGTCTTTCATGGCAGATTGATTGATTGATGAATGAACGCATGTGGCAGCCCGACGTACACAAGTTGTTTCATCATCTCCGTAAGCGTACTCATGCTTCATCTGCCTCCTGTGGTCCAGTCTTAGTTTCACCTGGCACTGACTGATGTGGATGTTTGTCACATTGCACACTCTCTGAAGTGGCACAAGCTAACTGGATTCTGTCAATACTGAAAATGAAAAACAAGCAAATAGCTTTGGCACCTTAGATTAAAATTCCATGAGGTAAATCAGGGACAGCTCAGGTCGCACCTTTTTATGGAATTTCTATCTAACCAAAGGCACACACTGCTACAAACCAGATTGTCAATATCTCCACTCTTTGTAGCATCAGTACGAGGGTATATTTGAAACCTTAAATGTCAAATTCAGTGATTAAATTGATAGGAAAAACTAATCTTGTGTTGCCTCAGTCCAAATGGGTTATAAATCCCGCAGCAGTCCCTTAAGTAAGCACAGGAATTCATGAATGCTAAACACATTTGGTTTTCTCCGCTCTAACAAAGGCTTTGATATTCGCACCACCACTCTTTTTCAAGCAAGACAAGACTGCTGAGCTGACACTTTTTTTGAAAAATGAATATCCAATGAGGATTTTGATACAGCACCACAATGGCACAGGCAAGACAAGCCCATGTAGCTTTCACCAGCAAACAAAATGCAGATTCTAAATGAAATGACTAACACCACAGAGCCAAGGTGTTTTTCAGCAGACAATTCCACATGTTGTTTTTGTAAAAGCCCTTTCAAAGATGTTCAATATCGTCGGGCAAGATAAATAGGTGCGGTATAGGACAATAAATTGAATCTTGAATGGAGGATTAGCTGGGAGTGCAGGGTAAGAGGAACAAATCTTTGCTTCTAGTGAGTACTCCAACGCTCATATGGCCACAAGGGCCTGACACCAATAGGACTTAGCATCAGTCATCCCAACAGTGTGGTCAAGGAGATCCCCCCCTTTTTTATCTCATGCTTTTGTCACAGAAAGTCTCCAATCTTTGCTTTGATGACTGTTGGCTTAAGAGCAGAGTGGTCTCAAGAAGACGTGATCTCAATCCCAACTGTGCTGCCCAATGCGCTCTAATCTGGACCCTTTCCGCTCAGACTTTTCTAATCTGCTATAAGAAAGAGGAGCCAGATGGTCTTTAACAACTGCTGGAGGGGGTCTGAGGATGAGCACATACATAGAATTGCCTGGAGAGCCTGCTGCTGTTTACCTTGTGCTTCAAGTTACAACTATAAGCCCTTTCGCATGGTGTGAGGGTGGAAAGCTAACTTTCAAGGAACCCCCCTCCGAATGCCTGTGCACTGGTGGTGGTTTGTGTTCTAGGGTGCTTCTCCAGCCAGAGAAAGAGGAGCACCCCCCGCTGCACCTGGCGTCAGATTGCACCGACCGGTGCAGCACTCTTGAGATGAGATGTCACAAGCTCCCAACCAACCACGTTACCTTGTGATTCTGAGAGTGTCAGAGGTGGATCGGTGCAGTCCCAGGGGTGTCACGATACAACATGCTTGACACCCTTCTTACATATATCCTAGAGTGCTCAGGCCCCCCGTCGTGACCCCTAACCAAGACGCAAACCTTTCATCTGAAGCTCAGCTGGCTTTCAACTAAAATGCTGCCATACAGAATTCTTTTTATATGTGCATATGGTGAAATGTGGATGCAAGCATGAGTAGTGTGTGTCATAGAGCTTAAAGACATAAAAAAATAAATAAAATTGAGATATCTGATACCATTTGAAGATTTGCAGTTGTATACAATATAGTAAGTAGTTTGTTTAATAGGTCACAATAAAGGACAAATATGGGTTATGGGTGGCCCAAATTTCTGCAAACAACTGTGAAAGTGAGTTAAAAGGCACAGTTACTGGCAAACCCCAATGAACACAAAGACAGACATATGTGTATCTGTCATTAATGTCATTTTGACATTAAAATAAACAAGAGGTGGGTGGGCAACAATGTTATTAATCCAGCTATTTGAGGTCTCCATGCAAACACACACACATGTTCACACACATGACGACACAGACAATCCTCTAGTTTCCTTCTAAGAGTGTTATAATTAATTTCCACACAGGCTAACAATCTATAGTCACCACATGAATGGAGAGAGCACCAGCCAAGAAATCCAAAGCTGCTTTTCCAGCGCCTTATTAGTGGTGTGCAATAGTAGGTTATTAGTGGACGGGTTAACCACACACTAAACCTGGAAAGACTCCCCACAAATCCGCTGGGACTGTCCCTGAAAATGATAATGACCTTATGACCTCAGAGGAACAGTGACCCAGAGTGGCGAGTTCAAGAGCTATGGGAGCAACAGAGCGCGGCTGACATGTAGCAAGGTAGATGACACATGAGTTAATGACGTCTCTAAATAAGTATTGCCTATTCAATTTGTAGCTCAGTCTATAAATGAATGTGTGTGTGTACCTAATTTATGGGTTCATTCATTCATAATTGAAAAGCTACTATTAAGAGATTGAATTATTACAAAAACATCCTGAAATGCTTACTTAATTGTAATACTGATTTAAGGTCATAACACTCTGCCTCATTTACAACTGCACAATTTTGGATCTAATCAATATTGAATTTGGGTTTGCAGTAATTGCCTAAAACCATCTCTGTTTCAGAGGGCAGTGCTGTCATGTTACTCCGGTGACACACTTATCCATTCAGGTATGTCAATGTCAGCATTAATGAGCCCGGCTTCAGCTGAGCTCTGCTGACCCCTTTATTCCCTTAAACAAACATTACATCAGGCCTGGATTGAATGAAGAGCCTTTGAGCAATTTCCGTGTCTTTGCCAATCACTTTCAACTCTGCCTTTATGGTTAGTAAATGATATGAAAGCAATATAGTGGTATTGCCCTGGGGCTGCAGAAGTGTCCGCGGCCTGTGGCCTGATCATGTCAACTGGCAGAGCAGTACCAGACAATGAGGTTGATCTGGGTTTGCGTGTGGGATTAAAGTGACGACTAAAGTGAACTAAACACTCAAGTGTATTTTGGTCACACTATTTTTATTTCTTGATTTAATTTTATTTACCCAGGAAAGTCCAATTGAGATTACAAATCTCTTTTTTAAAGGGATTCCTGAAAAAGACAAAACTAAAAGCAGTTTTGTTGATTTGAGTAACTTGAATGTAGCATTCCTGTTGATGCCTTTCATTTAATGTCTAAGTTATAAAAAGGTATGAAAAAAATCAATGAACTTAAATGTGGATAACCATAAATTACTAATAGACACTATCCATTTGTTTTCTTTTCTTTGTGTAAGTGCTACTCTATTGCCTCGAGTGTGGCCCAGTTAGCAGGGCTCACTACCCGTTGGCATGGTGGTGCCAGGGCTTGCTTCAGCTCCAGAGATGGGATGTTTATATGCTTCATGCTTCACTGCATCTGTACAAAGGCTTGCCCCCCTAACCTATAAGCCCTTTAATCCATCATGTAAACATCCGAGGAATACCCACTTTTACCAAAAATGCCCAGGCATGGGTACAAAGCAGAGGGTGTCACACGCTGCTGCTGCTCCCTGAGTGTAATCTAATTGTAGATAAATTCAATATGGAAAAAGAACATTGCATTCTGATCCACTATTATTAGATTCATTCTAAAAACAAATTACACAGTCAGTCCAAAAATGAGCAGCAATTCAGTATGACTGTGATGAATTCTTTTTGGAGAATGTTGCTTTACTAAGAGCATAGACATCCTATGACAGGACTCATAAATGAAAGCACATAGACTCCTATCAGCAGAGTCCATGCTCACAGTTTAAACTGCTCACCATTGCTCTAAACAGGGAGCCTTACATTCTAATATTTCAACTTGACCACCACTCTAAATCCTCCTTACACCAGCCTCTAAGTCCAATGTGCTTTACTCATTCAAAAGGGGAACACCACTGAATGCCTTTTTACACAGGAATAGCAACATGC
Source organism: Neodontobutis hainanensis (assembly GCA_024349245.1). Taxonomy (NCBI): domain Eukaryota; kingdom Metazoa; phylum Chordata; class Actinopteri; order Gobiiformes; family Odontobutidae; genus Neodontobutis; species Neodontobutis hainanensis. The sequence goes on from JALDNG010000015.1 coordinate 7,760,091, forward strand.
ACAGCTCTGATAGGTTTGTCTGCTCTGACTCTGATGTAAGATTTAGAAATGCATGACTGCATAAAACTTGCACTTTGCCTTAAAGATTTGAGGAAGACTTGAGTCATGTTGGGGAGCACAGACACATATTGACATGGACTTTGTGATCCATATCAACCTTGGCACCATTCTTCAGGGCTTATAACAAACATGCATCAATAAATTCAATATTAAGAGAAAAGTAATCAGACACTTACCCAAAAGATGAGGTTAAAGACGAACATCAAATACTTCAAGCAGCAAAGGAAGCCCCTGGCCATGTTGCACTTCTTGAATTCTAAAAGGAACACAAAGGATAGATCCAGGTAAAAGACCACGTATTTGCTGCCTTTGGGAGAGCTGTACTTGTTGTTGGACTTGTCTCCTGCGCTGGCGTCAGCACTCGCTCCAGCTTGTCCCTGCTGTGTGTTTTTGCGTGGCCCTGTGGAGCCGTAGAATGCACCAGCAGTGAAGCCCCGACCACCAAACGGGTGGCCAGAAGTGGAAGCTTGGGGAAAATCAGAGTCTCTGCTATCTATGGAAGGGCTGCGGTGAATGGCTGACTCCTCACTGCTAGATTTCTCCATGCTCTATGGCTGCAGCTGCTGATGAACGGCTCCCTGACACACAGTCTAACATAGTCTCACAGATGACAGAACCGAACAACTCTTCCACCAAATCTCCAGTGCTCCAGTCTGAAGCAAAAACGTACAAGTACTGTAAATCCACCTGAAAGCACAAAACTCAGTTCGGTCTCTGGGGTAAAACTGTCTAGGAAGCAGTAAAAAGTGCCTAAACACCTCTGTGAGGTCTAAGTGTCTTCTGCCAGCAGCTGTTGTCTTTAACACAGGCTCCTGAACAATCAGTGCAGAAAGCTCCAAGAAGAAACATTCCCCTCCTTCAGAGACTGTCTCAGTATTCCTGTATCGTCTGTAAGAAGTGTGCTGCTCTGCTGGGAGTGAGACCCCACTGAGTCTCACCTCCACGCTCTCCTGCTGACCTGGTAACTTTTCCCCTCTACCCACTTCACTCCTCTTTTCCACTTGCTCTGCTCCCTCTCGCCTCTGCCGAGCTGCGATGCTCTGTCTTATTCTCCTGTGTGTCTTGTCTGGACCAGACCACGCTCCGCGCTTCGTCTTGCGCTCTGCTTTCCCTGACAGCAGCGCTCTGGCTCATATGCTGCAATCGGCAAACGCAACTAACGGGCATTCCCTATCCCTCAGCAAGCCTTCATCCCCCAACTCGCTCTCTCTTGGCTCCCTCTCCACTTAGCCCCTCCTCTCCTGATCACACAGCCAATCCCAGAGCCACTGCCCCTGTAAGCCCCTCCTCTCTAGTCCCAGTGCCTTCACTAAACCCATCACTGTATTTGCTTTGACTATACATGTTCAGCAATTTCATCTCAGCTGTCGGAGCAAGTGAAAGGACAGATAAGATTTGAGAAATAAAACAAATAAACATAAACAAGGTGTTGCTAATAGCTGTGTAGGAGAGGGGCTGTGTGGAAATGGCTGGCAGCAATTTCTTGATCACTGATGTTACACTTGCCTGTCTGGCCGCTCACACGGTTTTAATCAGACAATGCTATAAATAACATTTAACAGGCTGCATCAAAGTAACAATGAATTATCCTCAACGGTTCTAATGCGGGTGGCAGCGCCAGAGGGGCCATGTAGTTTATTCTATGTTATCCGTCACTGAAGGGCCCACATCCATGTAAGGGGAAACCAATTAACTCTGGCTTTGGAATTATGGCACTGTCTCAAGCATGGAAACAGGAGAGTGCCTTGGAGATGATGAATATTCACTGACCCAGAGCTGGGGTCAACCATTTAAACATGCTGATGATTCAAGTTAAAAAAATGATTTAGAATTTAATGCTGGATTAAAAAAAATACAATATACAATTTCATTCAACATATTTGCACTTGCTGTAAGGCTGGTAAATATTCAATAAAGTAGAATAATCATGATAGCTTTCACAATGTGTTTTTCTACGTGAGCTTGCCAGGCTTAATCTTGCCCTTAGCCGACTGGAACAATTGGAATAACAATGGAATTGGCCTCGCTGACTCGGAGAAACAACTTTTTCTTCTCCACTGTCGGGCTTAAGGCAGGTCTCCCACTACACTGCACATTGTTGCAGAGCGGTAATGGTGCTCTGTCAGCTGAGTGCCAGTGATGGCTGAGCCTGCGGACAGATGGAAGACTTTCAACTCAATGGTCTTAAAGGTAAATCCAGTAAGACCCAGTTGACAAAGACAACCTAATCCAACCTTCTTGTGTTCCACTATGGAATTCAAAATAGCTTTAAGGATGTATATACATAGACCTTATGTAAAACATGCCATTTTATAAATATACAGAAAAAAGGTTGTCAAGAGATTTTAAACATAAATAGTTTTACAGTCAACCTCCATTGATCATATCTAAAGCCTTGGTAAATTTGTAATATTTTATAAAAAATAATATTTCTACATCACCAGCCACAATGCCTGACACACAGAGAATAGAGGATGAGCGTGTAGTAAGGTGTGATTCAACTTTAGTCAGTGTGTGAGAGAGGACAACAGATTTTCAGTGTTGTAAAATGAGCTTTGGCAACTCCTTAGTCTACAATTATTTTGATAACCACTATACTACAGTCAAGGCAGGATTCACTGGGATTGTCCTAACTTTCTCAAGCTGTCAAATATCTGTCCTATAGGCAGTTTTTGGTCTTAAGACCATTGTAACAACCAGGATTTATAGCTACAAATTATTAATCCTACGCCGGCAACAGGCAAATGTGTGCAGTGTAACAGTGGCTTGAAACATGCTAAAAGTTAACAAAAGTATACTGCATGAAGCAATATACAGTACATCCTTTAACCTCAACATTTGAGGTCAAAGTTTAAATTTCAACCTTGGAAGATGACATTATTACTGCGTGGCTTAGGGAGGTCCAAGAGCATCTCAAAGAATCCCAAATAGTCTGATTGAGGCCTCAACTAAAATACATTCCTGAATGATATACATCTGAAAAGCGCTCACAGGGCTAAACATCATTAACATGCAGCAGCCATGTTTGAACCAGCCATCATTAACCTAAGTTTCCTGATGTTCAAAAGCGTGTTCAATAAAGTAAAGTATGTAATCTGACAAGATCATTTGGCCTTTATAAAGCTTTGAGAGTATTTAATGCACATTCTGTGCTCTCAGTGACAGCTTAAGCGGTTTCAAAATGTAGTCTACCTACTTTAGATGATTTGAGCACATTCATTATAAAAACAGCTGCCAGAAAAAAAATTTAAAAAACTAGTTAAACCTGGGTTCCCATCAGTCACTTTGACAATGTGTGAAACGCTGAAGTGAGTGGCAGGTGCTTTCTTTCCTGTTAGCTTTTTAGGTACTTAATTCCAATCTACAGTCAGTTAGCAGAGCACACTCTAAGACTGGGACACTTTAATCAGAGCTCAGTGGGGCTCTTTGCATGAAATGTTACTGATGTCTCAAGCAGCCTGAAGGACACATTCAGAGCCTGTCCCCTCCTGAGCGCCACAGACATCCATCGACTGAGGGGACAGATGGGTGTACAGCACAAGAGAGACAAAATGAGAGTGGACATCTGTAGGATGAAAGAGCTGTGGCATCGAGGAAGGCATATTTCTATCATGGCAAAAGCCAACAAAATCAATTCATGTAACATTTTTGTGGCTTTACACTTTATCCTTTTAGGCCCTAATAATATTAAACCTGGAAAATGTTGCAGGGAAAAGTGCTACATTATACCGAATGGAAGGAGGTTAGACTACTCTGACGGTTTGTAATAATGTATCTATGATATAAACATTTTCCATTATGCTATGGCATTTATCAATGGTTTTCTGGGTGACTTGTTACATGAACTAATGTGACACAAATGCTTCATTAGGAAACATTAGAAAAATAATCACAGATGACAGCTGATAACTGTCAATGATTAGGCCCAGTAATAAACGATGAGTAAGTATCCGCATTAGATGGAGCTGTGTTTGTGCTAGACAGACGTGGAATCTGTAAGTGAGCTCTGTAGGTGGTAAAAACAAATGTCTTTTTAATTTTAATTAAAAAAAGGCCAATGTAATGAAATCATATATTAGATTATTAGGAACCACTATGCTTATATTTATCTTAAACAATAATGCATTTGGGGGCGGCAGTAGCTCAGTGGGTAGAGCAGTTGTCCTTCAACCTGAAGGTAGGTGGATCGATTCTCACTCTACCCACAGTTGATACTGTCGTCGTGTCCTTGGGCAAGACACTTAACCCACCTTGCCTCCAGTGGCTGTAACACTGGTAATTACTGTAGAACTATGTAAGTTGCTTTGGATAAAAGCGTCAGCTGAAAAAATGTAAATGTAAATGCATTTGAAAGATGCTTTTAAAATCACTGAAATGATACTCTAATGCATACAAGTACAGCCTGGGGGCCAATCATGAAATAAGGTGTATGTGGCCCTCAACTTCAGAATTTATTGTTTAAGGCCCCAACAGCTGTGTCACAAAAATAATCCTGTTCAAACTTGTTCAAATCCAAATAAAACTTGTTTAAATCTAACTTAAATCTGTTTAAATCCAACTAAAATCCATTTAAATCCTTATAAAATCTGTTCAAATCCATCTAAAACCTATTCAAATCCATCTAAAATCTGTTCAAATCCAACATTTAAATCCTGTTTTACCAGAAGAGACTGTTGGCCCTTGGAAATATTCCTCTCATCAAATGGCCCTCTTTACAAAAAGTCTGGACACCACTGCTCTAATAGGAAATAGTTTCTGTTGGAAGTAAATAAGATGCGTTGTTCCATGCATTTTTCCTTAATGATAAAGCTTAGCATAGAGATAAAAAAAGCTTTAAATGACAATAAAGTAAGGTACTTGGCAATTAAGTCTATTAAGGTTATGACCAAAGGCAGAATTTGTGATTTTAGTGTTTGGTTAAAGCCATTAATTGTCACACAACTGTGTTTACTCTTTTTAAATCATAATGACAACAGAAACTACCCAAATGACCCTGATCAATTAAAGTCTATAAAAGTCCAGTTTATACAAAATCCTTGTGGCCTGATAACATTTATGTACTTTTAAATAAAATACAATAAGCACCCAGTCAATAAAACAAATGAAGTTCATGAAGTGAATCCAAAGTGGACACAATCTCACTGCTTTATGGTGAATCTAGTGGACAAGACAAATATTGAACCAACTGCAACATAATAGGAACAAAATAGGAACAGTACATACGAATGTACATTCACATGGTATATGAATATGTCAGATTCTAGCCATGGGCGGATTTTCCTCTGTAGTCTCAAAACAGGTTGATTGAATAGTCATGACATAAAACAGTATCACATGCAGACATTTGACAAAATAATAAACCAACATTTAACAAGATTACATACAACCAGTTCTTACAATTACAGACACAAGACTAGATCAGATCAGGCAGAGTTCCATACACAGGCTGAGATTAAAGTTTGAAAAGGAGGGCACAGAAATGTTTTAGAGAATTGTTCACTGTCATTAAAATCCATTTACAAAACATTACAATAATATGATACAATTGACATTGAGACTATTTTTTATTATTTTGGTGCTATAGATCATCTACCAATGTCCTAATAATTGCTTGAAGGAGCCAATAGAGGTTACCATGTTTGGCAAAAGTTCAGAAAGTATGACAATGTAAGCCAGTTAGCCATTGTAGCTAGTGTTACTAATGGACAAAAAAGCATTGGTCAAACATATATAGGGGCCAAGCTTTAAGGAAATATTAAACTATGTTTTGGTTAAGTGGTTCTCAACTGGTGGATTGTTTTTTTTTTACTGTGCTTTTATTTTGAAGAAGATTGTTATATGAGTGCTGTCTATTCACACTCCTCAACAGTAGGTGGTAATATTTTTTTATTTCATGTATTTTGCATGGAAACACCAACTGAGTCTGTTAAAGTTGTCTGTTACTGAAATGTTCTGATTGTTAGGTCAGCCTTATGATGACTGCTTAAATAAGTGCTACTGATTGAATATTATAAATACGGGTCTGTTCAGTATGTGTCCAATCATATAACATATAACTCACATAACATTCTTGAAATAAAGCTAATTGATTTAAAAATTTTATATTTCCCTCTCTTGCATTGCCAAGCCTCTTGCTGGTTGTTTTGATATATCATTATGACATGATAGACACAAATTTTTGTGTTGGCATACTGTGATACTATGTAATACGTCAGGTTTTTAACTGCACAATCTTTTCATTAAATTAATTTGAGAAGGTTGCAGGCCTATGCTTGGGAAAAAAAAAAAAATGTTAGCAAAATTTTTATGTGGCAGAGTGCTGTTCACACTCCTTAACAGTAGGTGGCGATAATGCCCTGTAATGCTAATTGACAGCCGCCATGCACAACAAAGAAGAAAACCAGCAAAGTTTGTTTTCATGTGCCGATTCGCAAAACGCAAGTAAGACATGAAAGACTACATAAGCTATGGATTTTTTTACTTTGAGTATAAAAGACAAAAACCTCAGTGTGTTTATGGATAAAAACAGCTACCAGAAGAAGTAGCTGTGTAGTGTTGGTTGTCATGGATTCAGTGAGTGAGTATTCTTAGCTAAACATACATAATTTGAGTCTTTTTTAAACTACTAGTTATTATTTCATATTTTGCATGAAATGGTAAAGTTGGCTGTTCATGAAATGTCTTAATTGTTATGTCAGCTTTATGATTACTGCTTGAATAAGTGACTGAATAATTTTATCCATCAATCCATCTTCTTTTGCTTATCTGGAGCCGGGTTCAAGCAGAGACACCAGACTTTCCCCTCCCCAGACACTTCCTCCAGCTCTTCCGGGGGGGATACCGAGGCGTTCCCAGGCCAGCCGAGAAACATAGTCAGAACAGATGCCTAAGCCATGCCTAAGTCAGCTGGGTCTACTCGATTTGGATGAGCAGTGGCTCTACTCTGAGCTCGTTCCTAGTGACTGAGCTCCTCCTCACCTCATCTCTAAGGGAGCGTCCCGCCACCCTGCAAAGAAAACTAATTTCAGCTGCCTGTACCCGGGATGATACCAGAGCTCATTTCCCGCAGCTCATGACCATAGGTGAGAGTAGGAACGTAGATTGACTGGTAAATCAAGAGCTTTACCTTGAGTCCAAAGCCATGTCTCTTGATTGAGAACAATGGCTTCGACTTGGAGGTGCAGATTCTCATCACAGCCGCTAAACACTCGGCTGCAAACCGTCCAAATGCATGCTGAAGGTCCTGGCTTGATTGAGCCTGCACGATAACATAATCTACAAAAAGCAGAAACAAACTCATGTGGTCCTCAAACTGGACTCCCTCCGGCCCCTGGCTGTGCCTAGAAATCCTGTCCATAAAGATAATGAACAGGACCGGTGACGAAGGGCAGCCCTTGTTTCAGGTGGAACAAGTCTGACTTACTGTCGGTAATGCAAACCAACCTGCTACGAGGGCATCTTGTGAATGCATGAATTAATGAATAAGTGTATTAGTGTTGTATTCAGTGAGTGCATGAAAGCACTGTTAAGTCTGTTAAAAAGGCTGAAGTGTTATGTTGTAACAGTCTCATGGTCAATGTCTTATTGAATTGAATATGTATTAATACATGGCTGCTCAGTCTGTATCCACTAATGCAAGGTTATCACAGCTGTAGTTACAATAACAATCTTGAAATCTTTGTGTCCCTAAGATGCTCTTTTTGGTTTTGATAAAAATGCAGCTAATTGAGGTAATATTGAATATTTCCCTCTAGCACCTCCTGCTGGTCATTTTAGTTCATCAATAAAGTAGTTTTTTTGTTGGCATACTGTGAAATTCAGGTTTAAACTGCACATTTTTTTATTAAATAAATTTTAAAAGTTGAAAATTTTCCTTGATTTGAGTTGCGCCTTGTCATTAAGGGGCGATGGTTCCAAAATTCAGACCAGTTGAGAACCACTGGTCTCGATAACCATTTAGTTTGTTCTAAAGACGTTTAAAAAAAAATATATATATATAAATAAATAAATAAAAAATGCAAAGGTTGCCTGGACTATGATAGATTTTAAAATCTTGTAAACTAGTAATGTAGCAGTAAACAATAGCTCTTAAACAATTGTAAACAAGAAAGCTTCAAAAAAGTTAGTGTTCAAATTAAAACAAAAAGTGATGCAATGTTATTTTTAATTGGAAGTCAATGTTTTATTATTAAAACACCACCTCTGCAAGTTTTCTATTCAGCCGCTGATCCCACAGTGCACCTATCTCCAACTGTCAAAAAGCAGATGAAAAAAATAGAAATCTGAGCGGGTAAAAAATGAATGTCATTTATGTTATACCGCTCTTTGTATTATGGGCTGAAATATGCTCCTGATATAGTAGAGTTTGGATGCACTTTATCTCCGAAGCTTGGAAAAACTGACAGAGTAGTTTGTCTGTGTGAAAGCTGGAGAGTGAATGGTTTTTGATACCGTAGCATAATATATGAGCGTGTCTACAACTGCATCTCCCTGTGTTGCATGTCTGAGTTTTTGGCTTCAGAACTTGGCTTTGGTAGATTGCATTTACGGATGCCTGGCCTCTCCAGTGCTGTATATCAAACAGAGACAGCGTGATGGTTACAATGTTTGATAGTTTTTGTTTGACATTTTATTGACTGCAAATGTCATTAGGACATGGATCTAAAAAGATGGACTGTTGATCTTTTGTTTAAATGAATAATTAAGTCTGTCTTTAGTCGGGTGAAAATAGAAGTCATTTCCTCCCAAAATGTCATTGCATAAAGTCTAGAGCTGCTTTAATGAGCTGAAATAATTAGACTGGAGACATGAACGTGAGTGGTCTGGGAGGGAATCATGGTTTATCTGAAATTTCCACTACATCAAGATTCAGTTCAGGTTTAGTTTTCTGTCCACATTAACTGCATTTAAACAAAAATGGAGGAGGGGACCGCCTTTTTGAGATAAATCTAGCAATTGAATACATAAATATTATTTTGTAATGCTTCTGAGCATCTTTTTAGGCATTAAATCATATCTTCAAGTAGAAGTTTACTGTTTATTGGGACGACAATATATCCTCTTTGCATAGCTCATATACTCAAACCGAAAAAAAGTCCTATTTTAACTTATAAACTGTTTTCCTTGTAATCCAATAAATAAAATGATTTTTTACTAAATCATCTGTCTGTCTCCAAACTTGCTTCTTGGAGAAATTAATATATATACACACTATTTTTAGACACATTAACTACTTCTTTGATGTCTCTGATACCCTGCCACTGAATAGCTGTTTTTTACTGCATGGAATTAAATCATGACAATTGCAGCCACTGTCACAAGGTCATCTCATGACATGACGGCCTTCCAAAAATAAAACACAACCTTCGTTCAAATGTCAGCAACTCTGGGGAAATGCAGTAGTCTGAGTAACTCCAAAGTAGCACATAAAAATGTCGAAGATAATTACAACCTCATTTTTTGCCGATCGTGTTACACCAACTATTAGGGGCGCATACCTCGGGGTCGCCATTGTGAAACCGTAGCAGACGTGCAGGCACACAATATATGACATGCAATAGCACATGATACTGGTGAAAATGTATGATCAAGGCTCGAGCATAAGGACGGGATTAAAACTACAAAGGCTTTCCTTGCGCACAATATGTCACTGCCAGTGGCTCTTAGATCTTCGAAAACATTTGGCTGAGATCTGTTGCTGTGGACACAAACAGACAGCAGTGACAACACGGCATGGCCTGGGCCCACAACATACTTATAGCTACTTAAAAAGCCCTGCAGTAGGATAGAGATGAAAACTTTAAAATATGACCACATCACTTCTGTAGAACATATTCAGTTAGAGACTTAATTTAAATATATTACTGGGTGTCAAATTCACTTAGTGGTTCTGGGTTTTAATAAAAGCCTTCAACAGACTTTTACCATAAGCTTTCAGATCCCTCAGGACATCTGGGGCTCACCTATTGGCTGCCCCGCTTTTGAACAAAACATGGTAAAGCAGCAATTTGTTATGCAACACAAGCCTGGAATAACTTTGGAAGGGCAGACTCTGACCAGATTCAGACACTAGTATCTGTTCATCTTAATATTCTCTCGTACTAGATCAATTTGTGGTCATTTTATTCATCCCGCTACATAATTATGTTAGCAGACAGCAACAAACAGAGGTCTTGCCTAACCGTTACTAGTTTTATATCTGTTTGTTTTGTTGTGTGAATGTGTAAGGGTTCAATGCTGAGTAAAAGTCAAATATCCTCAACTATACATTGTACTCTGACTTTTGCCATACGTCATATAGTTTTGCTGTATATTCCCTTTATCTGTGCACTGGGCCCTACTACATAGATGGATTAGGAGATAGTTTAAAACACAGCTCACTAACCAATCAGCGACAACCAGTGAGTTGGTGGAAGGACAAAATAAATGCTGAACAGAGTGTGAAGAAAGTGTCTGCACAAACGCCACAGCTGACTGGATTGAAAGTACACCAAGCACTAACTTTGGCCAAAGGGATTGTAAAGTGATATCCTACCAAGTCGTAACCAGTCTTATACACGTGTCTACTGAATGGCACATTGCTCAGAAGCTCTTTAACTGCCTGCATTATAATGAGATCAAATGATTGCCTCTGTGCCTCTCTGTTCATGATTTAAAGTAGACTCCTCTTTTGTGTTAGTCTTCATGTTAACATATCTCTGACCTGTCGAGGTGATTGGTTGTTTAGTGCCAACTCCACCTGTTTCACATGTGTATTCACAGCAAACCCATCGAGTCGCTAAATCACTTTGTGATACTGATCTAGACAGGGATTGATAGGGTTTAGGGACATTACGAATATAGGTCCAACTGGTTGTGTAGCACTGGGCCCTCCTGTCATTGGCAGAGCGCTATACTCATAAACATCAGTCCCATCTGAACAAATAAGTAAAATGGTTAAATACAGGAAGTAAGTGTGTTTCCTGGGGATGTAAGGATATCAAGATCTTATTAGTGTCACAATAACTGACATTTATTACAAAATTGTGGCAGTGTAAGTGGGATGGATTTGGGTCCCACAATATTTTACATAAAATGTGGAAAAATACATTGATTTGAGCTAACATTATCCAGTTTTGCTCTATAAACATGCACACACATTTAGGGAGAATGTTTTTGTAATAAAAAGTCTTCTTGATAAGCTGTGTTTTGGCACCAAGTTTGAAAAAAAAAATCCTGCTTACATCTGTTATAGCAATATTGACAATATTGTTGCATCTTTAGTGTTTACAGTTACATTCTCCACTTCTAGTTGTAAAAGGACATATGCGTGGAATTAAAAGAATGAATATACCTCTAAGGTCCACTGGTGTTTTATGTTTATACTATTTTTTTTGTCTGTACAATAGTTGTGACTGAGCAAGAATTATTTAATTTATTTGTTTGTTCTTATTATACGTGTACAAGTCCAACAGCAGTAAAACTTCATGTTACTTTAGTTACGCTTTTTTTTCTACGTAAATGTAAATATTTCACTTTGATTGTGTGTCTACACTACATATCAGTATTAATAATTTGGTATGTCTTCTCTTTTTGTCTGAACGTTTTCTATGTTTTTCACCTGATATACTCTTCTTTAAACTAAGCATGCACTATGTTACCTAACATTAAACTTCTACAAAGAAGAAAACTTTATTTTTTTCTCACATCCCCTAAAAGAACGTGCTGAGATCTCCGAACAGTAGATTTATTTGAATGCATGGCTTGTCTCCAAAATCAAATTAAAACCAGATGTCAATCTGATGTGATATTTATGGTTTTGTCTTGGCCTTTTATAATGCTTTGAATATTACCCAGAAAGAGGACCCCAGCCAGCGCCTCCATTTTCTCGACATTCTCTGTGATTTGTAACGAATCAGTCAATAAAGGTGTCTGGCAGGTGTGCTAATTAGGAATTCATGACATCCCAACTCTCTGCAGATCTGACTTTGATAACATGTAAATCATTGAGATAATGGCACTTGTGCTGCAAGAATCAAGCATTGGTTTTCATTGTCAAATACTTTAAACACAAACAACATTTGGCGGCATATAGTCAGTGTTAAGTGACTCTCTCTAGACGTAGTCAGACTGAGTTCATACACTTTACTCGCGTCTGTGTTTGTTTATCCGTGCTGACAGCCACATTCTAAAGAAACAAAGAGTGAATATGCCCCTGAGCTCGTCGACATGTGTTTGCTAATGCTGTCAAGATTTAAGTGGAAACGCAACATGAGTGAAGACTTACAGATCAACAAAGGTGAAAGCACATGTACAAATTATCTAGTGTTGCTGCCAAGCTCTAATTCAAAACTAATTCCTGGAGGCACATCTATCAGAGACAGGAAGATAAGGACCCACACCAAAGAGACAAGCAAAGTGGAAACACACCGACTACAGGTCACAGCCTTAGCATTTAGATCGCCAAGTGTCTCCCACCATTGAAATGCAGCAAAGTATCGGAGTGCACTAAAGTCCAGTTCAATAAGGGCATTGCACTCAGGTCAAATGTTTGTGATGTCTGTAGCACCAGAATAGACTTTAAATGAATGAGAAGTGACACAGTGTTCTCATCGTGTTGATCAAAGAATAGGCCGGGCCCAGTACAGTGTCCGGGGCTTTATGTAATATTTAAGAGTGCCAGAAGTGCGTAAAGGAAAAATGAAATGTCATCAATATGAATCTTATCCAGTTTGCAGGGAATGTGTGAAGTGAGCTGCTGAATGCAGCCCATGCCTATCGATTACCCGGCTGTGTGTTAACTAAACTTGACTTGGGGGTCTGGAATAAGAAACATTTTCTATTCCAGCATGGAAATTGCTTCAGTTCAGATATTTTAGGCAATGGAAAAAATGGATGATAATGACAGCTAAATATAGTTTAAAGAAATTTGTGCATGCAGTCTTTTGATTGTTTTGTTTCAAATCCCAACAAATAGTCAAATCCCAACAAATAGTCCAAGTTTTAAGTCCAAGTTTTAAAAATTCCTTGTCCTAGTAGTCCTCATTTTACCAATAGCCTATCACAGTCTATGAGAACATGAAAAAAATAAGTGCCAGAGTTTTGAGGTTTGAAAATGTTGCTAATATGAAGACAGTGTCTACAGTGAGAACAACCTTCTTCTGGCTACACACAGAAAGTAGAAGAACAGATACAAAACAGTGTTTTTGTGTGCGTGTTTTCAGATAACATACTGATTTTAAATCATGTATAAATCCATACTAACTTTATTATCTCTGTTTCAGAAAACCCTGCTTTAAAATTCATTTTGTGGCAAAGTTTTGCCATTAGTGTATAATGACTGTAACATTAACAGGATTGACAGCTCCTATCCTGGCCCGGCAGACAAACAACAGCGTTCACAACAGCTGAGAGTACCAGTGTGAACGTAAATTGCTTATTTTTTGCTACGAGCCAGCCATTGCATTTTACGTTCCACAAGTGTCAGTCCTGCAATTACCAGGTTATTGTCCACAGGGTCCATAAGCATCTGGGATGACCCAAAACAAAATAAGTGGTTGAAAATAAAATAGCTGTGTTTAGTTTACAGGGACCGTACACAACAACTTTTGACCCTGAGTTAGCTAGCTATAGCCACATATGCTTAACACTGCTATGAATGCATTGTGGTACTAGGTATCCTGAATCTCAGAGCCCTTTGTAATGTAAAATTTGATCTGCATAAAGTTGCAGCTGTTGACTTCTTGCTTTGTCAGAGTTTGACCTCATAATAACCCAAAAACAGACCACACGTGGATATAGCCTATTGTGAATGTACGATCTTGTTCCACAGATGGAAGAAGTTCACTGCAATGAAATCACATAAAACCACACAGAGCTAAAACAGGAGTCACATTTGTCAGGGCAGACTGTGAAGATTAACACATTGAATGTGTTACAGCAAGATGCTGTATCAGGTGAGGATACGGTACACATATGGCTGTGTGATGATGTTATGGATGATGATGTTAAGGTACTAATTATAAGACAGCAATATGTCTATTTTCTTTAGTGACAACAGGACAGTGGCCTACAGTTTGCAAACTCTAGTAAATAAGAAATACAAATACAGTATCAGACAGGTTGCCAAAGCCATGCGCCTGGAAAAAACTGCAGCAGGTGATGGATCTTTTTTGAGCTGAAGGAAGTGGCAGAGAGATGGGATAAAGCGGATGTAGTTATCTTATCACAGCAGCTCCACTTCATATGGAAAAAATGGCAACCACAACGGAAGCAGTGCCACACACAGCTCTGGTTTCTATAATCTGCAGATGCCACCAGCGCAACATAAAAACTATTTAAGGCTGTGGACCAACACCAACACAGTGGTTAGAGTGTATTGTGCTATACTTTAAAATTTAAAATCTCAGTGAAGAAACCATGTTTATGTTGTACTGCAAACCTCACATCGGGGAAACAATGGCATAGGACACAATGTACCTTCAAGTAAATCATGCCTGAAGAGGTCAGGAAAGGGTTAGACTGAAGCACAAAACAGACAAAAGATGAACACAAGGTAAATTCCACAGAGACACCAACATTTTTTCCTGTTGTGTTTTAATGGAGTTGGTATTTTCAGGCCACTTAGGTCACTTTATGTGGCATACTCGTAAAAAATAAGAGGTGTCATTTCTTTGTCTAAAATTCTTCCTATATTTTGGTTTAGTAGCAATTTATTCACATGATGCCTTGTATAACATAACATTTCCAATTCAATGTGTGCTGCTGGTGGCTGGTGGCAAATCAAAAACTGTTAATCTTCTACCTTGTTTTGAGAAATATAAGTGTAGCTGTAGCTAGTCATCTCTATTGAAACACTAAATCAAAAGCTTGTGCAAAACTCAAAAAAGAACCGAAAACGATTAGAACAGTGGAGGTCGAACTGAATGGTTAAACAACATGCCCAAAAAATCTAACACCTATTCTGAATCTATTTTACAATGATTTATAAGTCACAATCACACTCCTGTAAAAATGGTGCAAAGACGTCAAGGCAAATGCCTTTGTACATTTGCCTTTAGCCAATACAGAGATTTAGATTAGCATATGTTGACGTTAATATTTCAGATTTAGAGTAAAAAGCAGAACAGTAGGGCACTCCTTCAGGCCCATTTTGATTTAGAGCCAAGTGACGCTGAAAGCCAGTAATACCAAACAAAAGATTATTCATTGTTCAGTTTATGGCTGACAAAAATGTGATGTATACATAATACATACAATCTACAGATTTAACATGTTCTCATTCCCATGACATATAGCGAAGTTTAGCCAATGGCCCATCTTGTATTTCTCTTACAATGATAGAGGCTTTTTTTTAACTTTATATTTAATGCAACTGTTTTGACATAGATCCTAATGTTTACTCAGCTACATTAGAACAGAAAACTGAAGGAAAGGAAATAATCTGGAGTCACATATTTCAGGAAGCTACTGGGACAGATGCCCGAGCCACCTCTGCTGGCTCCTCTCGATGTGGAGGAGCAGTGGCTCTATTTTGAGCTCCTCCCAAGTGATTGAGCTCCTCACTCTATCTCAAAGGGAGCTCCCAGTCACCCTATGGAGAAAACTCATTTTGATACTTGAACTCCTCCACTTGAGGCAGGATCTCTCCACCAAATATACATACATTATAGACATAAATTATATACAAAATTATTTTTCTCTTTCTTCTATTGGTGCGTAATGTCTTTTTAGTTTTCTTCAAGAAATGTAATGTCACCAATAGCTGTAGCATTGAGTAATGTAAGATCCTTCATATGCGTCAATATAGAATGCACCAGACCCAGCATTAGTATTACTGTTTAGAGATGACCCACTGACTTAATGCCACTATATTAGACCTCAGTGTCTCTAGCCTGAAGATGAATGTCATGCTCAGATGTGTGTCGATAGCTGCAGTGGATATTATAGCGCGTCATCCATGTCAGACTGTGCAGCTGAAATCTGCACAGTCTGACATGGATGTGCAGCTGAAATCTGTGTGACCTCTTTCTGTCCGTGTAGTGGGATTAAAAGGTCAGTCCCTGCAGAAAGCAATGTAAATATCACAGTATCCTCTCTGGCTCCTAAGGCACAAGAGAGTGGAAGAGCAGCTGGAGCCAAACACAGCACAAATCCACATCATGTGCCGATGCTGAACATGTCATCTCCAGTCAATAAGCAGATGAGCCCAGTGTCTCTCTGAAGGAGCGTTAACGAAGCTGCTGACACAGCGATGATGGGTCAGATGGGCTTCATCAATATTTCATCTGGCTGACGTTTAAATGCAAACAAAGGAGGAGTACGCTGCACTACTGTGAAGGGACCTAGATAAGGAGAGGTGGAGTAAGACGAGAGACCAGTGCAAGATGCAGAAGAAAAGACTGTATCCATCTTACTCTCATTCATCCCACTCAGCGCCACAGCTGTTGGCTCTAAATTCAAAGGCACAGATGGATTAAAGGCACACCACAAGGCGGGGGGAACAGAAGCATTGTGCGCACCTCAAATACATCTCCTCTCTCGTTTTTTAGACTTTTGTTTGTACCTTAACGCTACTGGTAACTGCGTCATCACGAGTCTAAATGCACTAGCCTCACAATAACATGTATCATAAAACAGATATTTGCAATCTCTAATAACATGAAAAATCCAAAATGACAGGAACTATCACTGCAGCCAAATCCACTTGTTGTACTGTATGTTTCACCAAACCAATGATGCATGGAATATTTACATGTTTAAACAGAAAAATGCTTATTTACATTCTGATATGTACACGTTGATACAGACAAAATATTCCAATTGACCCTATCCGTGGTATTTATCAGTAAAAAGCAAACCACAACCTCAAAACGGCCCACTGCTGAAGTCATACTGCTAAAGAATGCAGTACGTGGCAAACCTGAAATCCCCCCAGTACTGTATATATAGGTAAACTGAAGGCTATACTATATCTGCAGAGCTCAAATGAACCACCTTTAAGTTGCTGTGTACATACAAATTTTTCAATGTACTATATACAGTATGCTCCATCTATTGCACGGCCTGTCCGTACTGGGAGTGGATGCCTCAACTCCACTTGTTTCAGTCCTATTTTTTTATTGAGTGTTTAAGCTGCAACCAACTCTGAAAGAAGGGGCATGAGTTTGGAGAGAATGTTCCCCAAATGTAACGTCAATCTGCATAGAGGAGCAGTTGGCCCACAGCAGTCAGCCGGCTCAAACTGACCAGCTGGGCAGCACCTCCCCACAATATGGCAGGACCTTCCGACCATGTGTGAGGACGTGTTTGAACTAGGCTCATGAGGTCCGGCCCTTGGCAAGTGCTCAGTATGGCTGTGGTCATTCACAAGCAGCCACTCTGTCACTAACATCCATAGACAAAGGGAATATGGCAAAATTTCCTGGATCCTTTCACTTCTACAGGAACTGTCCCGCTGTGGATTAAGGCCATCCTTGAAAGAAACACCTGCCACGTCTTTGTGTTTATCCTAGATTTGAACTGCTGATGAAGCAACAGATAAGGTTCCTCTAGAACAGCAAAAAACACCAGTTAAAAGGAAGTCCGCATACTGCTTTTCTCTTACAAAAAAATATGTATGACTGTCTTTGCGATGCTCCTTCTTTACATGCTAGACTGAGGAGATTAGAAACTGCTTTATGTAAACAACACAAAGAGGCCTTCGTAGCCTTCTCACCTCCAAGGCTGGGGGAATGAAAACACCAGATGTCTAACAGCCCCACAGAGAAGCTTTGCAACCACCTGCTTAAAACCCAAGCACATTGTCTAATCATCTCAAAAGCGTCACACTTGCCAAAACATTATGCATTTGAATGTGTGTGTATGGCAGCACACATAATAAACATGAACCCAGTGGAGAAACATGGGGTATATCCACCCACTCTACGGATATACGGAAAACCTAGAATTGCAAAGATTTTCTCTACTTATTCAGCAGCAGGCTCATAATATAGACATGAATACAGTAGTGCAGCACCTTCCTTGAGGAATGGGTTATTCTACTAGAAAGGAGTGTTAACCCCAACAGCAAAATGATATAGGTGGGATTCATTTTACAATAACCATATAACTGAATGCTAAAGTAATCTTTAACCTTGAAATCTGCAGCTTTACACATCTCTTTGCTCACAGAGGAAGAGCTCAGCTGCCAAGTCTTCTAATTAAAGTGTGCAGACAGTAGGTCTCTTCAGAGTCCGGCTGAAATGAGCCCAGTCCTGATTTCACCTACGAGCACATTTCATGCTGGTGCCTTCCAGTGCTGCATATTGCTGTTGAGGGCAGATGATTACAAATTAACTCAACATACTCTCATGCCCATGTCACGGTTTGGTCAGCGCAGCAGCAAATTGCCTGTAGATAATTCAAATAAAAAATGCAGTTTAGTTACACCAGAAAATCCTGTATTATAATGGAATAAGCTGAAATTAATTTGTGCGTTATGTTGAAGTGTTTAATATGAGTCACTGTGCTTTTAACAGCCCTGTCACCCACATCAAGTTACTGTATTTAATGGTACCATAAAACCACTTTAAGATTAGAAATAGTTGTGTTTTAGCATGTGTAGGTTTTATCTTAAAGCTGCTGTAACACAAAACTCCTGAAATATACAGTATTTTCAAAGTAAGCACCCTATTCTTCTATTTGAACAGAAAAGACGGCTTGTTCCTTGTTTCTTCAGCCCAGGTTTTCTTAAATAATCATAGTCCGGACACAGTGCTATATTTATGTGCAGACCATCTGCTGTGCTACAAAATGAGAGCATTTGTCAAAATTTAAACATTCAATATTACAGAGTCAGAACACAAACTTTGGTCCCAGCATCTATTCTACTGCCCCAACCTAACCCCAGTCTGACAAGAAAAAAGACTTTAAACAATCAATGTTCAATGTTCGAAACACAGATTACTCCAGGTCTCCACAATTTCTGAAAAAAAGGAAAAAAAATAAAATAAATAATAATAATAATAATAAAAAAATTGTTGAAGGAAAACTTGAAATCAGTTTAGCTTTTAGGCTATGTTTTTACAAATAAAAACACAGCATGAGTATGCAGCAGAGATAAAGAGATTTTCTCTAGTGAAATAATTGAATGGGAATGCTAACATGATTAACTGTGACACATGCCCCAAAAACTGCAAAGGCAGAGGTGCTGCTGAAGAGGTAATGTAAGCGACTTGCCACTCACTCATCTATTTTACATCACTCACAGGAGCTCAAGGTCTCCTCTAGAATGATTTAAGGGCTGAAAATAGTTTTGCTCTGACCTACCACCTATGGCAATGGATTATAATATGTGCTTTCCAGCCGACAACTGGAATCACAGGGTGCTCACATCAAACACTGCTGCTACTTCATGTAATGGGAGGTTTTGCATGGCAAACAGCTCGCTGGGGGCTGACTGTTTGCATGAAGCCTCAAAGGTCTTTTATCATTATAGGCCATTTTATTTTTGAAGGCTAACGGAGAATGCATGAAAGCATGTCATATTATAATATGAATTACAGAATATGAGAGCTCTTTTACGGTCAGATGAATCTGGCAGGAGTAGACAGGCCACTGGACTCTGTATATCTGCACACCCATGGGCCATTTTGTAAGGAATCAACTGATTTTAGAAAAAAAAATGGATTCGCTCTAAACTTGCAGTGAGCCATGTCCATATAACCAGTAGCACATACAACCTTGTTGTTGCAAATATTTCTGTCAATTTAATAAAATGGTCAATGTTAGATGGTGTCTGAAAAACAGGTTCAATCTTTTTATGTTTAATGCCTAATAAAATTGAAATTATTTTATCTACAGATGCCTATCATATTTTGGAAAAACTTGATATGGTTTAATGTGTATGGAAAAATACAACCGAGAGCCATATGTTTTATAGGGTACCTACTTCACATTGTTTAAAGCAAAACTGGAAAATTGTATTCATCTGACCCAAATAGTTCTGAAGTTATGGCTGATTGAACGTTGTTACTTTATTTTTTTATATCCTCCAATGCGTAATGCTTTCTTTTTCTGTATTGTTTATCACTAGTTTTTGACCTGAGTTTCCATCCTAACTTCTCATGTTAATGTGCCTTCTAACACACAGCGCGCATTACCATTCTGTCAGCCTTGCTTCATGTGATAATGTTCCCAGGTAAAAGCCACTCCTGTGCAGCTGTTGTGGAAGGGTGACAGTAGAGCTCATATAAAGACTCCCAAAGCATGGCTCTACAGTTACACAGAGCGCAGAAGGAACAGAGCGGATCTTTAACTCCATGTCCCTGCATGAGAAACCTGATCAGGCCTAAGGCACAGCCAGTCTGCCTGCACACTCTGAGCACACTTAATGCAGCATCTCTCCACTGCACACAGCTGTATATTTTATGGACTCGCCTCTTATCCTCGCACAAACCTGTACTAACACACACTTTGCATCAGTCCCTATTCGCACACTGACCTTCAGCTGAGTGAGAAAACAGCCTTGGTAACTTCTTTACACCCATTTGAATAAAAAAAATAAAATAATTTTTCACATATCCTTCTATAGACAAGACACAATGTTTACTCCACTGTAATTGAACTAGCTACTCATCATTCATAAATGCAGAGGCATTAAAATTACATTTACAATTAAGTAAGACAAGGAGGAAGAGCATAATACGGACAGAGTTACAGGAAAGCAGTGACAAAGTAAGAATGCATGGTCTTTATTCTGTAGTGTATAGTAAAATTTATGCTGGTTGTCTGTTTCAGTTTTGTATTATTATTTAAGGAAAAACAACATGGCAGTGCTGGGCTTAGCTGCACACACATCTGTGGTGTGTTGAGCTTTGTGAAAGCATGGCAGAAGGGAGTGCTCTTGGAAGAAAGATTGATCCATATTTTTTACCAGAAAAGGTAAGTTCCAAAATGAGTCACTGTAAATTATTATTATGCTTTGGCTTAATGGATTCTGGTTATGTAACACCTGAAAAAGCTCTATATTTTGAAAGTTAGTGAAACATTTTAAAACATTACAGCCTCCATTAGGATTGGGACCTAAGGACGCACTAAAACAAAAAAGCATAAACAGACAAACCACATTCCAAGTAGTTAAATCAAGTCAAATCATACTAGTTGGTGTAGATATAATAATACTAATTAGTAAAGACGATGATGTGGCCAGTGTTAAGTCCAGAGTCGAAGTGAATCCATTAAAAAAGCAACATAAAAGAGGCTGAGTAGCTTAAAACAATATTTGGTCCAGTTTAAAATGGTTTAACTTGGACCTTAACTGCTTTTAAGTTGCTTTAATCTTGCTATAGATGGATTTTAAGTGGTTTATATTAGACTGTAACTGGTTTGGTAACAGTTTAAATCCATTCAACCTGTTATAACCAGATTTGAAGTGTGTTAACACAGCCTTTAACTAGTAACATGGTTTGAACCTGCTTAAAACTGGATTTAGACAAGTTTAAAGTGGTTTAAATTGGGCGTTAACCGGTTTTAAGTAGCTTTAAAAAGGTATTTAATAAAGCGATACATAACGCCTAATGCTTATCCCTCACCTATACAAAAACATAAACGTGAGCACATTTAATTCCACTGTAACTGCGGTGACCATATCTTGTGAACATAGTGTTTGCTTTGTATTCATGGCACTACCTACTCTGCTCTGTTGTGGCTTCTCTTCTTTTAACGCGGCCCATGACCTTCAGAGTAACCTGCCTTTGTGTCTCTGGGTGGCCCTATTTTCTTTAGCAATGCGAGTTTATCTGTCTACTGTCTACACAGCGACATAAAATGTGGAATCTGCTCGAGCTGGGTCAGCCGTTGTTAATTCAGCCGCTCGGGAGTTTTATAACCCGTTTCACAGAAAGCTCGGCTCCAGGGTGTCACTACTGTGGTATTCCTGCCACTACACAGGTGGATAGCAGTGACTGCTAACACGCAGGACAGCTTCGGAGTAAAGGGAACTGTCTGTCATTGTGGCTCTTTTATCACTGTTTTTAAAGATACAAGCTTAGTACATCACGTGAAATCAATGGCAGCTGGGTTCAGCCATTGCAGTGAAAAAAGTTTGTTGCAAACACTGTAGTAAGCATTGTGAAGCCTGTCACTGTTAAAGCTACAGTCATTGCACACAAGAAACCTGCAGTTTTCTGGCGCCTTGCAGATAAACACAGGAGCTTTATTATGGATCTATTCAATTGAAATGATGTTATTTTTGCCAAGGGAGCAATTAAATGTCACGCATAGTAACAGACATCCAAATAGCAGCTTTACTGCAGTTGATAGAGATTGTCTCTGGAGGCGTTAGGCATTGAGGAGGTAGAAAGCTGAGTTGTCTCTACAGTTTACATGACATCGGAAAGTCCAGATGCAAACAAATGGTCAAAATGCTTCAGAACCTTACAGTCAGTAAAAAAAAGTGAAAAAAACAAAAACATTTTCCATTAGTTTCTCAAAATAACAATTAATCAGCTCTAAATAATTATATGGAAATGTGAATTTTTGCCTTGTGTTTCTGTAAATAACTAAATATTTTCACTCAGAAAAAGTTAATATTGGCTTTGAATAGATTTTTTTTTATATCAAGCTATTGGCATAGTTACTCAGTATTCTCATAATTTCTCAAAATTATGACTTTGTAGATTTAAATCTTTTATATATATTTTTAACATGAATTATAATTGTAATTATTAAAAACAGATTTCAAATTTAAGGCTTAAAATCATGGTCATTTCATGTTTTATGCTTGAGTAAATCTTTTTTTTTTTTTGGTTTTTCATTTATTTCATTTATTTTTAAACACAATATTAAACACTAATTTGATTAGTACGCTTGTTAATGTTTTGACTTTGATATTTTTTAACCACAGTGCCAGAAAAAGGTTTCCCATTTTAGGCTTTTCAAAATACTTTCTCTGATAAGCCATCATGTGCATTATATTTTCATAAAAAATGCCAAAGGTTAAAAGATGCGGCCTGTTCCCATGTGAGGATGTGGCATACATTATGACTCACTCTTAAAAAGGCAGCAGAACAAATACAACTGGAGTTAAAGGTCTCTCTGCCCTTTATCCAAATCATTTTTTTGGTCAAGAGCTGGTGCATAGCTGATTTTTCCACTTCATTCTACCTCTATCCTGCATTAATATTCATAATATCAGCTCAGATTTCGTACCACTATTTATAACGATAAATACTTTTGTTGCTCAAGGTGACTGCGGAGGGAGACAAACATATATTTGAGAACAAATACTCACAACATGATATGTTCAACCTTCCGCTTCAGAGTGGGGATAAATGAAATATAATCTGCTCCAATAACACGTGTGTATTATGATTCTTTATTTCCAATTAAGCATCTGCAGAGGAAAATGTAGTTGTAGTAATGAGTTGCCTCATTAATAGAATCTATTTTTGTCTTCAACTGCTTTTGTTTTGATGTTTTTTTTTTTTTCTTCAAAGGTGGCCTTTCAAACATGATTGTCTCCTCAAATCACAGAAACACTGACACATATATCCGCAAAGCTTTAATGGATATGTGATCCGTGCTATTAAACAAACCTCCTGGCTCTCTGTCATGGCGCTTCTAGGAATAGCAGAACTGATCTGGGATCAGTGCTGGGTCACGTGAGTACATTAGCTCTGCCATAAGATATTTAATGTATTCCCGATGTGTGTCCAGATTTAGGTGCGTTTTATAGCTCGAGGCAGCACACTGTGACATTGGTGGTTTGAATGTCGGCGTT
Source organism: Neodontobutis hainanensis (assembly GCA_024349245.1). Classification (NCBI taxonomy): domain Eukaryota; kingdom Metazoa; phylum Chordata; class Actinopteri; order Gobiiformes; family Odontobutidae; genus Neodontobutis; species Neodontobutis hainanensis. The sequence continues at coordinate 7,783,891 of JALDNG010000015.1, forward strand.
ACAGTGATGAGTTGAATCCTGCAGGGTGACAACGTCTTAGAAATCACCACACACGCTTCACACCTCGCTTTTGTGTCGTGACAGGCTTCAGGGCCTTTTACACAGCCTGCAACCAGATCTGACCCCAAAAACAACCAGTGAAATTCTGCTTATTCTTGCACCTTTCCCTAATTTCATTTGCCGCGCACTACGTGAGGTGCATACCAAATAGTGCAGATCAAATTATTTCTAAACTGTGTTGACAGAAAATGGAAACGGAGAAAGGTCATGACACTATATATAGAGGCACAGACACACAAGTAGAAAGGACTAACATAAAGAAGCAAGAAAATGTGGGTATATGTCTAACATTTTGTGTTACGCTGACAGCTTCTCTGATAATGAAATGGCTTCATCAAGATCTCAGGTGTCGTTAGGCTTGCAAGAATGCTGTTAGCAAGGTGGGAGTCCAGAGGAATGGATTTGCTGTTTGCAGTGAGTGTAATTACATATATTCGGCACAATTACAGCGTATACAGTGTTTGAAATCTACCAGTGGGTCTTCTGGTCCACAGGGGCCAACTCAGCCTTGGGGCGATCACAATCTGCTTAGGAAAACAAATATGAAGGGTACTCTGTGTGACACTGATTTGATGGAGCTCAAAGTGGGAAATGAAGGAAAGTGATTACTCAGCCAAGCACCAATTTAAAGCCATCTTTGATTAAGGTTACAGGATAATAAATTAGTTTTAGTAAAAGCCGACTGGGGGTTGAAGAATATATACTTTAGTTATTACTGTCACTTTTTTCTTACAAGCTAAAACAAAAAAGCACCACAAGAAGGATGCAGACCCTATTTATGATAACTGTGGTTATATGGAGTAAGCTTTTGTGATACTTGTGATTGCTTTGCAAAAGAGAAATAGGTCTTTGATCCCTTTCCACGCAGTAGAAGTCTGGTTGGATCAGAAAAAAACAAAAACAAAAGGGGTGTAAGTGGCATTTCACCAACTTAATAGGAGCCAGTTTTTAATTTTAATTTTGAAAAAAAATAATTTCCAATTTATGAAGTATAGCAATTAAATGCACTTACGCCTTTTTAGCACTGACTGAATCCTATGTTTTAGTGTTGAATCGATGAGTCTAAAAAGAGTTCTCACTCCTTGACTCGTAACAATTTATGTAATGGGTTCAGTTTAATGGGATGCTTTGTTTCTCAAATTGGTTGTATTTCCATTTAATTATATCATTTATTTTCCATCTGTTGGCACTGTCCTCTCGAATTAACAAAGAGCAGATTAATCCTTTGTATACTTTGGCTTTCCTAAGAGTTGAAATATACAGTAAAAGACACAGAAAATACCCCCATATATTCTATTGCTTTCAGAACTCTCTTGCAGGTACTGAAAATAATATGTTCAAACAATTCCATAAACAAGCACAACAAAGTGAGATATTCCTTGGCCATTTTACTGCAATCAATATTACGTTAATGTTTAATTATTCTCATGAGACCGAGTAGACCCTAAGTACAACTCATAAAGCGGTAATTTATTTAGGGACCCAAATCTTAGTCCCACTGACTCTCTTGTGGGCTATGACCCAGTGTTAGAAAGCTCTATAAACCTTTTTTTCTTGATGCTAACACTTTGTACAGAGCTGTACAGTAATGTTTCTTTGCTCTATGGCTGTTTAACAGATGCACTCATGCTGTGTGTAGGGGTGGCAGACCTCTGATTTATTACTTTTGACTTAAATGGCTGTTTTAAGAGACAATCACTCCTAGTAATCCACATTAAATAAACTGAAAAGCTGTTTGATCTGCAACACTAGGAGCAGTAAATAAAGTACACGCTGGCAGTTTCTTGAAAGTGGCTGCTGGCTTAAGATAATCAACGTTTCAGATTTATCTTCTAATAATGGACATGGGCACTTAAGTGTGGGTGCACAGATAGAAGGTTACAGTGGATATACAGTATATTATACAGTATATACTGCATTATAAGTTAGATGTACGAGCCGTGTCAGTCTTTCACATGCATCAGTGTGACAGCAGTTATTGCTAGTGTAACTCATTATTCTGGAACTCGGTGTTGCACAGTGGACATTATAACTCATATCCAATGCAAATTAATGTGCATTTGTTATATTATGGACAACTATTTATCCACTGTGGCACTGTGATTAAACTAGGGATGTTCTGATGTCAGGTTTAAGTATTGGGATCAGAACCAATATGGGCAGCTTTATAGGGGTGGAGCTTAATTCCTGGTTGTTGAACTGTCTTCATAACAACTAAGACTTTATTTCCACAACTTTATCATGTTTTTATTTGATGCAATTGTATGACATTCATTTTGGGACACTTTTGCATTGGGTTCAGTTTAGGCACATATTTAAAAATAATCAGCACACTGGTTTAATCCAATGACTCACTGTGGACACACAACATACAGACTAGCTGTTAGTTTTTTAGCAGAAACATGAATAAAAGAGAACAATGCATGCAGGATGGATAATTAAATGTGTGATATGCTTTTGATTTACAAGCACCATCAAGTCAAAAAAAGACTATAGTTATTAAAGCTAAGCTAGTCATATTGACTAGAAAGCCACTAAGATGAAAAAGCCTTATTTGGCACAAAAGTAGGAGAATAGAGTTTTTCCTGTTTGTTTCCAGTGGGATTGTTTAAAAGAACTGCCAATTTTAGTAAAATACTCAATGATCCAAAGAAGCCTGATGCCAAAACATTATCACTGAATGAAGGGCCTCACACATGGAGTGTGTGAATGTTTAAAAAAAAAAATAGTATTCGCAAGTGCAAAGGGCCAAAAAGATGACAGAAGAAGTAGACCTCTACCATATAGGGAAGCCTGCTGGCATCCTTACACCACCAGGTGAAGCAGTACTGATTGTAACAAAATATGACATGGAATGGTGAGACTGCTATTAGTTTTAAAACATTTGAAGAACTGCAGTTTGACCCGTTTCATTGCTTTGGTTCCATGGGTCTAATACAATATGCAGCAATAATATTTGGAGTATCTACATTACTATTAGATAATCTAAAAAAATGAATTGTGATTGAAGAAAAAGATGATCTGGACATTTAGATTAAAAGTTGGAAGTCTGAAGACATTATGAAGTGTCTGGGCCTTTGGGTGTCACTATGCGTATCACTCACTATTGGAGGCGGAGGCCTGGTCAGTAAAGGAGGATTAATGTTGGCTCTGAGCCCATTGGCCTCTGGACTATGTCTCTTCCTGATAAGAGAAATCTGAGCTCAGCACACTGCACATGCAGAGCCAGATAGAGCTGTGATTAAAGTATGGATGGGGACTCGGTGCCAGGACCTTCATTTAGCTGCCCTCCCCACGAATACATCCGTGCTCTTCACTGACCACAGCTCAGGCTCAGGTCCAGAGCCCATTACAAGGCTGGCACACAGATTCCAGACCCCCAGCAACTATCGACTACTTGAGCGGGGCTAATGCAAGATGACAGAATAATATACCGCCAACTCTAGCACGACCGCAATGCAGCTTTCTGTACAGCCGCTTCATCTCTTTAAACACTACTAGTGGAGCATCAAGTATTAAGTCTTGTTTATGTCACAGCTTGAAAGGGGGACTACTATTAAGACAGCACTTTTCCAGACAACACGTCATAAAAATGTGACAAACAGAATAAAAAAATGCTATTTTATATTTTAGGTCCTTGCTCCTTTAAGTTTTATCATATTGCCTTAAACAAAGCATGATGGACCGTAAATTTAATCTTTCATTTTTGCTCATCGATGTATAAAGCCTGAAGGCAACCATGGGATATGAAAAGGATATATTGCCCTGTGGTTGCCTCTTTTCTGTCAAAATGTATTATCTAAGTGCTGTCTGAGACTTTTATGCACATCTTATGATACAAAGAAGTGAATACACAGGGATAGCTTTATTCTGATTTATTTGTCCCTGCTTGTGCTTGGACCAGGCTGTACTAATAGGGTTAAAAGCAGGATTCAGTCACTGCCCAGATTGTCCATCCAATTTCCTACAAGATTAAAGTGCACTAAAGTAAGCGGCAAGTCCAGTCAATAGCTATTCCACTTCTTTTAGCTCATGTTAACTAAGCTCACAAAAGGGTCTGTTACGCACTGTTCTCTACCAGAACTTGGTTAACTAGCCTTTTCACACGCTTGCACAAACGCATAAATCAGCAAGTCTTTCAAATCCACCTATATCATAGAGATTTGATAATTGACTGCCATTTGTCCAGGAGATATTTTTACTACCTGCTTCAGGTTGTTTCTCAGCCATTTTGCAACGTCACATTCAGACCAGCGGAGCTAGGGATAGCACCGGCACTACATACACACTACATACACACTACATACACAATAGATAGACACTACACACTACATACACACTACATACACACTACATACACAATAGATACACACTACATACACACTACATACACAATAGATAGACACTACATACACACTACATACACAATAGATACACACTACATACACACTTCATACACACTTCATACACAATAGATAGACAATAGATAGACACTACATACACAATAGATACACACTACATACACACTACATACACAATAGATAGACACTACATACACACTACATACACAATAGATAGACACTACACACTACATACACAATAGATAGACACTACATACACACTACATACACAATAGATACACACTACATACACACTACATACACAATAGATAGACACTACATACACACTACATACACAATAGATACACACTACATACACACTTCATACACACTTCATACACAATAGATAGACACTACATACACAATAGATACACACTACATACACACTACATACACAATAGATAGACACTACATACACACTACATACACACTACATACACAATAGATAGACACTACATACACACTACATACACAATAGATACACACTACATACACACTACATACACACTTCATACACAATAGATAGACACTACATACACAATAGATACACACTACATACACACTACATACACAATAGATAGACACTACATACACACTACATACACACTTCATACACAATAGATAGACACTACATACACAATAGATACACACTACATACACACTACATACACAATAGATAGACACTACATACACACTACATACACAATAGATAGACACTACATACACACTACATACACACTTCATACACAATAGATAGACACTACATACACACTAAATACACACTACATACACACTAGATACACACTACATACACACTAGATACACACTACATACACACTTCATACACACTACATACACACTACATACACACTACATACACACTACATACACACTACATACACACTACATACACACTACATACACACTTCATACACACTAGATACACACTACATAAACACTTCATACACACTAGATACACACTACATAGACACTAGATAGACACTACATACACACTTCATACACACTAGATACACACTACATACACACTACAAACACACTAGATACACACTACATACACACTAGATACACACTACATACACACTTCATACACACTAGATACACACTACATACACACTACATACACACTTCATACACACTAGATACACACTACATACACACTAGATAGACACTACATACACACTAGATACACACTACATACACACTACATACACACTAGATAGACACTACATACACACTACATACACACTAGATGGACACTACATACACACTACATACACACTAGATACACACTAGATACACACTACATACACACTAGATAGACACTACATACACACTAGATAGACACTACATACACACTACCTACACATTAACAATAATGGTTAATTGTTTATTTTAAAGATTGTCCTAATACTGTCCAACACTAATGTTGTAAGGTTTATGTATTGCATTATTGGATGTTCTTGCTTTGTGTTATTAGTTGAACACATGTTTGTGACAGCGTAAGGGCATCTGTTAAGTGGAATAGAGCTTGCAGTCTCTTAGAGTGGCTCAATAGTTCACATCCAGTTGCTCTGCTCTGTCACTTAGCTTTTCCATCTCAGTCCATTCTCCCAATAGCCTGAGCTACCCTCTCAATAAAGCACCACACTGGCGCTTAAAAAATAGACAATCCCACTTGAATATGTCTTATATGGACACTCCGGTTTTATGACTTCATGACGTTGCATTACCCATGGGTCTTACTGAAGTGCTGCCATTCTCACTTGTGCCTTGCCTTTCCACTGTGGCTTTTTTGATATGAGTTTACAAACTGGGGGTCGTTCGAGGTAATGTTTTTTGGGGTACAAATCATAGGAACACCATGAATATATGATGATTTTGGTGGCATGCTCAGGCAGCGGAAACTGAATTCAAGATGTCTCTATCATCCATTTGAAGTAACGTAAGAGATGCTCCGCCGATAGCATCTGCTGCATTGACAACAATGACATCAGCATCGTGTCCCTTTAAGAACTTCTTTATAAACAATCTGCAAAAAAAAGTGCATTCACAATGAGTTTCATGCGGCATAATAAATGCTGCAATTTAACAACAATATAAGTTCTAGATTCCTCAAATGTGATTCAGAACATTTTAAAAAACTCTCCACTCCCGAGACTCGAAGCAAACCATGTAGACTGCATTATAACAATTATGTTTGTGTATTTGGTCTGTTGGACCTGACCATTTCACTCTGCTCTCTACTCAAAACTGATCGGAGCAAGGTTAGAAGCAAGTAATTATAGACAGAGTTGCTTTGAACCTGGCCAATGGTTAGAAAGAGAGTGACCAGGTACAATTTTCAAGAATCCACATGGTGGTAACTTTCCCTCTAATGCAGGTCACTGAGCTAAGTAGGACATAGTCACTGGGGCAAAGAACCATCAGCCAAATCTAAAAAGAAGGGGCAGCAATTCCAATGTACCTGCATTCTCTCATTGCAGCTACATCTAAACCAAGTGAACAATTTTCTTTTTACAACAGATAGACTATACATCAAAATAATGGTTTAATAAGAGAACAACCAGTTGTAAGTCAGTTGCACTGATGCGACCAGTGACAGTGAAAAGGTTTAAAAATAAAAAATTCACAAAACACTTTGTTCAAAATGTCAAATGCTGTTAAATGGCAACAATAAATACCCATTGCATCTCAGTAAGTAAGTAAATTACCTTAAATCAAAAACATTTGGCCTTCATCATATCATGAGTAAATATTACCACGTAATAATATATTGAAAACCCCTTTTTAGATTGTGTTGTAGTGTGAAGAGAAAAAATCTAAGAGGTGTTTGCTTTCTTATCTTCCCTCATGTTTTATTTGTGGTTGTGGTGGTGAGGGGTTGATACAGTATTCCTGGTGCCCTGCTTATTCTAAAAAGCTCCTTCGTCTATTTGGGAACAAAAGTGCACACCGCTGCAAGATGCGAGTCACTCAGGCTTACACTAATGATTCATTATCCTGCATTCCTTTAATTATTCCTATGCAAACTGCTTGCTAAACACAGAGCGGGCCATGCTGTGTTGGTAAGAATGAATGAGAGAGACAGCTTGTGTGCTCCGTATATTTGGGTTAAGCCCACTGTGTTCATAAATTTGCATGCTCATCTGTGTACAGTTCTCTTTTTTTTGTCCCCTCCAAGGTGCATTTGACTGACTATTGTAGGGCTCATGTTTTTTTTGCCTTACAAAAAATCTTCCACTACAAGCTTGCTTTCTACCATCTTTGCAGACATAGACTAAAGATTGAAATGAATCTGGTGCTAGAGGTAGAAAAATATATATATATAAAAAAAACATTTGGCACATAGCAGGTCTTCCACACCTACACATGAATCCCAGGGAACAATAAGACCCTAAGGGTTACAGAGAAGGAGGATGAGGAGGAGGCGTCCCGCCCATCGTTCCCTGTGTGATTTCTAGCAATTGGCTTTAAGGTGCAGCTGGCATGACGTTCACAATATCGGAGCCAAACATTCACTTTCACAATACTGCGTCTTACCATTTCTTTGCAATACTGCTGGAGACATGTTTGCTTGTTGCTGATATAATTAGCCAAATCCTCTTCCTGACAGTCTGGAGATGGCGGCACGTCAAGTGGAAATGTCTTGCAGGGGAGATAAACAGCGTCATTTTGTTTGAGGAAATTACTGTGGAAATGATTGACCATGATTAATTTTGAGAAACGTTTTATCTTATTACATTTGATTAAGTGTTCTGTATTTGATGTCTTGCATGTAAAGCTTTGGAAAAAAACAACTTCAAAGCCTTCAGCATTAGGGGTTTTACTCATAATTATTGGTTTGGTTGTGTACTGCGTTTCAACATTTTTAAAAAGTTACGAGGAAAGTAGATAAATAGACTACAGGGAAACACAGAAGTCTTTTATTTGTGTTGGTGCTTATTAGTGTTGGGAGTCAGGGCATAACTGTTCTGTCCCATGCAGTCTGCAAAAACTCTGGAGAAATACAGTAAGGATCCTGACCGGGGATCTAACATCAACAACATTGGGCAACAGTGATAACCCCCTTGCATCATGCCGTATTTGAGTTATGATATTATATGTTCGTCTGGTGTTACTAAAAAAAAAACAGTGGCAATGTGAAATGCATTTACTGACAAAACTTGCATTTTAATTATGCGGGTAAAAAGAAATACACTTTTATGACACGGCAACTTCAGGGATTGGTAATACAGTGAAACAGCCGGAGGCTAAATCCCTTCTAGTGCATGTTATAATGAGTTTAATGTAGTCTTCTTTAACCTCCCCTGTTGCCTACTATTCAGAAGAAGTAATAAAGCACAACACCAAAAAGCCATGGCACTGTGAAAGTAAATGTGCGTTTATGCCAGTACATTAACAGAAGGCAGAGGAGAGTTTAAATTACATAAGAATATGAGACAACTACAAGTCTCTGTTCTGCGCAGTAGGCAGGCTCCCCACTGTGCCGCCCTTTGAAACTCAATTCAAGATAAGGTAACTGGTAAATGTGGTTAAAAAGTCCTTGTTTGAACTGTAACACAAAGCTAGCTACAGTCAGTTGCATCAGACTTGTAGATGTTAAAATGGGAGAATGAATTATATTTAACACAGACATGACTTACAAACATTCTGGATGGATCTAGAGATAACGCTAGTGGCGGCTGTGGGTGATATTTGCTGGCTAATAAGTACAATCACATTTCAAACAAACTTGTACTTGACTAAGGATTATGTCAAACAAACTCTTTCACACAAACATAACTTTGATAAATATCTACATTAATGGTCCTCAACTAAAATCGGTTGAGGTCCCCTTTGTAAACTTTCCTCACTGTGATGGGTCCGAAAGCATTACATCATTTTAATTAAAAGATAAGTGTTTAAATATACTTTTATTGACGTAAAGTCCCCTACAGCCTCTTGAAGACAGTGGAGATATCCCGTAAGTAGGTAATCCACTGTCCTCTGTATTGTCTCCTTTGTTTAAATGGGAAGAATGTTTCTGTAATCATAATTCATCTCTTCCTGTTGTCATCCCCTGAGGACAACAGGCACAAGGAAAAATGCACTAAGCATTTATTTTAAGCATTAGTTGTTGCCAGTAACTAAAATGTTACCATTGATATGCTGCAGGTTCAACTTCAGAATACAAAGATTTATTTCCTGTGTTTTTACTGTATGGGGTAAAAATGCTTAGTTCTTCTGTAACAGCTTTGAGGATTCCCGCAGAAACTAACACTAAGGCAGACTTATTTGTCACTCAACTCCAAAAACTCTTTTACACATTTTCAGATTTTTTAGTACATTATTAGTCGTCCGTACTTCCCTCTGAGCTAGAGTCTTTTTAATCCTGACATGATAAAAATGATTCAGTTCTGGATTCATTCTGTGATTATAACACAGCATGGACTGAAGGCTAAAGTGGTGTCATTCGCTTTGACACAGAGCTTGGGAGATGTATAATTAAAAAAAACATTCCCTCATCGTCCATAACGTCAGTCAATGTCTTAATCACAGCGGAAACGGACTGAGACTCAACTTTTTGAATTTTGTAATTTGTATGCATTTATCAAGCTACGCTAAACTTGTGTCCGTAACCATAGTAACCAGAGGACCCACATGTGAATACCTGTCATAGAAGTGCCGGTCCAAAATTATATTTTCCAAAATGTGCTTGTAATTATGGGAAATGTCTTGCAGTCCGGATCAAATCCTCTTAAGGTCCGGATTTGGCCCAGAGACCGGCTGTTGGAGACCTCTGATCTACATGATATCTTTATAGCTTCCACTAAATACTAAAATGTTTTATCACTCAAGATTGGAGCAAAAATAATGTTCATTAGTAACAAATAATAATAATGCAAAAGCAAAAGGCATCAAATTATCCTAAATTAAACAAATATGGATGGCGATATGGATTAAAATTATATCTCAATATATTTTTTTGCAGAGAGCAAACACTTTTATTTTTCAAGGCCTTTAAATTATAATATTAAACAAATCACGTTTCAAATCAAAGATATGATATCAAATACAAGATTTTTATGTTTGCTTATGTTTCAAAGCTTATTGTTACGCTTCTAGGTTTACGATTCTAATTCCTTTCTTTCGTTTACTGTTAATGTGACCTCGTATTGATGCCATAGATATTCCCTGAAACTATTCCAGAATGAGCTTGTTCTATCGGGTTGGTGTAAGCAACAACGGTGTAGGTTGTCAATACACTAACAAATGCCAGCAGAGGATAAGCATGTACTTTTTAAGTGGTGACAAATCAAATGAGATGGGAGTCTTAAGGGCCGGTGTGAAGCTGGGACACCAAGTTGAAGAGACAGAAAATGCCATGTCCTCACTGAAATCTGTCATCTGGAAAGGTTAACCAAGTCTACGCTCATTTACAGCAACACATCCATTTATATGCACACAAATATTCAAATATGCATATGTGTAAAAAGTCATACAGGTCCCCGGGCGTGAGAGAATTCATCTTTTTTACAAGATAACACTGAGTAAGGACAAGGTTTTATCCCGTGTGGTAGGGTTTACGTAACATAACGGCTAATAGCTTGTGACATAATCGAGCCAGTGTTGTGACAGTTTGTATGGCGCAGTGGCGGGGGTGCAAAAATTCTCTTTGGTCATCTCAGGGCAGAAGTGACTTTAAAACCTCAAATGGTTGGGGCAAGATATGACACATAAAGAGAGTTTTGCCTTCACCATAATGAATTTAAAACTCAATTTAAAGGGTGGAGCAATCTGGGAGGTTCAAAATTGGGCAAATGCATATAAAAAAATATTAACATTAATAGCCTAGTACTTTTTGTGCAAGAATAGTGTAATTTTTGGTAGTAACAAATGTCCAGAAGTAGGCAGCATTATAAACGACATTGGGTACATCAAATGGAAGTTCATGAAGAAGAAATGTTTAGGTTTTTACAATGTTATACAAATAATTGAAGTCTTTGGGTGTAGCATATCTAATATGAGCTCATTACTCATATAGCAGTAAAGCAATATAATTTCAGTGCTTAACATAGTCACATATACCGTATAATATATACATAAAAAGACGTTTGAAAGGTCTAAATACTCTATTATGCTTAGCCTTTCAAATGCATTCAGCAACAGCATTCAGAAGTTGAAAGTTAAGCTAAAATTAAATGCAGTGGTGAGCAAATAAAACCATAAATGTGGAGGAGTCTCACTTTGAGTCACAATAGCTCAAAAGCTAAGCGCTAAGATAAGTTGTTTGTTGACAGTTGGCAACACTTTCACTTCTAAGTGATTTTATGCTGAGACAATGTTCAAAAGGAGGAACCATAGGCTCGTACAGACCTTGGGGAAAAGTTGGTTCTGGATTTTTTTAACAACTAAAAGAAAATGAGCTGATGACAAAAAGGAGTTTAAAGTTGAGAGATCATATGGCTGGCATATTTTCAATTTTCAAAAGAAAGGAAGATAAATGGCCCTGAGGTACTTGACTAATCGGCCGCTCGTCCTCATTTGGAGGTGATAAGGGGCAGCCAACCTTTGATTTATTAAGTCTTACTCAGTGCCAACGCTGAAGTCAACTGGAGTCGAAAGACTGATGGACCAAAAACAAGTCCCAGATTCTTTAGTACTGTCATATATAACCAGATTTCAAAGCCGATAGACTCCACACTTTGACAAAAAAAAAAATCTTACATTTAAGAGGTTTGTTTATACGATTTTTATATGTGCTGTGCAGCGATCTGACACCACACTAAAAGATTCCCTTTCAGCCCTGTCTTTGAAACTGGGAAATCTCACTAAATCTCTCGTGATTACATGCGATTTCAGAGTAAACAAACAACAGTTATGTTAAAGTTTGTCCTGCTTTTTACTGGAAAACAGAAAAAAGGCACTGAATAAGTTTGTAGTTTGTTTTGACCATAAGTTTTATCTGCCATAAAAGAACTGCAATGTCTCACCACCGCAAATACATCATTCTTCAGCAGTTTTGTCTGCCGTGAGAGTCTCACGTGCCTAATTAAACATAATTGATTCACTTTGAAATGTGAACTATAGCAAGGCTCTAGAGTGCAACCAATTTGCTGTTCGAGGGGGAAAAAAGGCTGAATCCAAATCTAGTTATACGATAGCTCCTGATTCCTGTTCCTAACAACTGTTCCTTAACCTTTGTGAGCTACGTCATGAGGTCAACAGTAAGATATTAGGGGGTTTGTTATTGATAAATACATGATAAAAACCGACTCCACTAACGCCTCAGCGGAAACACAGGGAGAAGTTAAGTTGATGCACAGGAGCTTAATAAAAACTACACGTCCCAAAAATGGCCGACAACAAGCACACCTTACCCTCCGCCAAGCGTTGCGTTTAACAAGGAAACAAGTCACTTTAGAGAAATAATGTGAGCTCTGTTCAACACTAGAGATCTTCATTAAATGCTTTACAACACACAGTGACCCCCACAACAGCACAGAGTGTGTGCATGTAGCCTATTCAAGACAGAAAAGACTCACCGACCGTAACATTTCCAACAGCTGTAAACCACCCAAAGTCCTGGTCTGGTCCTGGTCCTGGTCCGGCCAAATAATCCACCAAAGCCAAGTCCTTTCCATTTATTTATTAGCGTTATTTAGTGAATGCTGTTGTAAATTTATGCAAATGAGCCATGCGGCTTTAGTTTCATTTCTCACAAATGTAAACAAATGCAAAGCCGTGTTTTACTGCAGCCAACATCAACAGTGAACAATAAAAGTCAGGTTTAAGACGCTGTGGCTCTAGAGCATTTAAATTTTTTGATTTTATTTTTTTTTACAGTGGCAAATGCAGAACGTTTTTCAGGTGGTGGTGGCGCATGAATTGTGGGATGCCGTTAAGATCTCTGATCTCTAAAATAAAATCAGAGCAACATCCAACTCTTCTTTACTGTAACACTTCTATCAACTAAATGGGAGAATGATTTAGTGAGCTCTACCAATCCTGACCTCTGGATACAAATATGTAATAATCATGACAGCTTTTTCATGACAACACCAATTTACATCTCATACAAAACAATCCATAAGTATCATTGCACACAAAACAGACTATTTGAAATGGGTATATCGGATACAAACACTTTAACACAATGCACTCGGCTGCACAGGTGACTACATAAACGCCACTCGGGATTGCACCAGTTCTCTTCTTCTGGAACAAGGTGACAGACCATCTAACAGCTCTCACTGACTGCAGAGTCCCACTATCCCCGTCATTATGCCTTTTAGGTGATACCTCTGAACTAACCACCCCGTTTAAATACCAGAACCCCATCCTTATCTCTCTAACTATAGCAAAAAAAAAAACTATTTTCTTAAATTGGATACCCAAACAATAATTTTATACATTTATTAATAATAATAAATGTCACAAACTGTGTTGCTGTCTTGGGTCTTGCGTCATTTGTCAACTATTGCGCCACACTTTGCTTGTTTACTGTAATCATCACTTAATAATAAAAAAAAAAATTATAAACAAATATTATAAAAAAATAAAATGATGTAAAATGATTTTATACATCATGTAAAATTATGTAAAAGATATATAACTGGATCTGTCGCTATCCACAAAACAAAGACTTATTTAGGAGAGCTACCCAAGATACATGTTTAATTTTTTTTACGATTTTTACCAAGTAGGCCAAACCACCCTCAACATGAGAACATTATACAAAAAGTTCTGGTATCTCTAAGATAAAACCGTGCAAGGATTGTCAAATAAGAAGAAAATTGGGGCTGCAGTATGTCCCAATTATGGCCCAAACTACACATACTAATTCAGCTCTCATAATTGGTTCAAAAATGGCCTCTTCCATTTTATCACAGTGCAAGATACTATTAGGTGCAATTCAAGCAATGGAGTAATTACATAATGAAAATGATAGTAGAATAATTTAAGATGTTCTTCAGCACTAAGCCAAATAGTGATGACATTCTGAACAGGGCAGCACTGTATTGCAACCATTAATGCAGTAAAACCTGCACAATATACTGTACATAATTCAGACTTGAATTATAAAAAATGTTAAGATATTCTATTTGCATGCAGGTATTCACAGGTTGTATTTCAGTGCATTTAGCCAAACAGATACAGAGAACATAAAGCAGAAAGTGCTTTATCATATCTCAAGCCATATCAGCATTACAACATTTAACAGCACTGCATACTGCATGTTTTTGAAAGTACACTTTAATTAAAGACTGTATTCTTAACAATACACCATCCAAACATTTACACAATTATTTGGAGGGTCAACATCTTAAAATTGGATGAAACTATGCCAAAAAAGTGGTAAAATTCAAATAAGAGTCCCCACAAAAGTCTTCCAGGAAAAACACTTGTGCCAGCAGAGGAGCAATGCACCGACTAGAGCTAACAAGATTCTTCTACACAGCCAACTTGGCCATGCATAAATCAGCCTTCATTTTTATTAAACACAATTCTTTTGCAATCATTTATGATTTTGATTAATTTTAATGTGACCCCATCTGGCTCTTCTTAACACTGGCTTGGTGACATTGGGCCAGAGCTGAATGAATTTACTTTGGATCCACACTAATTCAGAAGGATTCTGTGGATGGTCCACACACAAAAGTCCTCATTGTGTTAATCACATTGGCCAAATAATTCTGCTTGTAAACACTAATCCATAAAGGGAAGCAAGGTCGGATTTTTTCCATCTGTTTATACAATTATGTGCAAAATGACATGAACATCTTGGTCAGTTAGTATTCATAAGCAATGTGCTGTGGAAGTTAAGTGGACTATAATACATTTTCAATGGAAAAAAAAAATAAAAAATCACAAGACGGTTGTAGCCAATAGCAACTGACTGACAACATGTGTGCTGTCAGTGAGTGGAAAGAGAACAATGAGTGGATCTCCTCTATTTATACGACCATTTAGGCAATGTCAGTTATAGGTTACAAGCTACACATCAGGACTAAGTTATACAGGACACCACATGGAGTTTTACGCAGATGCTTTTAGGACATGTCTGAAAGACTGTTAAACTATGATCTACCTCAGATTTCAATAAGTATTGCTAAAGTTACATATCTTTATTAAGATAAGGTGCATGTTGCCGTTATAAGCAGACATAGAAGCTCTAGCTTCTTATAATTCTTCCCCTTTCTGCTAATGATTAACAACATAGCAGTGCAAATTTAACATTTTAAGTATCTATGTTTGTAATTTTAACTGTGGTTTCACATGAATTAATCAAAAAAAAATCGGCTGCTTTTTGTTGTCACTGTATAAGGTTTTTTAAGGTGAATGTCAAAGTCTAATTAAATTTTGCAAGATTTAAAGGCTTGTACAGTGTTGTCATGGGCAGAACAACCCGAGTTAGTGAGGAAAATGTTGGCAGGTCTATGTAACATGTGAGTTAAAGAACAGTTGGCAGTGCGCAGAGTGCAAATACCAAGAAAATCTTGTTAAATTATGTACCCATGTAACTTGTGCCAACTTTACTCAAGCATAAAAGTTGCAAAATTTCAAACTTTAACACACTATAAAATTGTGTGACATTTAAATGTGTTGAATAATCATTTAATTGATATATTAGTCATTTTAATCGCCTATCAAAATATTAAGCTAACCATCAAAACTCAAGTAAAGATTTAATGCAATTCTAAGCCTTTGCAAACGTTTAACAACTGTTTTTCTTTTTCAAACATTTAAATTTTTTTCATATTGTTCCAATAGATATAAGGTTTTCAAAACTTTGATTCTGGCAATGTGATTTGAAAATTGGCAAGTGTGGGATACTGGCAGTGAGCTTTGAGTTTGTCAGACTGCTGGACAGTGAAGGTAACCTAGTGGCAGCTTTAAATAGACGTGCCAAATTAAACATCTCATCCACAGGGATGTGCCTGACTCTGTTATTAGCCCCCTGCATCCAGTCCACATGTGCAAAGCTATGAGGGTAAAAAGAAACATTGTGTTCACTTTGATGCACTGTTTTCTCATAGTTGAATACTGGATGTCAATCTGATTTGCAGTTGAACCTGGCTGAGACCCTTAGGCTGGCTGCTGTTTGACTCATGTCTAGTGAATGGGAGCAGGTCCAGTTGGAGGGACTATTCAGTCCCTCCAACAGAGTGCAAACACAGGCTGTGGAGTGGCTCCACAGCACTTTGGCTCCACTACAATCCTAACGTTATGCCTGACTGCGAGGTCGTCTCATTGGCGCCCACTGACAAGAGCTTTCACCTTGTGTACCAGAAGTACCATGACACTGAATGACTGCTTAAAAATGTTCCACTCTAATGTGACTGTTAAACAGCACTCAAGGTCAGCATTTTGAGGGGTAGAGTGTACAATAGCAAAGATTCCCATTACCACTTGGTAGGTTGTACTTGTAAGAAGAGTTTAGAATTATAGAGGTGAGTTTGGTGGTGGTCGGAGAAGGCTGTGAAGGCTGTGTGTATGGCAGCCCCCTTCACTGTCTGCCCCAGGGGTGAATGTGTGTGAATGGAAGCATGATGTACAACCATATGGATGCCTGAGAAGGAAACAAAAAAGCATGCCATTTACCATTTATATACTAAATTTATAATTTGTTAAATAATAATGTTTAAAGCTTTATGTTCAAACAGTCACTTTTGTTATGTAGTGTCTGTCCTGTTAGGAACATGAGTGTCCCAGAGCCTCTGGTTTGCAATCAGAAGTAAGGGGTTTGTACTTCGGTCAAGCATCTGTGGACCAGACAAAATTCACTTTACTAAAGCCTAATAATTGTATTTTAGCAAAGCAGGTTATCTCTGTTATCAGTGTTTAATGTTTTTGTGTGTTTATTTGTGTGTTTTTTTCCTCCACAAATATCCCCTATGACCTGTGTTTGCCTATGTCCCATTTATATAAAAGTAATGAAGACAGAAAAAATGTGGTTGAATATGATAAAGCATTCCTAAAACTATACACCATAGACATGCATCAGGAAGTAGGGGGATTTCTGTTCTTGCATATTCCATGGAAATGAAATTGAGTGTGAAATTTTCATGAAAAATTATTCCTAATTGGCTATTTTCCAGTGTAAAAATCTCAAGCGTTAAACAGCCGGAATAGGTCCGGTGGAAGTAATGAATGGATGAATATTAAAATACAACATTTTTCTCTATACTCTATATTTAATAAAATGAAATAGTAAATGCATTGCACATTGCTGCTACCTTGAATATTGCACACATACAACAAAGTATTGCACATCTTCTTAGGTATTGCATATGTTTAGAGAAATATTACCTTTAAAGAGTGAGTCTAGTTGGCGCCTCTATTTCCCCTCAATGTGCATCAATAGTTCCCACAGTACATTATGAAGAAAAAAGTTAAATGCTAACTTTGTGATCTGAGGCTCTGAACATGCAACATTCATTTGGGTTTGTCAGAATATTGGTTTCATAGCTGTTTCCAGATTGGAATGGTCTCACATCAGTGGCTGCAGCACTTTACAATACGCTGGCTGTCAGTCACATGACACCCATCGAGCAAGAGCGGTGTCTGTGCCAGAAACTGAACCCTGCAATCACATTGTTATGCACAGTTTGTTCATTTTGGGAGTGAATGTTTGATTAGTCTAAGCTTTAGATTAGCATTGACACACCATTATAAACATAAGATAAGTGACTGGTGAAAGTACCAAAGAAAACGTCACTCCATTTATGCCGTAAGCATTTGATTAAAGAGTGCCAAAATTGTTATGCTAATGTTATGCTCTTTCTAATTCTGTTTCTGGGTTAACTGTCATGCATGCTATAATTAATACCATTCCTGTGACTTAAATATTGGTTTTAGCAATATCCTAATTAAATTCTGCCAGAGCGGAAACAGATGTGTCTGTCATCTGCTTTATTTAACTGTATTTCTGGTGTGGAAAGATATTAAATTAAAGTAATAGTGCTTTTTAGGGTGGATAATTTCATTTTTCTTTGTTGGTATGTTGTGTTCTTTACAAACAGTGAAAATGTCTATAGAAACAAAAACAATATCCATCCATTTTAGAGGTGAACAGATATTTTCACATTGAATAAATAGTGGGTTGCCACTAGTAGAGCAACCAATGGAATACGTATCTATTTGTAATGTTAAGTGTACAACTCTGGCCTAAAGTATGGCCTTGAATGGAGACAAATAGAAAAAAAAAAGAAATGTGATGCTTATTAGTATTGTGTTCATGCTCCAGGGGACAAATTAAAACCCATGACCACATGTCCACTTCATGAAACAGCACAAAAAACACAGCCCAAAGAGCACGGAAAGCAGGCTTACTTTATATTACTTATTAATCACTAGCATCTTTTTGTGCATGCATTCATGTAAAACTCAAAGACATATCAGCGAAGCAAAGATGAATTACTATGCTAATAGAATGCAAGGTTTCCATCCTTTTTATATAGCATGCTCGTGTGTTTATGTAACCACACCATATCCACTTTAAAAACTAAGAGTGCATCCGTCTCAAGTGTATCAATTTCTCTGATAATCAAGAATCTGTGAAAGAGTTACCTGGGATTGGAGGTACAGCTTAATGTCTGGAATGTCTCTATTCTGGCTTGTAAATCCGGTAAGGGAATTCTGGGCACACATGATGAGAAACACAGCAAAAGTGCTTTGAAAAGTCTAAAAGAAACTTGGGAAAGAAATGGAAAACATCATTACGAATTATCTATTGGGCAATCTCATCAATTTGCTTCAGCACCATTTCCCCAAAGGTCAAAATGTGGCATGTGAAAAGAATGGTCTGGGCGTTGGGGAGTGAGGTCATGGGTTCAAGAATACCCTTGGGCATGACATTAGAGAGATAAAGAGAGGCTCAAATGAACTTCAGCTGCTGGGTCTTTTCATGCTGCAGTCGGACATTTGATTTTTTTGCTGACAGCTTTGAGTAATTTATGCTTTTCTATACATCATTCTGCACACAAAACCTTATCTACCTTCACTCAGTGGAAGTTTTTTTTCCATTTGTTCTATTCAAGTCTTGACCTTCCAGCAGGCTACATTCATGTCTCTCCTGAATTCTTTTTTTTCAATAAGCATTTTATATGATTGGGTTGGTCCTCTGAGGAATACTGTGGCCCAATTGCAGATTCATTCCTTGCCATGACTGCACCAGTGAGGTAAGAAGAAAATAGAGAAAAACACACAAACAGAAGCAGTGTTGAGTGGAATTCCAAGTGAACAGTGGCATAAGATAAGGTGCTTTTTGTGACATGTTTGGCATCTTTGGATAAACTGGTTTGAAAGGAGAAAAAGGCATTCTAACAAAGAAAGAAAAACAATTTTTTTAAGGCTGGAGAAAAGTGGATGATCTGATTGTACAGGTTTGATTGCATTTAGATAATAAAACCTGCTTCTGGGTAAGAGAGCGGGTGAAGTCCTGTCTGATCTGAAATACAGAGCGGCGTATGATTGGATGACTGCTGCGGAGATTGACGGCAGACCTGCTGAGAGCGCTGAGATGACGGCAGGTGTGTGAGCTGGATTGGTAAAATGACTGTGAGCGCGGAGCTGGTAGGTGGTCGAGATGGAGAAACAGTCTGGAATCATAAGAGCTTCGGCAGCGTTTCAGGCAGCAGGAGGACAAATGTTACAGCAGATCTCCAGTAATAACCAGCAAGTTTTCTTTCTATAGGCTTGAGTGTAAACCTCTTTTTCTGGCATATTGGTTTTGATTCTGTCCCTGGTAAAATGATTTTTTGGTAACCTGACCCTGAGATAGAACAGCTCCACACAGTGGTGGCTGGTCGTGATTTTGGGCGGAGGGGCTAATACATGTAATGTTATATTTAGTAGCACACACTACAGTAACAGCAGAATAACATTTAATACGATTTACTGACAAATTCTTTCACACAAACGCACGCTTGCATGTACAACTTAGTACATGACTGAAAACTAGGAGTGCTGCTTTCCTTTGGATTTGTTTAAAAAATATATTCACAAACATATAAAGCTTGCTACTATTAATTAGTAATCAATATAATCAATAATGAATGATGTCCAATCAGAATATTCACTCACTGCACTGATTAGTTAGAAAAAGATTGGCTGGTCTTGAGAAACAGTTCTAAGGATTTATATAATTCCTGCACAAAATCTCAAAATCTCACAACCACTCACATTATCGCCGGTGTTTACTAGGTTTCATTCTATTAGCATTTGTAGCTAAAAGACAAATCAGATCACATTAAGGGTGAAGCTGTAACTTCACCCTCTGTAACAAGTTGAAGCTGTAACTTTTAATCTAAAGCTGAAAAAGTGAAGCTGTTTAAAACCCGTTGGCTGCACACAAACCGACGGAGATCAGCGCACTATGAGTTGAGCTGGATTTAAGTGCTTCGACGTGGGCCAAAGGAGAGCTAAGGAGACACCGTGTACAGATGCTAGTTTGAGCCTATCAGAAAAACTACCAAAGACAACTGTCACAGTCACAACCAGGACAAAAGCTTTTCTTGAAAACATGGCATGTTTAAAAAAGCATGTAGCCTACCAGTAAATAAAACACAGATTTCTGTAAATGAAACAATAAATCAGTAGCACTCACACCAACGTAACTGTCCTGGCATGTCCAGGGTCACTGTGCCAATCACTGCCTAAAAAGACGGTAGAAATCCATCTTCTTTAATCCCTTGGCTGATCACGATTTAGTCTCTTCTTATATAGTCTCCTCACAAACTTCATCAATGTCTTCTTACAGCCACCGCTAGCATCATATTGAATTTCTACCTAACAAACTTAAATAATGCTTATTTAATTAACCCCTGCCACTGTCACTATAAAGCCTATGTACACTAGGCTACTGTACATGCTCTGCTATTGACTAATTTCATTTAGCCCTATTAGAGCTGATACCAAGGGGATGGGTCTTACACATGTCAATCACTACAAGTACAAAGCTGAACAGATTTGTGCTGTGTGTTTCTTGGGCTAAAAGATTTTTGCCTATTTTCCCTTTTCATTGTGGTTTAGAGGATTATTTAAAAACAAAACAAAAAAAGATTTTGAAGATGCTATCTTTGCTGGAAAACAGATTTAGGATAGGAAATACTAAAATCCCACACAGGCCTAATGTTTGTAACACAGTTGGATTTATATCCTTTGACTGCAGTGGGTACTATTCATCTTTTTGTTTGGTCTATTTATGATCTGATGTTTTTTGTACTGCTGCTGATATTTATAAGAATGCACTTTTATTTACAGACTGTCGTGTGTGGGATGCTGGAAAAGTTATGTTGCAAACAGGACATCCATATTTAGTCAATTTTATGCCCATGACCTAATGTTGGATCAATGATACATAATTATAAGCAAATTAAAAGCTTTTTGTCCCATAAAGGTCTAGAGATCTACAAACAAGTATGCATACAATAGCCCTGTGATAATGAAAAGCTATTAGCGGTGCAGGCCAAATCAATTTGGAGCACTTATTCCATGCCCAAGGCTTTGTGTTTAATCCAATGCCAGAGCTATGCGTTGTATTTGTTGGAGGTTTGTAACTGCTTGTACAACTGTGGGCTGTTGAGCAGGCTAACAGCCGCCGCAGGAGCACTGCTGTGGAAGTTATTCAGTAAACCCCGGAGAGGGAGCCAACACCCATCAAGCATACAAATGACCGACGAGGCCCAGAGAGGAAGAAGCTGTTTGCATTGCCAACTTCCCTCCCACTGCTTTTTAACTAATACAGACAAAAAGCCCTCCTTTCTCCTTGGGAGGTGAAAGACTCGAGGAGTTAAAGCATCAAAGCTCACCCTTTTTATGTACAAATGATCAGTGGAATCAGCGGCTACGTTAGATGAGATAGTACGTATATATCACTTTTCACGATACTCAAAGATGCTTTACATATACATTATTCATTCACTCCACAGTCAAACACTGTTGGTGGTAAGCAACATCTGTAACTGGATGGATAAATACGCGGCATCCATTTTGCGCCCACGGACTCTTCAACCATCACCAAACATTCTCACACCAGTGCCACACACACTGGAGACAAGGAGGGTGTCTTGCCCAAGGACACAACGACAGTATGAACCTTGGGGAGAGCGGGAGTTAAACCGTCAACCTCCCGGTTATAGTACAACCCATTTATAAAGCAAAGTTAAAGGGGGGAACAAAATAGGACCAAACAGACATGAACAAATCAAGACAAATTTCAGCGAATAAAACACTATGAGAAAAATTGGGAAAGGACTGTTCAACAAAGGCTGAGAGTCCCACTGTTTCACTATGCATTTAAAATGTCTTTTCTATCAAAAAACCTGTTGATGTGGCCAAATGTGTTGGGGCATTTTGTTTAATGCCCCACCTTAATGAAATGCATTGTTTTATTTACAGGAAAAAATTAAATTAAATTGCATGTATTTGTATGTTGCTGTCTGTTTTTACTCAGAAATTACAAACAAGAGCTGTACAATATTTTCTCCTCAAGTTAATCATATAATCAGCAACAAAAGAAAAAAAACACACTAACTGCATTCATGTGGCAAGATTTTTTCAAATGTTAATTTCTGCTGGCAACTTCTAAAGCAATAATTCTAGATGTGAAAAAAATATATTTTTTGACTAGTCTCTTATGCTTTAAACAGCTGGGCATGTTTGAGTCCAACCGCGGGGCCAATTTAAAAGTCAAACACATTCACTCCACTTGCTAAAAGACTAATAAAGAGGGCCCTGTGCTAAAACGACTCCCCATCTACAATGCACGCCCTCGCATGTGCTTCATCTGTTTAAATACAGTCCAAATCAGTGACTACAAAGGCGTGGCTGTCAGGGTGCGTTAGTGAAAGGCCCTGCTAAAACGCTGGCTCTCATCAACACGTCTGGCTGTGCAGTGCCGAGACCACACCGCGCTTGGACCAAAGCCACTAAAGCAGGTAGAAGCTATAAATCATCACTGAGTCAGCCCAGGGACAGAGTTAGACACAGGCAGTCTGCTCCTGTCTGTAACTCACATGCACTCTGCTCAGCACTGCCTTGTGTTAGAGACCAGTAAACACAATAGAGGATAAGGCTTGCACTGATCTTATTCTACCATTATTATTATTTTTTTATTTCTTCCAATATTCTTATCTATAAGATAACAACCTTTCGTTGGGTATGTACAATTTATGAGGGCATTATCTTACATTTAAACAATATTATGCCTCTAAAGCATCCATTATGTTTTTGCAACAAAAAAATCTTTGTTCTTATTTTCTGGAAGATTTATGATAACTTTTTTTTATAATTTTTAAAACACGTTTAAAATAATAAAAAGCCACTCTAAAATGGGCAGTTTCACTGACCACCATTTGTGAGGAGAACACCTCTCTAACGTGCCAGACACCATCAAATGTGAGCATTTGATGGTGGTAAAAATGACAAACTGCAGTCATGCAGATGAGCTTCCCTGAAACAGTTTCTGACAGTTTGCGCTGAAAAAAACCCAAAGAAAAGCTTTGGTGGACATTTCTGCAGTCAACAAGACAACGGTACGCAGCCTCAAAACATGCGACATCTGTGGCATTGTTCTGTGTGAAGAAACAGCACATTGTGTCTTTTACTGTGGCCGGCCTAAGGCACACCTGTGCAGCAATCATACTCTCTAATCATCATTTTAATATGCCACACCTGTGAGGTGGATGGATGATCTTGGCAAAGGAGAAGTGCTCACTAACACAGATATGGACAGATTTGTGAACAATATTTGAGCAAAATAGGCGTTTCATGTACATAAAAAAAGTCTTAGATCTTTGAGTGTAGCTCATGAAAAATATGGGCAAAAACACAAAATAGCTCTTTTCTGTTTTTTTTCTACCTACGTCAGAAAACAAATCAAAAGTCAAAGATACTTGATTTTGGCCTTCAAGAAAGTCACAATTCTTTCATAACTACTAAAAACTGACTTGTAAAAGTAAATTGCATTTCATTGTACAGAAATACATGTAATTATATGTGATAACATCCAAACACACTGTCTGTGAAGACCTCCTGGAAAACGGCCCCTAATGCCCTTTTTGTTGCCGTGGGGCAAAATGCAAAATGCCCATCTCTAGCATCAACTGGGATTAGCATCAAGAACTTTTTGAAACCTCATGGCATGTCTCTGTAAACCTGGCCACTATTATAACAGTTGGGCATAAATAATGAGCAGAAGGGTGTGATACCTGTGTACAATTCCAAATTAAGCCTCTGCTTGTACCTGAATGTCACTCCCCAAGAAGCCCTGTATCTGTACCTGTGAGCGTTCCCACTCCACAAATGACAATAGGCTGTCTGACACAGAACTGGCCTTCGAACAGTATGCATAAGTATATATGTTATATACAGTATATGACTTTACTACACAGCCTTGCACCTTATCTAGTTCACCTTTATTCTTTTTGTACCATATCTTATTAGGCAAGCAGGCAATAAAAGTCATGGACCGAAAAACTATTAAATGTAACTATCTAAGGAAGCTCACCCTTTAATTGTCTGTCATGCCATGTAATGCCAAGACATTGCTTCTCTAGAGACCATCTGATCTACTTTCAGCAAACTATAGCTGAAAATCTGTAGCCTGGACAGCCATTCAATTTCTTTTTCTATTACGTACAAAGAATTAGATTGCTCCCTCTCATTACCAGTTTGATTTCCAGAGGGCGGGACAAATAGATGCAGGTTAAACCAATCACAGAATTAAACAACCTGATAAGCAATGTGACAACACGACTAGTTTTATTACTTTAAGAATTTTGGTTAAAGGTTAAAAATTTGTTATGTAACGTAGGATAGACAACAGCGTAACCATGGTGCAGAGTCTAGATGTTGCTCCCAGAGTCATATACAATATATAATAACCAATTTATGTCACCAAACTCTGCCCTGTTATTGCCAACAACTACCTCCCATATTTACAGTAGTAAACTAGTTAACAGAATTGTTTGCACAAAGTCTTCCACAGTCCTCTGAAAAGAGAATTGTGCATTAGAGATCTAGTGCAGACGTCCAGGGCATTGTAGTTTTGATTTACAGTGGCCTTGTAGATAGATTATGATGTATTGCAGGGGTGCAGCGTTTTACATTGTGATGAATACTGTTGGGTCAGGGACCAGATAAATTGCAAAGACACTCAAAAGAGGTGCCAGGTACTCCGGCCAGAAAGGTTGCTAAGGAAAGAAGGCAACCATTATTTATTGAAATACCAGCAGGTTTCTCCCTACCCTTTTATAAATTCATTCAAGACACAAGCCAAACATTCACACATCTTGTTAAAAGGGCAAGAAAAAGAGGGAGGGGAGCTTTTATGGTGGTTTAAAAAAGGGAGAAGAAAATAATAAATCCACCTGGAAGAGAGGAGAACATGATTTGAAAAACATAGGGGACTAACAAAAAAACACACAATGGAAATCTTAGGGCCAGCTGGGATTTCTATTTCTATACAATTCAGGTGTCGCTTCATAGCACTATAGAGCACAGACACACACACTGTCAAAGTCTGGACCTGCCAATTGGTTTTTCCTCTTTTTTTGTACAGTCCTCTTTCATGTCCAGCCTCATTCTTCATCAGCTCTAAGGGGATATGCTCGTAAATAAAAGTGTCACAATGCCTCGAGCTTTGAGTATGCACATGGGAAGTGTGTGTGGGATGAATGACTGACAGAGCTAAATGATTCCCTAAAAACATAACAAATAAAGAGACAAAATAAGTACAATACTGACATCAAGCCTTTGTTATATTGTGAGAGTTTGGCTGTGGTTGACAAATGATTAGTTGTGGCAAAATCATCACAGCTTTAAATCAGCAGACAGCCGTCACACAGGGAGAGAGGAGCAAAGATGACCAAACTCAAGTCCGGAAATATGATTCTTGCTAAGCCAGGTTATTATGTCTCTGTAGTAAAATGTACTTGTGCACATACTTGCCCATTTACAACTGTGTATAATGCTTTTTACAGCATCTGGTTTGTTTCTGTCACTGTATGGAGAGCATTGTCACATTATGTACAGGTGAATAATTGCATGTAAATTTGTGTAAAAATATCTCGTCACCTTTATCTGTCCAATTTTTCACTTTTAATGTGTTACTGTGTAGTCAGAGTAAGTCATGTCTCCTACAACCCACTGCGATCCTAGCACTGATTTGCATATCTCACCTCACACATGGTTACAGCCCTGCACCACATACATTTTAAACATGCAGAGATATACATGGTGATAATAATGATAAAATAATATATTTAATCAGTGTGAATTTAAGATCTGATTGCTGATTGTAACTGATACAGGTGCTATGTAATTAATTGCAAGACTGTTGTGACTAAATGACGCATTAACATATAATCAATACTAATAATGACATAGTTATCAGGAAAAAGTTATATCTAACAATTTTATACATGCCAATACAAAATAAAAATGTCAGTATTATTATATTAAAGTAACAATAAAATCCATAAAGTGAAATTGAAATGGCAACAATTATATCAATAGCTCATGTAGTGTGACCCCTCAACCTCAGGAAAATTTATGGAGCAGACACAATGGAGCCCGTCATTCGGAAATGTATCATAAATCTCAATAACCAAGTAGTCTTGTCCATTCTTCAGGGAGTATGCATGCGTAAATAATACTGCACACATGACTGGCATTGGTTGCATAACGCAGAAGTATTTATATGTTGACATGTTATCTATGTGCATATATTTTGCACTAGACATCACAGGTGAAGGGCAACAGAAGTAAACTGTAAGCTCCCCCGCCAGTGACTTATGTGTGCAGTAATGCGGAGATATCTGTGCTGTGCTTATGTGGCGGATGGCTTGTCATCAGATGGCCATGATAACTCGTCCACTTTAATGTCATAACGGGGTAATCCTCTTAAATGCTGGGATCATCTGAAGATGATCTCCAGACAAAGGATCAGACAAACACAGACTACCATATCTCAAGACCATCCACATCCTCTCTCATCCTTCAGCAATAAAATATGTCATCAGCAAAAGAAAACAAAATGAACGTCTGTGCACCAGCCAATCCTATATGGCATTTCCTTTCAGATGTATCAATCATGTTTTCATCCTATGGCGTAATAAAGCTTTGATTTACATTTTACTGCTCACTGCAAAACTACACAAGCCTTTGATTGGACAAAAGTGCTATTTTAACTTTATTATTTGCAAGTTTATTTTGTAATGCTTAAGCCAGTCTGAACAATTAATGGAAAATCTGAACTAAAAATACCACCACAATAAATGTGATTAAGGTCTGGACACAGAAATTCTGTCTCCACAAAGTTGGGTTCTGTCCAATACAACGGCTCAAACTGCCTCATGACCTCAACATGCCTCACAACAAAGCTCAAAAACTGTGCTTAGTATGAAGTTATTTAAAAATGTCCAAAAATTCATTCATAACACATTTATGTTCCATTATATGTTTATAATGACTTTTTCTTTGATGTCTTGCATGTGATTTTTATTCATTATTTTTTTATCACTTAATTGTTATCAAAATAATTAAATTAAATGAGTCTCATCAAATGACATAATGTTTTGTCATTTAATGAGACTCATTTAATTTAAATATTTCATAAAATTATATTAACATGGGCTAATAATGTTGCTAATGAGTGACACTTTGCTGGCATAACTTAGCTAAACTAGTCTATGTTAGTGTTAATCTTCACAAAATGGCTACTGATATCCGCTTTTCTAAATGCAGCTAAAATAGAAAACCTACATGGCATTTAACCTCACATTTTAGACTCGACCCTGCCACCATGTTAGTGTCAGTTGCACTTTAGCAGCTTAAGCTTTTTTTTGTCCGTATACTATTGCTTCCAGGCAGTAAAAATACAAGGCTAGTAAAGTCCATTGTCAGGGCTGTCAAAAAGCCTTCGGAGTGGTTCCCAAGCCTGCTCACCACTTTTGAAGTTTCAAAGTGAAGCCCAGATTTTTTTGTCATATAGTGCACTTCTTTCATCCAGACTGTGGCTTTGATGTTCAGTTGCTTCTTCCAACACTTCAGTAATATAAGACAATATGTAGCCTTGAGTATGTTAGTATACAGTGATTTATTTTTATATGCTGGACAATTTTGTGATATGGGTGTCTCCCTTAACATAGACACTCTGATAACTATAAATCTCTGAGACCTATTTGTGGGTGCCATATGAATGTTTCTATCTCAAGCTTGGATGCTTTTTGCTGATATAAAAAAAATCTTGCCATTCTAATGAAAAATGTATCAGAGAAGTCCCAAATGCCAGTAAAAAAAATTTAGTTAAATAAATGGCACATGAAGAAAAAATGGAATTTGCTGCCGAGGTTAAAGGTCGTTGCTGATCTCTCTAAAACCTTGGCATTAGCAGTAATATTCAACAGCATGACTAAAAACATCCCATCTGTTTGTCTACATACGCCCGACATAAACCCCTCGCAATGAGGGCATGATCACTTCAAACCTACCCTCTAAATAGATTTAAGCTGTCAAAGACCTATATAACTCTTTTGTTTCTAAATCTCAATTTGCATCAGTGTCAACACCATTTCCACAGAAAGGCTTTGTGAAAAGAGTAAAAAAAAGATCTCATCGGCTCAGAATATTACATTCAGATAAACAATGCAGGTAAGCTCATACATACTATGTGGTTTGGGTTGTCAGAGTATTAGCACTGAGGTGAGCAAATCAAATATGGAGTCGTCCATGCAGCAAGGCCAATGGCTGCACAATGAAGTGGACGTAAATCTAGACGATTTGGAGTTAGTTAGAGTGGTGCTGGTAATGGTGGTATTTTTAAATATATACACAAGGAGGTGTAAACATACATGCTGACTATTAGGATTTGACATTGGGCCCCTCTGGAGAGAAAATAGCCCGGATCATGGGGGTTGAAATTCCGCATTAATCCTTACTCACTCTTCCACACACATAAGCCAGTGGACACATCGACTCCATGGCGACATACAATCTGTTCGAACACCATGTAGAATTACAGCCCCGCTTGCTCTACAGATGCACATAGTCTGTGCATGGCTTACCCCAAGAGCAGCAATGCATCGTCTACAAAGCTTACAAAATCACTTTAAATGTGGGACAAAGGAATGCTTGAGTAGATTTGTGCTGGCCCTAACAGTAAACAAGTGTGAAAACAGTGCCTCAGAATAATCTCTGCTGGGAATCTGGAGCAGGAGCAACAAACAAATGGGCTAAAGCAGAGGAAAACACAATTAAGTGCTGCAAACAGGTCAACTGCAATTTCTCACTAATACTAGTAAGTTCAATACACTTTAAAATTATTGTATAGGGCTAGATAGAGGCAGATTATTTGCTGTGACCCCTAGAGGGAGCAACCGAAAGGAGAAGAAGTTACAATCCCCCAATCATTTTCAGGTATTTTTAAAGAGATAAAATGATCTGCTTTTCTACCCAGTAAGCTTTTTGTTGTTCTTACAATAAGGTTTCTCTTTGCTCATTTTTTTATTGGTCCATACCTGTTTGTTTTTTTGTTTTGTTTTTTATCTTCAGAAGCCATAAAAGCAACCTTTTGTTGTCTGTGTTTGCCTTACAAAACCAAAAACTGTATCTAGCTTAAAAGCAGGCACAAACAAGGCTGTTGTTACCTATGCTGATGAGATAATGATTAGATAGCGTGGTAGCTGGGAGCATGAATTATAGGCTGCCAACCAAAAAATGACAGCGGGATTGAAAAAAAAAAAAACAGTGGTGTGCATGTAATTAAGCGCTATGCACAAAGAGATATATACATAGAGCATGCATGTGGAATAGCATCAACTGTTATTAAAGGCAAACATATGCCTTGAGAAATGATTGAATTACAGTAAACAGCCACATTCATCACTATAAATGTGCTGCATAAATCATTTACATAGGAAAACACCATCATATTCCAGACCAGAGTTTAATCAAACTTTGCTTTACTGAGTTTTCATTTGAAATCCATTATTGATAAAAGTGGCTTTTTACAAATGATTGATACTGCATTAAAACACAGATTGGAACAGGATAGTGAGCGGCAGGATTCATTAAAAATGATTACACATATAGACATTTTCAAAGTATTGAATTTGAAACCAACAGAAGACAAAATGTTCTAGACCACATATTCAACCTTTTCAGACATCTAAAGTTTAAACTGATCAAACAAATACAATATCAGTGTGCAAGTGGTAAATTGGCTGTGTCTAAAAATGTTCCAACTGCAAGATAATACAGGTTCTCTGTTAACTATAGGATGTTAAATTGGCAGCAAAGGCTGTAATTAATGTTGATAACACCAGATGCTAACATCTTACTATACTTTTTGTGTCTGATACAATAAAAAGGCCTAATGAATAAATAAATAAATAAAAATCCAATATAGCATTTAAGGTGATATTACATACGTCACTTGCACAATGAGATTCAGACAGACTTTATTGACATTCATATTGCCTTGGCTCAACACATTATACAATGTACTGCAGCAGACTAGAAAAAGTGGGTAGGTAGTGTTTGCACATTACCATTAACCATTTTAACAATATAGCATATAGAGTATGTATGTAGAGAACTACTGCAGGTATTAAGCAATACACAAAACCATCTGTAAAGAGACCCAGTATGACCAGAGCTAACAGTTAATCTTTTAGTACTCCGCCTCAACCTGCCACTGGCCAATTCTGTGTAGCGCTGGATTGCGCCGGTGTAGCGCTCCGAGGCAACATAAACTCTCCTGCGTTGTCGTATCCACGGTGCTCAAATCACTGGATGACCAATGGCAAATGTATCCTAATTTACTGGATTGACCTATTCTCCTAGTCTGTTAGTCTAGTGGTGTGTTTTCCTTATTATGACTGTTCCTATGGAGAGCCAGTGCAGCCGCCTAAATATTTACAGGTAAAATGTTCATTCAACTTAAAATAATCAGGCCTTTGTCACAATAAACTCCAACTGCTCACATGGGATTACCAGTCCTTCTTTCAAAACCTAACTTCATCTTGTCTAGGTTTAGCACAAAAAGCACATGTTCCAGTGCAGTGACAGGTCATGTATCCACTAATGCAGATAAAACACTCCAGACAAACAAACACAAATAGGCCTCTGTCTGACTATTATTGGCAGCCCTTGTTTATAACTGTCAGCGGTTCCCTCACTGCTCACACCGGGTGACATGAAACTTTGAAAGTGAAGCCACACAGAGGCCCATCAGCGTGTTAAATGTGTGGTGGGAACAGATTTAGACGATTTAGAGTAATGGAATAATCACTGTGAAGGAGCACGGCGGCAAGTAGTCATGCAAGACCAGTTGTTGCGACCTTGGATTTTGTCAATACAATCAGCCATCCCAATCTCATCTGAACAACAAGAGGTTTGTTGCCTTTCAGACGCCTTCAAATCAAAACCAATCTTGGCCATGATTACAACGAATAGATTTCCTGAGCAAATAAAGACAATAATGCAAAATTGAAAAGAGACAATGTGAAAATTTGGGACTTGAGAAAAAAACTCAATTTGTGTTCTTATCTAGAGAAGAGATAGTGTAACCTTTGAAGTCATTTTACAGTTTGATGCAAAGCTGCAATGTTCTGCAGATGATTATGATTTATTTTTTGTTCCTAAGGCTATGCCCATTTTGGTGGTGTTTATAGGCATATGCAGTTATTCCGTCAAAGTGGATCAGTGTTGAATGCTGCCTGACTGCTGTGTAATTGTGTTGTCACCAAGGTTTCGAGAGATCAGCCGGGAAAAGGCACATAGACGGATAGAGTGGGTGGCTACAGAGGTCAAAAGGTCAGTGCTGAAAGGTGTCGTCACCCATAGGCCCCAAATGTAGGCCTGTTTGTCTCAATTAGCAAGCACAGTGGAGGAGTGAGTTAGTATAACTGTGCAAGAAGCAGAGAGCTAGCCCCAACAGCACTCAAGAGCTATTAGCATTTAAGCTTCCATCTTATGCCTGACATACCAGATATTCCAAACCATTCTTACCCAAAAGTGTAATAAAACCTTGTTTGTTCACTGACCTTTCTCATCCTGTAGTGACACTCAAGGCACTTTAGCGTTCAGTGTCAATGCACAAGGTATGCCACTAACCTCCACCTGTGCTTTCAATAGAGGGGTTGGGTAAGACTTTTTTTTTTTTTTACGAAAGGTTCTAGTTAATAGACAGTGCACACATCCTTTTCTGTATGGAGTGCTATCAAGTTGTCAAATTATCCCTTTTTTTCAACTTAAGAGTGAAAATGTGCTTCTGACATAGTTTGTTGAACTATGAACAGGACCAGATCAGGTTTCACACTAGAAAATTCAACAAGAACAAAGTCTCATATCTCTTGCTCTCGGCAGTCACACACAGTGTCTGGTCAGGGTGGGTACTAAATTCGTTTAAAATTTAAAGTTACTTGACTCTATCTGATTGTAATTTCTTACAATCTATTGAATAAAGCATTGCATAGTGCAAAAAATGTATGTAGGACACTAAAAGGTTCCTTTAGACTCAGTCAAACAAAAGGTCAAATAATAATTAAAAAATTGTATTATAGTTTTTCTTTAGAAAGAGAACTGGCTCGACTCTTTGACCCCCTCCTGTCCTGTCCTCCTGTCTCCCCCTCGCTCTGAGCGGGATTTGTGATCTAAGATCGGTGCAGCCGTAATGCCTTTCTCAGTAGACTGACAGATGATACAGCCTGCCCTTTAGGCCCCAGTCGGAATGGCTACAGATCAATACCCAAGTTGGCTGCTTGTCAGCATTCCCATAGACTCACACACAGCACATTCACGTGCTAGTCCAGCATCAAAGACAACGTGAGCCGCCTGGCATCTACAGGACCGGGACCTGGATGTGCACACCACAGCAGGAGGTGGCATTCCCTGCATAGTTCCCAGCCGACGAGTAACAGTAAGGATAGAGCATGATGGAACAGTGGAGTCCTGCTCTGGGATTCCTTTCTGGCTCCGCCGGCTGTTTAAATGAGGGACTAACAAACCGACTGAATGACGGAACCAAGCAACAGGCAGAAGAAACAAAGGAGAGGTTAAGGAGTGTGTGATGAGAGTGTGTGTGTGGCACGACACCCACTTAACCTCGGAGAAAAACAGAGTGTGTGGCCATTTGTGACTGACACCTCATTTGTCTCTGGGCTAATAGAGGGTCTTGGTGGGTTCTGTTTGCTCTACATAATGATAACATATGTTTAATTTTATTAGGAAAAATATTCAATAGTCAGTCAACTATGAGGGCAAATAACAAAAATATATTTCATATTTCAGTCATCCTAATCAAAAAAAGATATTGATCACATCACCCAGTCCTACTGCATTGTTTTCATTTTCAGAAAATACACAACAGTAACTGTATTATTGTCATCTCCTCTTTGAAACCCAAGTGGGCCCACGGTTGAGCTGTGAAGTACATCCTAATCATAAATGTATGTAAAATATTTCAACATCAAAATGTAAAAGGTTTGGGTGAATGACTCTAGGTGACCTTGGGAGATCAGGGTTTGATTCAGGCTCGAGTCATTTGCCCAATGTAATTCCCCTCTCTCTCACCCTGTTTCCAGTCTGTCTACTCAAATAAAAAGTCAAACGTCATATGCTCAAAGGAAATCACGGGAAAATCAAAACCTATATATTTAAACATGAGATGTGTAAAACGGCTAACGGACATAATAAAAAACAGCAGCAGTCATACTCAAATTTTGGAGCTGAAGCAATCATGTAATAATTTGCTTTCTCTCGTTTTTTTTCTTTTATGGACACTGTTGTAATAAAAAGTCAACACAGCAGTGTTCCAGTCAGTTCCTAATCATCACGCTTCACTCGGGCAAAAATAAATGGAGTAATTACTGGCTGCAGAAATTACAACATTGAATGCCTCCCAAGCATCGTTCTGGTGTGCAGACATTTTTATTAGAGACGAGCCTATGAAATGCAAATATTGTGAAATATTTATCAGGTGCAACACAACCAAGAAAGTTTGTATTTATGTTTTTCATTTACATTCATCAGAGCATCACATTCCCACACGTCTCTCATGATTTTATGTTTTAGCAATCACATGAGCCTACGGAATTTGCTTTGTTGTGGCAATGCTGAGGAAGCAAATTCTGTTCAAATGGATTCTCTTCGCTCATCCTTTCTAAATATACAATTGCTTCAATATTTCAAATAGAATCAATGCATATTGACCTTTGCAAATAAACAGTGTCCACAGGAGGCACAGAGTTACTGTCGTTTTATCACGTATTGCATCACCATTTCCTGTTACATAAATAAAATGAGTTATGTATAAATAATGCAGGTGCAGATTTGACACTGAGAATAATACCCAGACCCCTCTTGCTCTCTACTCATCTGCCGACAAGCTCTCAAGCAGGCGGTAATTTATTGTCTCCCACTCCCATGGCAGAGTCAATCAATAGCCAATTAAAGACAGGCAAAGAGGGTCTCCAATGGCCGCCGGTGTACGAGGTTTGGCCCGGGAAATAAGTATGTAAATGGTTCACTACTGGAATAGCATCAGTCAGGCTCTTTCAGCATGCACAACGGGGGGGATATCAATATCAGACACTGCCCCCCAACTGTTGGCCGCAGTGGGGTTTAGTTCGACTCTCTGCACTGTGCCTCTGTTGCCCCTTTAGGTCTGAAGGAACCAATACCTCCGGCTCCAGGCTCATGAGATGTGCATCTGTCAATATGATAAATAATCCAGGCCATATCACATAGTCACACAGCAGGAAATCTTATGGAGTAGACAGTTTCTAATAATACTGCAGGGTTATGGGGTAAAAGAACAGAGCTAGAGCCAGACATGTAGAATATCAGAATCAGTTTCAAAGTTATGCAATTCACTGCAAAACAATATTTGATATGAAAAACAAATATCTGTGCTTTTATGAGAATATATCCTAAAACAGAGTCATACAGTAGTTACATTATCCCATGCACTAATCATAAAAGTATTGAACAATAAACATGGCTTGATTGTTTAAAAAGGCAGTTACTATCTGATGTTAGTGATGCACAATTAAGGCAGAAAATCAATCCATCAAGAAGATGATACAATTAGAGTCTATTGATCTCCTGAAGTAAAAAATGTCTGCGGTCCTTGACTGAGATTTAGTCAATATAAGGCTACTCACAAATAAAGAAATGACTGAGGAGCTGTGGTATACTTTGATGACTGAAATATTAATTAAAATGTTGAGTTATATTCATGCAACTCACTTCGCTCCAACACAACAAAGCACAAAGCTTTCTAAATAAAAAGCTAGAAGAAACAGTCTTCTTCTACTGTTTATTACAACAGTGTACAGCTATACCTCTAGCCTCTTTAACTCTTATTTCCATTTTACTTTCATTACAAGTTTCAAAAATTTGTTTTAAATATCACATATCTAAAATAGAAACACAACTTCAATTTCAATTTTTCCCCTTACCCCTTACTCCTTAACCCTTGTTTTTGCACATTCACGAGAGACTAGGTGGTGTCCCAGTACTCATTTGGATCATGGTGAAGGGCCAAGGGGAAGAGCTGTACACCCCTCCAGACACAGATTTTCAAGGACCACACTTGGAACAAAGGAATAAGATAAATTCCCAGCATGCAGTGCCTTCACCTGCATCACGGCTGCGATAGAAGTGCAAAAATGTTACAAATTAAAAAAAAAAAAAAAAAGATTTTAAATCACAACAGTCCTATTTTATGTTCCTTTGATCTTGAAGTTGAAAACTTGAAAACTAAACTGAAAACTAGAAAACTAATCTGTTTTCTCCTCGGAAAGTTATTAAAAAAGTGTTGTTTGCTAACGTTAGCGTCACAATGACAGGTAAATTGACAAATGAACAGTCCTTTTTGTTTTTGTGGTTGCAACAACATCCTTCAGTGTCTTGTGTTTGTGGACAGCGACGGAGGAAACAGCAGCTGATACTGTTCAGAGAAAGACTCAAGGCAAAATAAACACAATAATCTGTTTATAAACTGTATAATGATGACGGATGTATTATTAGTCATTGTAATCTTTTATGGATTCAAATATACATCAAGCTACATGCAATTATTTAGGCCTATAGCCTATATTATAAAGACATGTATATGTTATGATATATTTTAAATGACCATATATTATTATCTTATTATACAGAGGCAAGAAAAAGTATGTAAACCTTTTGGAATTTCCTGGTTTTCTGAATAAATGTCCTAAAATGTGATCTGATCTTCATCTAAGTCATGGGTATTCACAAACATAATGTATCTAAAAATAATTACACTAAAAATGTTCTGATCTTTCATGTCTTTTTTGAACACACTCATTCAACATTCAAAATGGCAGTGGAAAAAGTAAGTGAACTCTTGAGTTAATGACTTCAAAAAAGCTAATGGAGTCACGTTTTAGCACACCTGGCGTCTCATTTAGATAATATGTTTGGAAGTGTGGACTACAGCTACTTTTTTCTGATAAAAACCCTTTTGGAGTTTGCTCTGCAGAAACATGCTTATATGTGCCATGCCTCGCCAAAAAGAGCTTTCAGAGAAGCTACAATCAAGAATTGTTGCTTTATATAAAGCTGGAAAGGGTTAAAAAAGTTATTTCAAAGACTTTATAAATCCCCCAGTCCACAGTTAGGCAAACAATCTACAAAAGGAGTCGCTTTGGGACTGTTGCTACTCGACCAAGAAGTGGGCGCCCCTTTAAAATGACACCAAGAGCACAACAAAGACTCATCAGTGAGGTAAAGAAACAGCCCCGAATGAGAGTCAAAGATTTGAAGGCATCATTGGGACTTGCTAACTTGTCTGTTCATGAGTCTACAATACGTAAAACACTGAACAAGCAGTGAACCCACGCCCGGGGTTCACCACACCCCGGGTGTTGGAGGAACCCGGGTTAAACTCCAACACATGGCAGCTAAGATGGGGGGCTATAAGCAAACCCACACCACCCCACTGCCTCTCACTATGGGCAACTCCAGAGTAGTAGAGAGACCAGAGTGTGGCTCCAGAGCACAAGCTGTGCATGAAAGTGAGCCTGACTAGCTCTAGTTGGTATCTCTCAACCTCCCGCACAAGCTCAGGCCAGCGAGGGGATGTTCCTGGTACCTAAAGCCAGTTTCTGTGTCACCCGTTTGGGCTGAGCCCAGCCAAGCTTAATGGGAAGAGGTCCAGCCACCAGGCACTTGTATGTGAGCACCAACCCCGAGCCTGGCTCAAGAGTAAGGCCCCGGCTTCGCCATGCCGTGCAATGGCTCAGTATGGTATTATTGCATTATAAATGTGTTAATATAAAAATAGCTAATTTGCAGATTTATTGATAATTAATATAACAACTCTTGAGGAATAGGGCACAATAAGGCACAATTGGGCACAATAGGCTCAAATGAAGTGTAATTTATATATAGACAGTTCTAAATTGCAATATAGGGCTATGTATATTTGTACATAAGCATAAAGCTAGACTGACTATACTTTTTTATACAATAGATATAGTTTTAAATGCTCACCTTATCTTACAGGGATCATTGAGACTACCTGCAGACCCAAGTTATGTACAACAAGAAACTTCAGAACTATGTGTGAAGGCAGCATGACTCTCCAATGCATGAGCAAGTGTAAAGCAGCGTTGTTTATTTTTGCACGCTGCATACAAATGTATACCTCAGTAGACTCCCTGCTAACTTTAAAGCCATCTGCATGAGTCACTTAAATTTCTGGCCTACAGAAATGTTTTACATACAAAACCTTGACCCCTCAAAGTCCAAACCCCTGTGAATAATCCCCTGCAGTGGAACTTTACACCTCCACGCTGGCCTCTTGAACGCTCATCCTCTTACATGAATAGCATCGCGGCTTCACTCTCTCTCTCTACATTCCTCCTTGTGCAGGTCGTGCCACCACAGGCGCCGTCGATGGGCCTGACAGTTTGGCCCTGCTTTGATCTCAAGGCACAGGTTATCTATTGCACGGCTAATTTTAGTTAGAACTCTTAAGCCTCATTTTGCTTTGAAGACTTGTGTGTGTGGTTATCTTTTAGTGAAGGGCTTTAGCTTTAACATCTAAAGCGTGTCTCCCCTAATGTGGACAAGATTATCCACCTCACTACATTTGTATCTTAATTAGGGCTACTCACAGCGGAAACTGACAGTACAAAGGAACATTTAAGGCATTTCCATTGTCAAAAATGGTATGAGGTCCCAAAAAAGAATACCACTGTTAAGTCTCTGAAGTCTGTTGATTAGGTGACAAAGAATCCTCACACAGTAGAAATTAAAACTAAATGGAAAAAACAAGAATGCAACATTTTCTGACAGAAGCATGTCTTGTTCTTTTGATAAACAGAATCGAGTGAGAACAAAAAATGTGAATTGGTCTGATTCTATGTTTGAAGCTGGACATCAGTCAGATACCAGTATAAGCATTATAAGCAGACACCTCCAGCCTCTCACATCACAATGTACAATAACGCTAATCCAAATCGTTTTCTTCTTTTTGCCTTATTCACACAATTTTTATGAATATACTCAGCGATATTCTTAAAATGTACCATGTGTATGAATGAATTATATTACACGGCAACCAACCTTTTTGTGGACTGTTAAAGCTCACATTTGCAGACTAATTAGGGGCTTTCAAGAGTCTTTCTAGTGTTAGCTTCTGTTCTTAGTGCTAATACAGAGTTAATTTTGCATACTATACTCCTTAAACACATTTTCATTAATAAATGAAAACTTGACTTGCTTGGTTTAGATTAAATCCGTATGCAAGGAACTTCTAACTTTATTTTAATCAAACATCTATTTTCAATCTTTTGGTGTTACTATCCACACTATCAGTAGTTATATAGTAAGATGGACAAGATTACCCACCTGTCAACAACTCTATCCTAATCACCACTGGGATCATGCAGGGGGAAATTAAGAAACATTTGATTTCTTGTGAGTAAAGTACTTTTTCGTAAGAGAGTAACTGGAGTGATGCACAAAAGATGTTGGAAGATGAGCGCAGACAAATCCCCCTGGGTAATTAGAAGCTCTCTGTTTCATTTTGCATTGACGCTAACAGATTGTGTTAGCAGATGGAGACAGGGTGTGGCAGCTGACAACACAAACCATACCTTTTCTGGGAGAATGAGGATGGTGAAGAAAGGCAGTGTGCTGCTTAAAGTTCGTGAGGTCAAATGTCTGCAAAACAGAAAAAAAAAGTTTTATATTGGCCAAGAAGGAAAATATTTCTTTACTTTATTTACACATCTGTTTATTAAAGCCGACAGCCACTAAGCAGTGGCTTACAAGCTTGTATTCCACCCTTGACTTCAGCAGTGAGTTATAACATCCTATAGGGAAAGGGCTTATTCAAACAATAAAACCGCAAATATAAAACTCTGGTTTAGCCTGCAGTCTCTATAAAATTTTGAAGAGCATCAATAGCACAACCTCGGGCTGAGAGTATTTTGAACAGGTTACGTAGCAGAACACTAAAGTTG
Organism: Neodontobutis hainanensis; assembly: GCA_024349245.1. NCBI lineage: Eukaryota > Metazoa > Chordata > Actinopteri > Gobiiformes > Odontobutidae > Neodontobutis > Neodontobutis hainanensis. The sequence continues at coordinate 7,823,864 of JALDNG010000015.1, forward strand.
TCTCTGGGTGATTTTACAGAGTCCTCAGCCAGCTGGACACGGGGGCCCTCAGGACAATAAAGCCCTCCAAGTGTAAACTCATATCCTCATACTGGCAAAGTCAAGAGAAGTGTCCTGGAGCAAGTGCGTGTCAGTTTTGCAGTTAGAGAGTGGCTAAGAGGCTGAAACCTCAAACAACCCAGAAACTGCTGAATAATGTTCAAATGGGTTAGAGACAAAACAATTTTGAACACCTTTTGAAGTGGGCTGTGAATTCCCTATATTTTTTTTATTTGTATTTACAGGTTGTTGGCAGCTTGGTGCCTCACCAGGCAGACTGCATATTACTTTAAATGGCTGTCACTACTCTTGATATCAATCAAGACATTTATTAAATCAAAAATCAAAATATACTCTACACCAATCCTAGCCACATTTCTGCTATGACATCCTGCACACAATCTATTTCTGTTTATGCTGGTCAAAGTTGTCTAATCTCCTCAAACTTAGCTCCTGGGGAATGTCAGTATAGACAAAAAACATTTCTCATGGGCTAGGATCTAGGCCAGTTCTTTGATATAGTTAAATTGCACTACATACAACTACATTTTTTTCTTAGCTGTCCATATTTCTAACGTGCAAAATGTATTGTTGCATAAACAGTACTTTCAACATACCATTGGCCAATGAACATTCTTGTATCACCTGCAGTGGATAGTTACATGGTAGGACAAATAATAAAACACTTATACACAAAAATAATAAATCTTGCCATAAGCGTGATGTCCAGCATTATGTTGCAGACTGCCGTTTACATCCACTGAGTGTTTAGCAGCACCTTTTGTTGATAAGAAGAGGGTTAACTACAAGGAAAATTTGTTAGTAAGCTGGAACTGTTGCCAGACAACAGGTGCTGCGGCGAGGCCAACCATTTATGGTAAATGGTGTGCATTTATACAGCGCTTTTTGTACCCTTCTCAGGCATTGAAAGCACTTTACATGGTGCTTCCATTCACACACATTCACACCTGGGGCAGACAGAAAGGGGGGCTGCCATACACAAGGCACTCACAGGCTTCTCCGACCACCAGACTCACCTCTACAGTCACACACATTCACACCTGAGCTGTGGCACTGGAGGCAAGGTGGGTTATGTGTCTTTGCCAAGCACACAACAGTATTACCCGGAGAGAGCGAGAATCAAACCGCCAGCCTTCCAGGTTATAGGACGACCGTTCAACGACCTGAGCCACAACAAGCATTTGTTGCTAGCTAACAACTAGTGCTAAGGTGGAGAGATGGAAGTGAAAGCTGCATCAGATCAACTAGAGAAGGTTTAAGACCACTGCTGAGACCTCTGAGACATGGAATCAAGGAGGGTTGGGTTGCGTCACCAATAGAAAGTGACAGTAGGGGGAGTGTCACATTTAAATGTTGACAGCTGAGCAGGGAGTGGATTTTTTAGCATCATATCAAACAGTAGCTTTCTTAGGAAAAACATATTTTAGACCAAAGGCCATAAAATCCAGACCTGACATGTCAGGCTGCAACAACATGCTTACGCAGATGAAAGTTGGATCCCCTCAAACAAAAGTGGATAGAAGACATTGAAGTGGAGATTTAAAGAGATATTGTAATAATCACAGTGTCAAGAAATAGCTCATAATATTTTATAATTGCAGTGGCTATGGAAAATAAACAGAGGTGTTTTGTCTTGTTTGAATTTCCAGCTTCATAATAAACACTGGCTTTCTTGGCATAAAAAAATATAATAATCAATGACAATATGAAGATTAGATGTATTAGATGTACACCTGACATCACATATGCAATTTCCCTTTATTTATTCTCCCTGTTTGTCATAAAACAAACTGTAGTTTTGCGAGCTGAAAACGCACTTGCCGAGTTTGTACACGGGATATCAAAGCTCTAGCGCTTCCTCTCCAACATGAGTGATGATTGAGCGCAAGTATCCTCAGATGAGAGGAGCAGGAGGTGTCTACCAACTGATTTAGCGCCACAATCTCACACAAGTGGGGTCACTTTTCTCACTGCCACACAATGAGTTACAAGAGCACAACCGTATCTTTCATTTCTATTTTATTGTGAGGAATGGTGTCTTAAGTTTTACCAAGCTGAAGGGCAAGAAACATAGATAAAGCAGCCATTTGCACACATCAATGCCAAGTTATCCTCAAGGCTATAATTAGTAGTTCTATATGGCTTAAATTTGATACATCTTAGGGTTTTGTTGAAATGTTTATTTATGCACAATGCTTGGCACTAGGATACAAGGCAAAATCAATGTTCTTCTTGATCAATATAGAGTACTGCGTACACATTATTATATATACACCAGTCAAATGTGCAACTTTCTATAAATGATTTTTCTGACAATTTCAAAAGTGTACAAAGCAAGGACAAGACTGAATAGCTGGCTTAAGGTTTGATTTAGTTTTTTATGAAAAAGATGAGACATAAAATAGGCTAAGGTTAGACGGCTGGTGAAAAACGCTGTGATGCTCAGTGGGTGGGTGCAAAAGAGAAGGGGCAGAGGTGGGAAAATTAACACAGGAAATGTGTCTTTAAGTGTGAGAGAAAAGGTGATGACTCAACCATAAAGACATGGAGAGGTAACAGGACAAGTGACAAAAAAATTATGGTATAATAGATTTGAAAAAAGACAAGTGCTCGGCTGAACCCAATAATGCAGCAAACAGTGACACAGGCTGCAGAACAAGAAGAAATAATGAGGACCCTACTGGCATAGGGCACAAGTTCAACAGTCTTACTGTCTCGATCAACAACTATGTGTTGGAGCACGGCACCACTGTGAGTAACTTCATCATTTGTCATTTTTGACCCCACACTATCTCTGCAGCAGCACATTAATGAGGTCACTAAATTGGGCTTTTTTTTCACCTCATCACCTGGTATACTCCAGCTCGTACCCTTCGCTCTTCGCTGGCCTCCTTCAACTTCCTCGAATAAAGAGTCTGCTGGCTACAGAGCCTTTTCTTATAGAGCCCCATTTTTGTGGAATGGGCTCCCGGTGGAAGTGCGGCGATCTGACTCTGTTGAGATTTTTAAAAGCAAACTCAAAACATACTTATTTCACCAAATGTATGGACACTGATTGATCATAGGGTTAGGTTTACACTGGTTGTAGCTGTAGGTACACACTCAACCACTCATATTATTATTACATCTGCCTATTTTCAGTAGTATTTAGCACTTTTGTTTTTCTCCTTTCTACCTCCTCCTAGGGTGGACGCAAACCTCCGATCTGCTGGGTGATGTGTATATACATTTTTTTTGTGTATAAGTAATTTTTGTGAATCTGATGATGCCCTTAATGTCTGCTGGCGTCACACAGCCTGTAAAACAACATCATTAAAATACAATTGTTTAGTGCTTTTTGAAAAACATTTTCTATAATAATAATTTATAGTGGCTCAGGTCAATGTAGCAGACTGTAACATATTAACCTAATTTATCACAGCAAAATGCAACATTCCAACATTTTAACCTATTTCTGGTTATTTTTTTATATCCTTTATTTAACAATGTGAAACCACATTGAGATTAAAAATCTCTTTTCCGAGAGTGACCTGGCCAAGACAACAGCATTACACAATGTTTCAGACAAATACAAACATTAACAAAAAACACAAATAATATTTACAATCAAAAGTTATTAAATCAAAGTCAATGTGTGCAGGTTTAAAAACAAAACATTCTGTTTCTTAAAGCGGAGAAACTTAGTCTATGGTGGGCTGCCAAAAATCTCTTTAATCAATGGAAAACACTGATATGAGTATGGGGACTGAAACATGAGCGTGTCTATTGATGACAGTATAGTGTCATAGTATGTTTCACATTGCTGTTGGGCTGCTGAAACACTTTAATACGCTTTACTTTTTACAGTTGAGAGCATTTTGGTTCTGGCACAAGGTTCACAGCAGATGACTTTATTCTGTGCATCTTAGACCGTTCCAGCTGCTCAAAGTTTACCTCTTAGCCTTTCTCATCATCTCTCCATCACTTAGTTTGTTGGCAGGGAGCACATGGACCTTCACTGACCTCATATTTCAACATAGGAGCTTAGCAAGGACAAGGAATAAACTGTCTTCTTGCAGTGCAGCAAGTGTTACCTGCAATATTATTACACTGCAGGAAATAGGAATCCTTTAAAAATGCACTTAACACTAAAAAAGTAATAACAACCTGAATAATATTTTCTAGCCTACAATGAGCACAATTTATTGCAAATGTCTGTAAATCACAAAGCACATTTGCAGACATTTATTTTCTTTGCACAGAAATATTATTTCCGCAGTAAGTCACGCTCAATGAGATGGATGTGAGTTTCTGGTCATCAGGCCGCGAACAACACAGATGTAACTGTGTAAATCTATTCAGCTAGTAATGTTGCTGAAGCTATAAACAGACTGTAAATCGGCCTGCGATGTGATCGCTCACTCATGCGGGCTATATTTGCCATCTGTGGCCCTTAACCTCATTTGTGTCAGTATACAGCATGAGAAGCATGTACAAATGAATGTGCTGCAATGTGTGTTTCTGGGAGATCCTGCAGGAGCCATGATGATAGCTAGTTATCATGAGAGACATTCAAGACACAGGGAGCCACACTGGACACTGAGCCTTGTGTGTTTGCATTTTAACATTCAGACACAATTACTCATGCTCCTATGGGAAAAAAGAGCAGGCCTTAGTAGTCCAAAATCACTGTCAAGGCTGGGAAAAATACTGAGTGTAAAAGATTTCAAGGGATCACTTTAGTGTGAGACAGTGGCATACTCTAGTAGTTTTTCTTTCAAAACAGAGAGGTGAGAAAAACAAGCTTGTTTTAATAAGAGCAAAGGGGGAGATGTGTTGAAAAGCCACAACTGTGCTGTGTGTGGTAATGGGCTTCCATTTGTCTCATGGTAAAGAGCAGAGCCCTGCAGCTGCTGCGGTTCCACACAGCTGTGAATGAAGCAGTGTCAGCCAGCGCTGGCATCTACCAGGACTCAGCTGAACGCCTGGCATTAGTGGAAGACGAGGGATTCACCGTGAACACAAGCTGCCAACTGCAAACTCATGTGGATGTCAGAACTCTCAGATACACTCAAGAAGAAAAAACTTCTTAAATAACCTTTACCTACAAGTGTGAGCTTCTGACATGCTCCTTTGGTCATCTCCATACTAAAATAATTTGGATTTGTGAAAGAATCCACATATTTTTGAAAGTTATATTTTGTGGCTGGTTTCATACACACATCTGCAAACTTACTGAGCTTTATTGCAAAAATGATAGACACATGACCCTATATTACCAATTGACATACAGTGAAAAATTGGTTTTACAACTATTTTCACGCAATCTTCAGCATTTATCAATATAAACATGGGAGCACGGTAGGCTCAAATCCCACACCAGGTCAGGAGGTGGTGTAAAAAAGGTTAAAGTCAGTACCGAGCTGAGCAGCAAAGTCATTATTTAGAACTAACGATGCATTGTTACTTTAAAAAACATTCTATATTACAGCCCTCTGTAACAATATTTTAGTATTTTATATACTTTTAGGGTCATGCGCAGCACAAGCTTTTAGATGTATTAGCAATACTGTCTATAACACAGCAATCTGTTTATTTTGTCTTTTATCAGAGGATTTACTTGTCATTGAAGTAAAGCACCCACGAGATGTTATTAGACAACTCTGAGAAAGATAGGTTTGACTTTTAATTAATTTAAGGCAAGGACAGGTCCCCATCTTCAGTGTTACAGGGTCTGTCAGTGTGCTATGAAATCTATCCTGAGTGCTCAAACACAACATTAAAAGCAGACAACGGCCAATATCCAACACATCTTGGCCTGTCTCGCTAAACTCCTCTCAGACACTGGGTTTCACCAAAGCTGGGTGCGGGAGCTCAAAGATGAGCACCAACTTGATATGGAGTCTTTAGCTCTCGCTGTGGCTAAAGACTGAACCCACTGCAGCGACCCACTTGCATGTGGGCTGGAGGTTCACTTTGTAACGGACCTGTCGATATTTTCTTTTTTCTTCTTATGGAAAACATTCCAAAAGGGCAAAAAAAATACAAAAACATTATTCACTATAAGTATTTGACAAATATCGAAGTGAAGGACCCTGTTTTGGATTATATTTTGCCATCCAAGATTTAACACCCTGTGAGGATTATGAACATGCCTCTAAGAGCGTTCCATCTATTCCACACTCATAGACAGAGCCGCAACGACACAATGCTAAATCTGTAGCCTGCACTTTGAATTAAGCCAGTGAAATTTGGTTGACAGTAAGCCCAATGAGTCTTGAACGTTCAGGTGAAGTTAAGGTTATCGATCTTTTTTGTTTGGTGAATGGGTCTAGTGATTCTCCTGCATGGATGTGAGTAAGCGGCAAGGTGTGAGTGAAAACAACAGCGTTGGCTCATAGTGCTGAGTCGGCTTTGGTACCGCAGCCCTAAGGCTAATCCAAAACACCATCAGCGATATAAATGACTTCCTCCTCGGCTCACATCCATCCCTCCTCTCTCACAGATGTCCTTCCACATCTGTCTGTTCGTATCAATGTCCTGCTGCTGTTATTCCCTCCTTGTATCCTCTTTCTTAGGACACACCTCTGCTCCTAAAAGCTGTTCCATATCAACCCTACCATCACTACATCCACAAATTATGCATGTTCTTAAATTGGACAGTAATGAAAATGGACATCCGGCTAGTGTTGCAGTGCAGCGTTGAAGGGCATCTTTTTAACAAGGCCAATTTCTTTGTGATGATGAAATTTCACATTATGTACTACATTATTAGGCACTGGAGGTGGACATAGTACTGGTGATATTCACTTTTGAAGGTGTACAGATGCCATTTTTTCTTTTTGTTTTTGGAAAGGTTTTGCTCAGTTGCAAATGAATTGTATGAAAATTAAACAAAACTTAAAACAATGATTAAAAATGTAACTCAAAAATTTTGGCAAAATTATTTTGCAACTCTGTTGAGGCTAGGGTTCAACAATCTCCAGAATAGTTATGGTTGTTAAATACTGACGTGACCATATGACTTTAGGGTTACACAATATTAGAAAAACATGCAATATGCAGTCACTGTTTTGCAACAATATGACCTGCAATATTTGAATGCTCTTTGAGATGTTAAAAAGTGAAACTGACTGAAAATAAAAAAAAGCTCTGGACTAACTTCCACTTGTTAAATCAATATTAAAGACTAAAGCAGGGTTAAACCAGAACTAAATGTAGGAACTAAATGAGGACTTTATTTTATTTAAATGTATTTAGGAATATGTTTGGATAATGATTTTGCCAAGGAAAAATGAAATACTCATAACACAGAAGGTCTGGTATTGTGACTTGTTATTACAGCAACAATGAATATGTGCTATATTGTACAACCCGGCTTGTTATGTCTGAATCTGCACTTGGGCATAATAAAAGTTTTTAGAAGTACAGGGCTCCAACCTTTACTGGCTTTTTAAACTTGATGTAGCCTAATGTGGGATTAGATATGATTATTCTAGTCTTTTTTAATAAACACACTGTTGATATGAAAAAGGTTAAGGATCATCTATTATATTACATTCTGTGGAATTAAAGTGGTTAATGAAGTCGGACCGCTTGATGTTTGATTCACTTTTTTTACTTGCTTCTTCTGGCACTATAGCCGAAGTTATTCACGAGATTCTAAATGGAATTAATATATTTACTTTTCCCATGTCCATTTCAGAATGTTGTCATATAACATATAAAAATGCTTGTAAACAAACTAGGTGCTGCAGAAGGCTATTTACATTCCAAAATCTTGACAGCTGCAGCAGTAAATTAAACTTGTTTAAGCCTTTACATAGTCTTGTGCTTTAGTTTCATGCATATTGGCCACTTTACACTGTCGCTCGCCGTAGGACCCACCGTCGAGGGGCATGACGCCTCCGTGTAGGAATGCTGGAAAGGAGTCAAAACAGATCCTCTTCCGAGAGGCTTACAAGCTGTGTAGATTCTCGAGGAAGTGTAGATTCATGCCACACATGCACTTCCATGGACAGTGTGTAACAGCCGGCAGGGGAACCTCTGAATGACAGCCAGCTTAACTTTCCTTAACGCCAATACAATCCCAGCCCAACTGCTTCCATCAGAATATCCATGACTATGGCACAAGTACTTATCCCGGAGAACTGCTGTGTAATTTGAGACTGGGCATGGGCTTGATTGCAGGCTGATGTGTGTGGAAATTAAGATGGAAGAAAAGGGGTTTGCAGGAGGGGACTACAGTAGACTGTGGCAGGGGGCCAAACTGTGTGGCATTGCTGTGTGATGAGATACACGGCTCGAGGTTCCTGCACAGGCAGAATTACAGGGGGTGAAAAATGCTGTCAGCATAGCACCAGAACAGAGATTTTCAGTTGGACTGGAAGTTGAGTTTTAGGCTGTCAAAGTGATTGTAATAATGGGCTTGTTTCCGTTTAGCTTGTTGCTGACTGAAGGGAGCAATTATTCAACAGCTCATTAATTTGCCATGAAGCAAACTTTATCCAGTGTGTTATACACAGAGGTGACAATCTGTAAGAAACGTTTCTATTGCTTTCCCACTAAAAAGCTTTATTAATTACATGTTTGTTTGTTTTTTAAATGCAAGCCCACTAGCTCTTGACACCAATGCTAGTGCCAGCACACCAATCGTTAGCAGACAAGCTTCCTTCCTTTGGTGTGATCTATAGATCACACCATATTTATTTTGTACATATTGCATGTTTTTGTTATTCTGAATTCATGGTTAGGTTGCCGTGGACTGTGTCTTAGGTTTTGTTGTGCTTTAGTATTAGTCATTCATCAGTCAGCTTGTCTGGGATTATCTATTTTTTCTTACAGTATCCTTTTTTTTTTTAGTACACACAGAATAAAGCTGCACAACCAGATTTTACCATCCATTCCTCAGCCCCATCACTCATCTGTAACAACTGCGTAGTAACATTTTCTGTTTCTTTTATAATAAAAAAATGGTAAAACTTTATTTTGTTGTTGTATTTTGCAGAATAACCCATTTTCTGGTTTAGTTGTTGACATTAATGTTGACCAACAGGAGTGGTCCTTATTACTGGAAACATGCTGTGATTGGCCAAAAAAAATTCCCTCTTGGGCTTATTATTCTCATCTATTAAAATCCTTAGTTATAAAGCCCAGATAATGTCTTGAGGTCTCATTTTTTCACAGATTCCTGTTACAATAAGCTGTAGATGATTAAACTGTCAAACTAAATGCAAGAGTTAAAAAAAGGTAACATTTAAATTAATACATTTTGACATTTTGACTAGGCAGAACACAGCATCATTCTAACATCTTGTGTGTCAATTGTTTTTGCTTACCAATATTATTTATTTTTTGCTGCTTTGCTTTATGCACACTTACAACAACTGTCCAAACCAGACAAGCCCCCAAATTACAAAGCCTGACACTGCATTCAAAGCCCACTCTGCACCACACAAAAACGCTGATAGAGTGGGTGCAGGGGTCAGTGTTGTGCCAAGGTTCATTCTGTAGCAAAGGAAGAGTTATGACGGCTGTGCCCTGTCTCATCAGCCGGCCTGTCAGCTCACGCAGCATCATTTATGTGGGAAAGGCTGGCTGTCAAACACATAGCGGCATTGGTGGGCAAATCAGCACCACAAATGCAATATGTTTCAAAGAGCCAGCGCTAGAATGAGCACTAAATTGGACTGATATGAAGTATGGGATGAGTGACATAATAATAAAGCTGCGCACAGCAATATTCATGTTGTCAGGATTTTATCGGTATGTGAAGTGTGTGGGAATGTATGCATACTTGGGAAATGCTAAATAACTCAAGATGGTGGTAAGCAAAAGGAAATCAGAATGAACATGAGCCAATTGAAGGATTCAAAGATAAGACATCTGCAATAGTTCTTTAGAAATCCAACCATTTTCCCAAACCAGTGTGTCTGTATTAGCTTCATATTAGTGTAGTTTTCACATAATTTCTATATATAGTACAGTTTACAATAAACTCACTGTTGCAAACTTGAATAATTAAAAAGTGATCAGATGAAGAGATTTTTTTATTGAAACATCATTATACAGCACTGGGAAGAAAACAGCAACAAAATGTGTTTGTATTGCACATTCATGAACAGAAACTCTATACCTGTTTGATTTTCAGCTCGGTCCCAAGTTCTGGGGCATGTCATGCAACCTCACATTTGTGTGACAGTGTTCGCAATGTAGGCAAACAAGGGTCATACTCTATTGAAAATTACCTGTACAAAAGCAATGAGCCTATTTAGAAAAAAAAACAGAGCTTTGTAAAATTAAAACTAAATAGCATAAATCAATACAGCAAAGAAAGAATTAGTCTGGTCCATGTCAATCCAAGTTTAATTTCCAGGGGGCAGGACATACGGATACTGATAAACAATCAGTGAAACTAAGACCTGAACATAAGCAACTAACAACAAGACTAGAGCTTCACTTCTTTATGAGTCATGGCATAAAGCCCGCCCCATTCTACATAAACAACTATAATTGCTCCGGTGGTAACACAGTTTGCACTTTGAAAATAAAACTTGCCATTAATAAGACCCTTTCTGCTGTCCATGTCTACTTCGTGAATGTATGCTAACTTAATGCTGCGCTCTGTTTTCTCAAGCTACGGAGGGCAAAAAGTATTTTTTTTTTAAGCGCAATCAACTAGCGTTAGAAGTAATAGTGATGTTAAAAGTAATTATTACCACAATAAATTTGACAGCCCTATTATAAACATATGCCTGATGTATGATAAGGGTCATGTATATTTTTTCTGTTTGGTAACTTACAGCTCAATAAAAGAGGATTTAAAGAGCTCAATGACAGTTTTTAATCTTTGCACATGCATTATCCTTTTCTCACCTTTTCCTGGTGGACAGAACAAACTCATGACATTAGTCTCATCCAAAGCAAAACGATGTTCAGATTCCTTCTAGTTGCTTTCTTTGAAGTCTTCATATTGATGTTACAATTGGACTTCCAAGAAGATATAACAATATTGTATTTATGCAATGACACCTCACTGTAGCAACATATCCTCAGGTCATGGCATTGAATAAAACAGTCCTCAGAAAACAGTGCTATTTACAATAGCTATAACTCATTTTAAGTGGATTTAGATTTACCAGTCAACTCTGTAGCACGCCACACAGATTAATGTTTACTGAGAAGCATGTGGCAGACAAGAAGACACTGTACAAAGCCCTTCAGGCAGCCTTGTTGTGATTATCGACAATTAGTCTCTCATTGAGAAAACAACGGCAGACAAACGTCCAAACATTAAGACAGGCCTGTAAAGCCTGCAGCAAGGTTCTGTTTTGACATCATGAAGGGAAGAGCTGCACCGGTGCCAAATGCTGCCCATTTGCCTTTTCACTGACACTTAAGAGGCTGTACACAATGGGATCAAGTTTATTTCCCAAACTGTCGGAGGCTGACAACAATATATTTTAAGGTTCAGCTAAATGCTGAGCTTGTGTTTTGAGGGCTTTTTGTTTTATATTGCGTTATGTTTCATCCTACATTATTAAAAGTCTAATACTGCAATATTGGTTAAAATGGTTATTGGTTATTGGTTAGATGTGAAATTAGGTCTGCGTGATCAGGAATACATGTGATACGTGAAAACTGTAATAATGGTAATAATGGTATGACTTGCAAAATCTAAGTAAAGGTTTACATTAACGTTTAACTTTTCCATTTTGTTGCAAACACAATGTGATTTAAGGGTTTCATTGAAATATGTTGAAGTGAAAAGTTTTTATTTTTTGTGTAAATATCTGTTATCTTGCAATATGGATATTATAATTATTATTTTGCAATAAAGATACATTTGCAATATTTTACAAAACCTTAGCTGGATTTTTATCTTAATGCACACCGCATTTATAAATCATAAAACAAGTGTATGTGGGATAAATATGTGATTAGTGCTGCTATTAATGTCAGTGTGAGTGACTCTGAGATAGCAGATCTAAATTTACTGAATATCAGACTGGCTTTGACATTGGCTTTGGAGAATAAAATATACATTTATGTTGGAGAATGGAGAAAAAGAAACTACTAAGGAGGGTCATAATTTGGTTTACAAATTTTGGGCTTTTCTCTACAGACAGGCAAAAATCAGACATGGACCAGTCAGAACAAACTGGAAGTTGTTGCCTGAGGAGCCCACAAAAGCACTTCAACAGAACTCAAATCTTGAAAAAGGAATGAGGTTGGGGCTCTTGGTGGTTCAGTTAAAGGTTTGAATCTGGTTCAGGTACCTCAACTGGCTTTCTTTCTCTCAGTTTGGAGTCAAACTCTACTGTTCCTTCAATAAAAGCAGAAAGGCTAAAAAATAATGTAAAAAGTCAAGTTTTAAGAGAAAAGACTGGCAAAGCAATTGTGAAAGTTAGGGGTGACTCAGACAATACAATACCATTTCTGATACACTACAATCATTTTACTATGCAACAATTTTACAGATATTAATAAAATAACAGTGTCAGTATCACTATAAATGTATCACAAAAGGAATACAATAACATTACATACAATATACTGTCCCACATTAAGTGAAGGTAGTACCAATGAACCTCTCTTAAATACAGTCACTATCAACAGTCCACATCAAAGCAAATCATATTTTGAATAAAAATATAACAATTATATAAGGAAAATATATTGCCTCATGAAGTGAGATATGAGATATAACAAACTGCATTATGAGCCTTAGAAAACATAACAGTAAGTTTGTTTGATGTGGTATAAAATATGTAAAAAGAGTCTGATGTATATTTATAATCTTGTGAATGTTTTGTCCTGTGTTCAGAAAGTTCATCAATGTTTTCTTATTCCTCAAGTCTCTAAGTAAAACGAGTGTATGCGTGGGTGTCAAACAAACAGATGGGACTGTGTGGAGGGATGCTGAATGTAAAGTAAATGCAAAATAAATCACACTGAAACAGACTAACTCAATAAAGTCATTACATGGAGAATAAACCCCACCATCAAATCAATATGAATTATTCCATTTTTCCATTTAGTGGCGCCATTTGTATGTGACACATGCACACAGCACATGATGCATATACATTTCTGCAACATGGATAATAAAATATGCAGGTTTTTGTACAACCACTTTGAGAAATTGCAACAGCATTACAAATGTATTATAATTGCAGCCCTGCTCTCCAATAACAAGACTGCAGGCATAATGCAGCCATTTATCTATGTTAACTTGCCAGGCAGTGCAAATAATATCAAGTTATGCTTTTACTGACAAATACCAACTCATTACATCACATGTAAGCATTCCTCACAGCCACGTTAGCACACAACATAATAAATATACTCCTCGCTGCTTTTTATTAAACACCCGGGTATAATATAGTTTCTACAAGAAAACAAAAACTGTTTCAATAACTCCATCATGGCCCTCATTGAAAACACAGGAAGGAGTAGAGAGGTAAACATTCTTAGTTACGGCTCATTGTTAGTTTCAATATTTGGGCAGTGGTGGCATCTGTGTCCCACATCACAATGCACTGCAAGCTTGATCACTGTTGCCTGTTTACATACATTAAACTCATTCCCAGACAAACTCTCAACAGATCAATGGAAATCACCAGACTGTGTCCAACTATGCATAGAAAATATCACCTCTGGACAAAGAGGTGTGTGTTTTGACTGTGTGGAGGCAGAGCAAAAGATACAGTAGCCAAAACTATTGAGCCAAGTTCAGAGAAATTGATAAGCGTGTTCTGAAATCCCACCATGAATCCCAATCCCATAATATATTTGATGTCTGTATTCAAACTGATGATGTATACTTTTTTTCTTTTTAGGCATAAGGTTGGGTAGTGGATGGGCCATTCAACATTTAGGTATTAATCAAGTTCATCAATGCATAATGAACAAATCAATGAAACATCTTGCACACTTACTGGAACATAACCAACTTAACACTGTTGCGTCACCCGCCAAAGTGTCAAAATAAGCTTCAAAATAAAGGCTAACTAAAAACTTAGCCGTGATTGCTCATTGCACCCAGGACCTCAGTGAATGTTGCACTATGGACAATGAGAAGTTAATTCTTGAGTGGGAGAAATGTAATTTTATTTATGACACCAAACACTAATTTTACAAGGGGAATGCAAAGAGAGAGAAAACATGGGACTCCATAGCCACAGCTTTGGGTTTAGACGGTAAGTTAGCCTACCCATAGTGCACATGTCTACGCACGTCTCGGTAACAACAAAGTGCTTGTACAGTAATTTAATTAATAAATTAAATTAAAATTATTTTTTATTTTACATAATTCAAATAAATCCATAATGCCATACACAGATCACAACTCGGGGTGTTTTGGTTAACTGCAGTAAAATAAGTTCACACAACGCACGCTCGTCCTGTTCCTGCTTTGTTCACGTCTGCAGCTGCACAGAGAGCAGGAGAAGGAGGCGCAGGTGACACAGACCTGTCTCACTCAGCGGAGCAGCAAAGGATCTGTGTGGAAAAAAGAACAGCTTGTAGCCTGACTCCAACTCCATTTACAATGTTCGTCTTAAAATCATTCATTTTTCTACCGCTTTGTCCCGTTAGGGGTCACGGGTGACTGGAGCCTATCCCAGCAGCTTTGGGCCTGAGGCGAGGTACACCCTGGACATTGGCCAGTTAGGCGCAGGGCTAACATTTAGAGACAGACAGTGACAGACAACCATTCACTCTCACATTCATTCACTAGGGACACTTTAGAGTTGCCAATTAACCTGTACATGCATGTGTTTGGACGGTGGGAGGAAGCCGGAGTACCTGGAGAGAACCCACGGTAACACGTGGAGGACATGCAGACTCCTCACAGAAAGACCGGAGTCGGCTGAGAATATTTGAGTCGGCCGGGTTTTGATCTCACAACCTTCTTGCTGTAAGGCAGGAGTGCTAACCACTCTGCCACTCTGCTAAAGAGCTGTTCAATAGATTTGGTTTGATTGTGAACGTTATGGCGTCTTCTTCTAAACGCAGCAAAGTTTAGAATTACTTTGAACAACATAATCAGCTCATTGTGTGCAAAATAAGTAAAACTAGATAATCGCAATAGTAAACCCTGTTTAATTTTCCACTTTAAAACACAGTATGTAGCCTTTAAATTTGTTTCCGAATATATATACCCCAATACGCTTGTTTAGAAAAGACGTTCAGAAATACATTTCATAAATGAACGCTTCTCTCATTAAACTTTATTTAAATAAACAAGTATTAAAATAATATTCCAATAATTCAAAAAAAGAAAATATTTAAATATTTTATTTTGGGAAAATTTCCATCCTAGTCCATAAGGATGAGCTAATAAAGTAAGTCAGATGAAAGGTTACTGTGACTGGCTCTGCGTTCATTAACTCTCATTTTACTTTATGTCAACTGAACAAACACCTGAAGTAGGTCTCTGTCTGGATGGGGCTGCCACTCGGGCCACAGATTACTGATAATGTCAGTGGTTTCTGGGAATATTATAATGGTTGTGGTAGAGTGGGCTTAACCTTCCAAAAGATTATATTGGCTTGAGCCTCAATCCCATCAGAGACCAAGCAAACAATTCCCAAACCTCTGTTCTATTTAGTGACAACATCATTACCTAATTTGTACTATGAGCAAATGTCTGTCTGCTGTACACATTAATAAAAACAAATAGGGCAAGTCATAAGTTGTCCACTCTGAATGGTTTGCACTAAACATGTGACTGTCTTTGGAATACAGCTAATCCGTGCAGATGACCAAACAGGACTCTAGGTCCTAAACCTTTCCCTAAGGCCTTGCTTCAACAAATAAGCTCTCAATTTAGTAACAAGCATGCCTCCTATAGCAGTGTCCCCTGTGGCCTCTCCCAGCCGTGACTCCAATGCACAAGAGGAGGTGTGTCCCCGAGGGAGTCATGAGAGCAGATTATCACCTCAGCCCGGAGATAAACAGCAGCCATCATGTAGAGTCTCCGCCAGAGGTTTGGAGCCGATCCAGCTCAGATGTCCCTAGTGTGTCTCTGTACTCTGTGTCCATGCTACGTGCCTGGATTGTTCATGTGCATTTAGTCCGACTGACAGAGCAGTTGGCTCGAGCTGTTTATCTCCTGTCTGGGATTTCACTCTTCCATGGTGGTCACTTTTTCAGTAATGATCAAATTAATTTGATAATAAAATTTGAAAAAAGATCAGTCCAATTAATGACTGATAATAAATTTACAGTTTGCTTGCTTAATTTTGTACACACAACATGCTCACAAATAACACTGCTGTTCTTTGAGATATTAACTAGTTTGGATAACTAGCCACACCCCTGAGGCCTGAGCATTTTTAGTAACACAACTATTGTATGGCTTTGGCAGAATATACGTAACTTGTTGAGAAACACCATTAGTAAACATGTTTCTTTGCAAAATGCAGCATGTTTGTAAAAGTCAGAACACTACTAACAAAAATGTTCCCACAGTTCTGATGAGGTAAATGAAACGATCCATGATGCAGCTTCTTCGTTTACTGTAAGCTCTCTCCTTGCTGCATGTAGTGCTACTTTAGGTTACAAGCAACAAGCCATTTTGTAAAAACAGTGCAATGGGTGTTTGTAGCATCTATAATATTGCTACACATGCAAAATTGACTGTGTCTCTAGACAGCTTGTAAATGCCAATCTGCACTGCCATCATTGAAAAAAAGAGATCAAAGACTCCAACTCAGTGATGACCTTCTGCAGATAAAAACCGGCAAATATAGTTAACATCTTTGATCTTTTTGTTCTCCACTGTGGAGAAAACAAGTACAATGCTAATGTCTTTCGCTAACGCTAAAAAAGGTGACACTAAAGAATTTTCTGGAAGAAATTGATGTTTGTGCTCCTTTTCCTACTGGCTTTGGCATATCCTAAATCCAGTAGCCTTTCATTCATGCTCTTTTCATCGGCCAACATCCTTGTTTCATTTATCAATTTAGTGTGAGTTAACATTCCTTTTAGTTGCAGATACACTTTGTAAAAACTTATTCTTGCAGCGTTTTTTCCTTCATGTCAGCCGTATTGTCGTTACAATATGAATTGTTGGCTATGATTGTGGCTATGACTGTTGCTATGATTGGCTATTCGACGATTTCTGCTCGCGTCTCGGCATGCCTGAGTGACATCTCACTTCACCTGCAGCTGAACCTTGTAAAAACAGAACTGCTTGTGATTCCGGCCAACCCAAAGACCCACCACAACCTCTCCATTCAACTAGGCTCATCAACCATTACACAGTCCAGCACTGCCAGAAATCTGGGAGTGCTAATTGATGATCAACTAAACTTCACAAGTCATGTTGCCAGCACCACCAGGTCCTGTAGATTCATCCTCTACAACATTAGGGAAATAAGACCTTTCCGATCTGAGCACTCTACGCAAATCCTAGTCCAGGCTCTTGTCTTGTCCAAACTGGATTATTGCAATGTTCTACTGGCTGGACTCCCTGCTGCACAACCAAACCTCTACAGCTGATCCAGAATGCAGCGGCAAGAGTGGTCTTTAAAGAACTGAAGAGAGTGCACGTAACTCTTCTCTTCACTAGGTTACACTGGCTCCCGGTTGACGCCTGCATCAAGTTCAAAGCTATGCTCTTGGCCTACAAGACCACCACTGGCTCCGCCCCCTCATATCTTCACTCACTGATACAGACCTTTGTTCCTACCAGATCCATGCTCTGCAAATGAACAACGTCTGGTTGTACCACCTTTCTCTGGATCTGTTCCACATTGGTGGAATGATCTACCTGCTGCTACAAGATCAGCAGATTCTGTAGACATCTTTAAAAAACGCTTGAAAACACATCTCTTCCGTCAACACCTGACTGACAATGAATTCTACTTCCTTTCTATCGATTCCTTTTCTTAAAAAAAAAAAAAAAATTATCCTTAGCTTTGTATACTGTGCTAGGTTTTAACTGACTAGTTTTTGTGCACTTATGCTTTTTGTTACCTTGTGTTGTTGAAATTGCTTCCATTGTTTTCCTCACTTGTAAGTCGCTTTGGATAAAAGCGTCTGCTAAATAACTAAATGTAAATGTAAATGTAAAACAAAACTTGTGGTAGGCGGATACTAGTCGGTGATTTATCCAATTACATTCCAAGTTTTTGACAGAAGTCGCCTGATTTTTGCAAACGCAGACTAAGTTCTGTGAGCATGTCTATCTAACAGACTGAAGCTAATATAAGCTGTCCGTTTTAAGGACATTATGCTATCTTCCAATTTCTGTGACTATTCTATGACTGAAAATGAGGTCTTGTATTATAGCTTTTCTAGTTCTGCTGGACAAATGCCTTAGTAGTCGCTAAAGTATATAGACAGAGCCATGCCAAGTTGGCCCTTGCATTGATATTCTGTCCTGGTCCTGAAGGAATTTCCTTCCTAATCCAGCATGCAATCAGCAGCATCTGCAGAGCCCACTATGCCAGAATTCTGCTGTCTCCCCACTAAACAGATACAGACATGCCACAGCATCTGTTAGGACCCACTCATGCCAGCAACGAGGATCGCAGCTGTGAAGTCATCGACCCAGTCTAACATTTTTGAGAACGCACTCATCAGAAAAGACCGCCTGCAGAGATTTAGGGAAGACAGCTTTTTGCCTGACGCTGCTTGGGGTGAGCTGTCAACGCATCACCCAACAGAGTCTACGTCATTGCTGACCAATGCATGTTAAAAACAGTTGGCAAAGTTCGCACAGCCTTAAGTTCTGCTCATTCACAACTTCAAAGTTTCTAATTCCCCAAATCTTGATACATTAGAAGCATTACAAATTCTGTTTTCTTTGAATCTTCCAAAAGAATTCACAGAACAACTGTTTTGGATGTGACACTAAAATACAGAAAATGCATCCTGACCCTGGTTCTATGACAACCCGTCCAATAACAAATCTGTTGTGGTATTAACTCATATTCTTTATGCTAATTTTCAAAGGTCTGCATGTACCGAGTAATACCATACTGGATTTGTAGCAAATAAATCATTAATATTTTACCCCTCTCACCGAGTTTTAAAGGAAGTTAATAGACAAGCTAGTGGCACAGTCTTCGGAGAATTACAGAGGGGTGTGTGTGCAAAAAAGAGAAAAGCTGGATATGATAAGTGCGGACAGGGAACACTGAGCAGTAGATGAAATATGTGCATGGAAAACATAATTAGCAAAAATGGATGTCACAGGCTTCATGGAGAACAAAAGCCCACCCCAGACTCTCAAATACAGATTGGAGACTAGCAGCCCCACGATTCCCCTCCTTAAGGCCTTATCCACATTTTGAGGAGAGATTATGTGCAGAGGGAAGCTATAAAAAAACACTCAGTTTTACAGCAGTGTAGTGATGTAGTGAATCCTGCCCAGGACGTCTGTCATGGCACAAATAAACATTTATGTAATGACCATTATAGTGACCCTGTTGACTGCAAAGCAAACAAACAAAAAAAAATATAGAAATCTGTGAAACCCTTCTTTGAGATACTTAAAAGTGTAAAAGATAAAGCTCATATTTGACAAATTATTAATTGTGAAAAGAAACCACTTTCTTCCACTAAAAGTATACTAAAGTGTTTACTCAGCCAAAGCATATGAATTGATAAAAATGTATGTGACAAAAGTGCATGTGGATTGATCAACTGACCAGTAAATGTTTATGTAAACTGACAACATTTACCAATTTACGGCAACCGTGGATATTTGTTACTTCTGGTCAGCGTCCATGATCCCTGTATATATTAGTTTAATAATTAATTAAATAACTCTCAACTCTCAGTAGTTGCTGTATTTTGTTGACTGTTATTTCAAGGTCATATCTCTAAAAGTTGTAAAAAATGTTGCTTGTGCACAATCTGGTGAGTAGTAGTCTTTTGGGTTTCAATGTCAATGCTCTGATTGTCTCGATGGGTAAAATGCTGGCCAAGTTCATGAGCCCCTGCAGGTGCGGAGATCAACACAAATCCTTACTGGTGAATCGCAGCTGAGCCCCGGCCACAAGGCTCACCCTCTGACTTTCCCCTTTCCCACTCTCCCACTCCAGGCAAGTCGAGAAAGAAAGTAAGGCTGCCAAGCCCAGGTGTCAGGCATCCTCTTGGCACTGTTAGCAGACATAGTACGTGAGAGGAGCAGTCAAGCACATGCAGGCTATTGGGCTAACACATGGAATTTAACTAGTTTTCTATCGAATGCTAACAGCAAATTAAAAATCTACAAACAGAAACGATAAGTGTAATACCACTAGTGACCACTAGATGCTGGCTCCACGGTGAATAATTATGATCATTCTGCTCTCAACTTCAATGAATGTTAATTAAGAAAAAGTTAATTGAAACGTACTCATATATACATGTGGTGGGCGTGTTGCCACAAACAGACAATCGAATGTAACTGTTTTGAGGACTACAAGTAATGGTTGTCTGAATGTTCTACACTGTACAGTTTATTCACTGTAACAGAGAGCCATATCTTATAAAGAAGAAAAATATATTAGAAGTCAAACTAATTTTGGAGTCTTGTTTTCTCCTGATAGCATTTTTACACATTTTGTTAACTTAAAAGACAATTGAAGAGTTCATTTGCAGATAAATGCCATTTTGAAATCATTTACCTAAGACTTATAATTTATTCTTTGCATAGCCCTGTTTTCAAAGCCCAAATCCATATATGTGGACCTAATTGGACACAGCCCCTCGGTTTGGTTTGACTGATATCACCTTTAGCAAATAAAAAGATAATTAAAAAACTGACAACTTATAAAAACGGAGTTATCTGCTTTTGCAAATTAACTCAATTTCAAACCAAAATAGTTGGTTTTGATATTCACAGTAAAATCCCATCTGATTTTCTGTAATCACACATCTGTGAAGTGCAAATGATACTAACAGTTTATGTCTGTGACAAATTATTCAGTTATACAAAACAGTTTGGAACTTTTTAACCCATTCTTTTAGTTTCAGGCACATGAAATGTTAATCAGATCCAATTGATCTGATCAATCCACTGTAATTCAACTGAAGAATAACTGAAGTGTAAACATACTAAATGGAATGATGAAGTTTTGAAAGCCTAACCCCTTTAAAAAGCTGCCTTTATGTAAAAAAAATAAAATAAAATAAAGATTGTAACAAGCTTGTGTTAGCCAAAATAATTCAGCATGCTTATAATCACAGTCCAAAGCTGGTGAAGCTGCATTTGCTCATTATGATCCCAAAAAATGGAACTCACTTCTAGACAGAAAAGAAAATGCAACAACAATAACCTCTTTCAAAAGTAGATGTTCCTGTTGTACATATGCTAATTTATTTTTTAATTAGTTTCTTTCTTTCTTTTGTTTCTTCTTTGCTACATCTGTTGTGTCATTTCTGTAAAGCACATTGAGTTATTTTAATACAAAATGTGCTCTATATATACATTTTCTTCTTCAAATCTACAGCACTATGTTCCACTAAGCAACCATGTCAACACCTATGGGTTTAACAAGTCTTATGTGCCTTTTCTAAACAAACTATCACAGTGTTACATCCGCCTGCTGTCCAGACTTCTTCGACCTGGAACATCTGTACTTGAAATGGATCATAGATATTATATGAATTCACAGAGCAGTAGCACGATACACTTTATAAATAAATCAGAAGTCAGATTGCCTTGCAAATACTCTCGGGAACAAGTCGCTTTGACATTGTTATAAGTGGCCATGTTTGTGTGCGAGAGGGACAACTCCTGAATGATAAATTGCTAATGCTCTGTGGCTTGCCCATTTGTTTTTTGTCTCACTTGGATCTCTCAGAAGAAAATATCCCAGCATTATTTAGGTTTGCAGTTGATAAAGGCAGAAATGAGATATAGCTTGTGGAAGCGTGTCTTGGCAGGGACATTAATACTCGAGCCCTACACAGGCGGTCTCATCCTACTCTTCAAAATTGGAAACTGAAAAATAAAGCATAAAGGCGGTGATTCATCGGACCAGATAGAGCGGAAGGAGATAGTGAAGGATAAGAGGCGGACTCAGAGCAGTGGCAGATAACAACAAATTGGAGTCCCATGTGTACAAGGTCAGGTGATTGAGAGCTTCAGGACTGGATGAGAAGTGTAGAACAGGCAGCCGGTGAGTAAGCAACACATTTATCTGCTATTGTATTTCCACAGACTGAGGGAAATCCTGTTTTTGTTCACACATCATCAGACATACCGTCGTGCACTCACCCACAGTGTACTCGTCCTCCGCAAGGACTACAGGGATAAAACAATTCAGCAGTGTATTCAAAGCCCACGTCTGCACAGGTTTTATTCATCAGCAGACTGACAGACAAGCTGAAGAGCTAAGATGTCTAGATCCCGCTTCTCTTATTGCTAAATCATGTTGCAGATGGGACAGGTCCTCTCCTGCAGCTTTGATCCCCCCTCAAGGACTGACACGGTGACAGATAGGCCCCAGTCGCTCCTGTAGTCCATTTGTCTTCCTGCTACAGGCTGCACTACAAGCCTTACAGCTCAATTCAGATTTGGCAACCTGTTCCAAGTCCCAAGCTAAATTATATACACACGGTTAGACATATGCTGCATTCATGTGCTCCTCGGATGTTGCCAGGTTCTGGGTTAGGAAGTAAGTTTTTCTCAAGTCATTGTGCTTTCTACTTAAGTAGTCATCGACCCAGTCTAACATTTTTGAGAACGCACTCATCAGAAAAGACCACCTGCAGAGAGACTGGGTTTAGTGTACATATAGTCCCATGGCACTTTATGAAAGATTACTTAGTGACATGGATTTCTCACTAAAAACAAACTACAGACCCTGGTAAACTATTTACCTTGAATCCAAACGTCCAATAAAAATATACAGAAGTGCCACAAATTGTAGTGTTTATCCTGAGTGTAACTGCTCATATAAAGTTGTAAAACAAAGGCCCCTGCAAACAGTTAGTGAAGTTTGATCACTTCTATCACGTCAGGTGACGGGATAGGCTCCAGTCACCTGACCCCTAACAGGAATAAGTAGAAGAAAATGAATGAATGAAAATGTTGACCAAAAATTTATCCAAATTCTTTTCCATGTTCTAAGTAACTACATCGAGAACCCATTTGAGAATGCATTCATGTTTTGTAAAAATGAAAAATAATGTCTTTGCGCATGTGCCTAGGGTCAATTCAAAGTCTTCCTCTTCGTCTAATGACTTCAATCTTTGACTTTTTTTTTACAGTCTTATTAGAAAAGATAGCACCTCATTTAATAAGTGCTGGGTTGTGTGGAATGATGGAAGAAACCTGCGTCAGATTTACAAAAACATATGGATTCAAATGACAATTATTAAGATTGTTGTGTTTGCCTGCCAGACACTTGGACTGTTGAGTGAGTATCTGTAACGACTGAGGGGATCTGAAGAACACCAAAGGCAAATGACGTGATGGAATGATGAATTGAGTGCGAGATCTTAAGAAGTTCCTCATGTGGAAGTCTGCAGAGATGCAAGTGGTGTGTAGTGTAGGATTTTCAATGATAAGCTTCATGGCTCTGGTTTTAATCTGCCTCACTAATTACAACATTGCCATGTTAGCCTTTTGGTGCTTCTATGTAAAATGGGGAAGACAGAAATGGCATGAAGGCTATGAAACAGGAGAGCGCAATTTATTTTCAGACAGTAAAGGAATTTTATTGTATCACCGAGTTTGTTTATGGAAACGTTACAAACCCAAAAAGGTAGATGTCTACCACAGCAAACAAAAGCTGCATTAAGGTCCCATTATAATGTTATAACAATGTCGTTATAGCCATTCAATGTAGTTTCTATGTAGGTTGTGTGGCTTAACCGATGTGTATGCTAAGCTCGTCTAAGCGTTATCTGTTATCTAGCATTCATACATAGCTAGCAGAATAGAGTCACAAGTATCCTGGTTGGTGTGGCCTAAAGGTTTCACATATAAAGAAGCAAAATATTAAAACACTGTCTACACATTCAAGCCGTCCAAAATCATTGTTTTTATGTAGAATTTGCTATTTTAGTGTTTAATGCCCTTCTGTCAAACAATGTTAATTTTGACAACAAATTTTTATTTAGTTTTAGTCTTAAGTCTTCTGACTAAAATGCCATTTAGTTAATCCGTTTGTCATCTTATCCTTATTAGTTTTAGTCTAGTTTTAGTAAACTAAATATCACAACAATTTAGTCTAGTCTTAAGTATGTCTACAATAGATTTTGTCCAACAAAATATATAAGGGTAATGCATATATTTTTTATATTTTATTTTTTTTTGTTTTGTTTTATCTGAAATAATAATTTCTACCTGAATGCCCGTAACAGGTAAGTAGTAGTTACATTAACCTAACTTTACCGGACAATGTGGTATCTTATGTTCATACAAACACAGAACTAGGATATTACCAAAATCTTAACACACTCGAGTTCACCTTTGAATGAATGTCAGAATGGCTTGTCAGCAAATGACGCTTTAGGCTTGTTGTGTTCTTCCCCGGTTAGGAAAGCGCAGTTGTTTGCCCTGGCATCAAATATGAAATGTGTTCATATGTCCGCCCTTCTTTTCCTCCGTTAACGTTGTTTGATAGTTAAAGGTCGTTCTGTCATTGCCTGGTGTCTTCCTGCAGTTAACAAATTTTGGCTTCTGACATCATTTCCGCCGCTTCCTTCTCTGTCCATTTTGGTTTCATTTTTATTTGTTGTCAATATATTTAGTCAGAGTTTTCGTTCTCATTAATTACTTTTATTAATAGTTTTTGTTAAGTTTTCAGTTAGTTTGACAAAAACTATGAAAAAAAAATTTTGTCAACAAAATAAACATTGCTGTCAAATGATCCTGCTAGACATCTGTTGTAAAACAGGTCTTTTTTTTTTTGGCTTGCTCAACTTGCAAAACAGGGGGTAGGAAAGCAACTGTGACTGTTGCAGTGGTTAAGCCCTTGATGTCTGTGCTAGATTGCCAGATTCTATTTAAAATAATGACTGATTAACAAGAAGCGGGGAACAGACACTGACAAACAATCTGTCATTTTTGGAGTCACTTCTTTTATGGTTAATAAACACCCAATTTGCATTTTAATTTTGCAACATGTCTAAATTCTCCTTACAACTGGTTATACAGTATAGAGTATGTTGCAAGTTTGGTGCTGGGATTACTAGGGTGTCTATTTGTCTCTCTTTTACATGGCCATAGTTTATCCTTAAGGTGCTGTGGTGACCACTCTCTCTTGTGCTCTTCACAGCGATGTAGTCCAACACCATGGTACCATATGTCCATGAAGGGGATCTCTATAGCTTCTCCAGATGTGTGTGTGCTTATGGGAATGTTTTTCTCATTGAGAACTATTCATCCTTAAGCTGCGTCCCATTGGCCGTGCTGTTTTATTTCCCAAATCCTCAAGGGAAGGCTTCAGGAAGAAATACCTGTTGGAGCTATTAGGACAGAGGAATATAAATCCAAGGATGACTTATAGAGACATGAAATACACTCTGAGGTCTCGAGCTTGACCACACTCAAACTATTAGTGGCTCTGCAAAACGGCAATTCAGTGAGGTTCCATGTGAATAAATCACATTAGAATGCCATATAATGGTGGCCCCAGACATTATGAGATTGCATTGAAGCCCTCAATATGGAGCATTTGTGTGTTTCGAAGCAGGATTGGACGGTATTTGTTGTGGGTGTCCCTAACAGAGTTATGGCATTCATGGCGTGACAGAGATGAAAGCGGTGACGGGAGCATGATGACAGAAGGTGCACACTAAATAAAGGCGACTTGCAGTGTCACAATATGTGCTAGCATTCATCGCTCAAAGGCCACTTTCTCGACGCAGCTCTGTGCAGAATGCCAGGTCTCCTCATCCACACCTGAGATCGCCGCTTTAATGCACAATATTTCTGTTCCTGGGCACAAAGGCGCAGATTGAGGCTTGCAGTGTTGAAAATCCGCAGGAGTTTAAGCATGTAATATGTTATCCTGGTGTAAAACAGGCTTAGTTAAGGATGAAATGTCATTCAAAATACTACTTTTCTTAGGGAAGTTAGTGATGCTCTGTGATCTACTTTGTAAAGGAACCAAGTGAAATTCACAGGTTGAACCAGGCTGTTGCTTTTTATTTAAGTCTAATCTTACTAGGTCTTTGTGAAATCAGAAAATTCTGTGCTATATACTTACTAGAGGGAGGCCCAAATTTTGTTAGTATGGTTAGTTGATCATTTGTCTTCTTAGGATACATTATTCTGAAACAAAGGTCAATTTAACTGGAAAAAGGCTCTTGTGGCAATGGACATGTGGGAGTTATGTGGAATTTAGCAAAAACTAAAAGCATGTGATAGAAAACTACATTATAGTTACACTACAATGCAAATTAAATAATGCCTATCACAGGTTTTTATTTAAGGCTTTGGTTTGCCATTTCATTCTAACATGCAAAGTGTTAATGTCCGAAAAAATGTAATACATAACCTTTAGGGGATTCATGCTGTTCTTTGTAATAAATTGTGCAGCCCAAGGACACATAACCAACCTCCTTTTTTAGGTGCCTTTCTCATTTCTAATTTCTTAACCATTGTCATTGATGATGCTTATGTTCTCAAAGGGTGTCTTATCAGTGCTATTCCTGTCTTGGGCAAAATTGGGAAAAAAATAAGGTTAGTGACGTGAGCAAAAACTGTTGATTACCCATGTAATTTTCACATTTTTTAATACTTTTTCTTTTACTGTCACCAAGCAACCCTCTCGGTCACTCGGTCACAGTCAGTTGTCCAAAACAATGTACAGCTTACCTCTTTTATATTTAATTATATCTAAATGTGTGTAAAACACGTTAAAAGGCAGGATTTGCATCTTTTGTAAGGACAAATATTTGTAATTCAGTCTATAGTCCCATGCCCCATCTTAGTGTTGCAATACAATGTTTTTATTACATCAAATTGTACCTTACTTTTCCAAAAACAATGTATGTGAATTTGTCCCCATTTATCGCCACCCAATGTCTTTTCAATGTGGAGGCCCATTTTATATCCTTCAGGCGTGTGTCTTAGCTTTTCTAAGTCCCGACTGGACTGTAGTTTTGAGTTACAGTCACTTTACTCTTCTCATAAAGCTCTGTCTGCACAATCCAGCAGGACAAACCATATTTCCTGCCTATGTAGTGCTTTACTGCCCATTGAGACCACCCAGGCTTTGGCTGGTTGAATGTGGAAGGTTAGCAGGACAACAAACAGGACTGGAGACGGTTAAAGCAAACACCCGAATGACACCTGATGTTCTGTACTGACAATCCACTCAGCACTCTGTCTGGACAAGTATTTACTGTAAACAAAGTGCTTTTGAGGACAAATGGATTCACAGATCAGCTGCTGGAGAGGTGTTTAATCACAGCTTCAACACTGTCCAAGGCACAACTGAACTCTGGGTCAGACACGTTGCACTTGAATGAAATAGAAAATGCTCTGATAGATGCTTGAAATTGTCTGTGTATTACAATTACATAAGAGGGTGTTCATCAATGCTGGTGTCAAGGCAAATTAAACCAATGTATGAAGCTATTTCATTTTTATTTCATTCATTCAATAAACAACTGATACATATACAACATACAGAGCAATATATATTATAGACAAATATATATAGGTTGAATAAAAGGAGCAGAAAAGAAGTATGTAAGTAATTTCAATCAAAATTCATTTTTTGCTACATGCAAAATCTCTGCAAAAACTGCTTACTTACCTAATAGTACAGTATATTTTGATAAAAAAGATCTGTGAAAAACAACTCTTTAAGAAGTCATCTTGGCTTTACTATCATGGATTTTAATAGTTGAGGAAGTACAGCCTGTGATTCAAGCTTAGTCCCATTATATGCTCGCAATGGTTGTTTTCTGCACGGCCAATGTAAACATTGAATAAATGGCGCGGAAGGTTGTACTAAGAAAGTGTCTATTCCTGTGTTTTGTCTATTGCAAAGTGAAGCATAAGGATAGACGTTTTAGGTAATGGTGTAGTTGTAAACAATATCATAATTAACTGTATATTACATAATATTAAAAAGTGAAATACTGTAGGTGCAGAGCATTTTCTTTCCTTAAAGAAAAAGTTTGATTGAAAGCAACCATTTATTAAACCCAATATCACACCTTTACACACACACACTCTTTTCAATGCAGCAAAGGAAGTTTAGTTTTACTTACAATTCACTTTCTTCAAATGAAAACAAATAAAGACCGGCTTCACATTGATCTTGACGCTATAGTTAATGTTCTCTTCAACAAATGTCAAAGTTGTAATGTCTTTCAAAAGATCTGCTACTGGTAATTCTTAACCAAAGGAAAACTTTTAAGTTGGTGCTTGTGTAAGCGCCTGTGGATTTACCATCATCAACACTCGGCTGAAATACAGCAGGATTATTTAAGACATAAAGCTGCTATGCATTCTTTTTCACCCAATTATTCACTTATTTGTCTCATAAACATTTGAGGTAGGCTGCAAAAGATTTATGGCACATATGACTTATAAATTCCTGCCGGGTACACAAATGGCTGATTTAGGGCCGTGCAAAGCTTATAGTGATGCATTTGTAATAATGTGTTTTCTTACAACTGTCGCAGTTGTCAGTTTGTCTGTATTGTGCCAGTCTGTGCGGTCTGTCTAATGAAATGTTGTTCGGTGCATTTGACGTTCTGAAGAGTTAAAATGGATTATACCACTACCTGACAGAGACTTTGTATAACGTAGGTGGATTTTAAGAGGATTGTCAAAAGAAGAAAGTAAATATTATAAGCCTTATAATATCAGAGGTTGTGTTTTCACATTAAAACCAAATAAATAGCATTTATTCCAAAAATAGTAAATAATGAGACTAGTAAATCAATACAGAAGGACTCACTGGACACGGTCTGTCCTGGTCCTGCCTTTAAGAGATCTGTGCTCCTCTTTATCAGTGACTGGCCTCAGTGTGTTCTGGCCCTTTTTGTCTAATGCTGAGCCTCATGCATTTGCACTTTTATAATAGCTTCAAAATAAACAGGGCAATTCAGAACCTCCAACAGGCATAATTGTTTATGGTTATAATAGGAATCAATTTAAAACCTGATTTTCAATTTTCAATTGTATGAGTACAGATTAAAACACAGGTAATTCAATAGTTCAAACATAGTCTTTAGTCTTTAAGAATATTCAGGGCAACTGGACTGTCAGTGGTGCCATATCTGAGACTATCCAAGCTGGCAAGTTTAGAAGACAGAGCAAGTCTTCTGAAACAGCCCAAGTGAATCTGCAAATCTGCTGTCTTTTGGCTCAATTTAGTGTATTTTGTACAACTGCTCACATCACACACTTTAGCTCGTCGGGAGCAGACAACGGCGAGAGAACTGTGGAATAATGCAATCAATCAGCTATTGCTCCCCAGCTATTTGCAAAAGTGATTGATCTGTGTCAGAAAGTAAAAATTTGCAGATCTGTGACCAACCAAGTTAAATGACAAAAAACATGCTTTCTACTGTCACGTAACACAACACACAAAATCTTTTATTCAAACCTGCAGACCTCGCAAAGTCCTCAGTTCTATCAGGGAAGCAGGGAGCATTGGTTTATTACTGAATTGTATTTTATAGCCTGAGCAATTGCCGGTGTGAGTGGCTAAATCACTTGAGCCGTGGTTGTCGACAAAATGCACAGATGGGCGGTCTTTGTTATTCAGGAGTCAGGCGTTCATCAGAGATAATGCAGCTATACCATAAACCTGCAATTAGCAACAACACGCACTACAGTCTGCTGCGAGTTAGCACAAGGAGTACGGTATGCATGATTGAACACTAATAGGAACACTCTCAACTTATTACACGATAAACACAAAAGTAATTATATAAAAGGACTTGATAATGCAGCAGTAAAAATGTCTTATTCTGAAGTAAACACCTAGAAATTATAAAAGTTTATGTGGTTATAAAACTCCTCAAGGTTCCTTTCAGCGATGTGAATAAGGTTGACTTGTGTAGATGAATGACCTTACAAAGGAAAGCAAATAAGAAAGCATTATAAGCTATTTTTTAAATGAATAAGCTGCAGTTAAATGTGTAAACATAGGGCAATAAGAACAGTTCTACACAGGTTATGCAGAGACAACTGGAGACATCATCCTGCAAGGGGACTGTGACTGAGTTTATGATGAGTCAGAAAGTCAGAGGTTGTTAAGTGTACAGCATAAGGCACAGTCTGTGTAATAAGCAATGTAACCAAACTATATAATTGGAGCAGCTCAAAGAGATACAGTTTATCTGATTTACTTTACCGCTACCCCCTTGATGAATATATGTTTATTAACTGTATATATACACTATATAATATGTATATCATATAAGTTTACCTGAGAAGGTTTGCCAAGATATCTGTCTTCAGTACGGTGATTTATATTTATTTATAATACATACATACAGGTGATGGAAGTGTCATTTAGCGTTACATTACAATAAGTGATCAAATCTGTATCAAAAACCTGGAACTGAACCCAGTCTTATTTTATTTTCTCGCAGAGTGCAACATAGAAAATTAATAATTTATAAGCAATAATTAAATGGTATTGTGTAATGTTACAGCCATGTCTCTTTACTAATTATAGTTAGTGTGTGCTTTGTTCTTTCTTTTTTTCTTGGCTGATGGACTATTGATCTGTCTTGTTTTTGACTGAAATAAAACTAACAATAGACAACAGCCTAAAACCAATTTACTGTCAATGTTGCAATAGAAGATGATACGACTCAACCATGCTATTTTTTCATTGTTACCATGGATATGCTCATGCTCATGTATTTACAAAATGAACTGCCAACTCACCCAATGGCTCTCTTAAAGAAAGGATCCTTTTCAAAATCAAAATTCACAATGCATGCAGTTCACAGGCCTCCCAGGCCTAAGGTCGAGTTGTGCTTCAGGACGAAACCAGGGACACTGCCAACACTCGCACATGCTGTCTAGAAAGCTGCTATTGGAGTGTAACAGGCTGAATGTCAAACATGTGAGAAACATCTGTACGCCGATGATGAAAAATCCACTGTATCGCGTCAACATCAGTTCATGACAGGCTCTATTGCTTTTGAAACACAATATCAATCTGGGCCGACAGATGCTATCCGAAACAGAGCCTGGAAATAAAAGTGTGGCAGACTTTATCTAAGCCCCCACCTCTTCCACTGGCATCACACTGCAACAGGATACGTGTTGCCATGTGGCCATTAAGCCTGTGAAAGTATGGATAGGAGGTGATTCATGTTGTGGTTGCAGCAGTGCCCTCTGTGACTCTCCCGGAGGACCGGCACAGAGTAGTCACCAATAGCCCGAACCCACAGAGCCGCCTGACTATATTTGCGGGCTAAATTTACTACCACCTTCCACCTCCTTTCCAAGCATCCCGGCACATCACGTTGGTGATTCTGTTACTCCACACCCTTGGATATACTGTCATGTGAAAGGCGGCCAAGGTTCGGGGCCTCACGGTGCCCTTACTGCCCCCAGACAATGTGATTTGTCCATTGACCCAGCTGCTACATTGTGGAGCCTATTGTGACACTATCTCCTCTGGGGGAGGGTATTAAACAATAACTTACAAGACTTTTATGATGCTTTTTATTGGAAAGAGATTCAATCATCTGATGTCACTGATTTTAAAAAAATCTGTCATGATGCAATACAGGTCATTGTGCAGTATCTCCCCTTAGTTGTTTAAATCTATTTAGTTATTATCTATCTTATTAACTATCTAGTTATTAATATAATCAATACAATTCAATCAAGTGCCTACTCCAGGAATTCCCTCTGTAATCACTTCACCGATTAACAGTCTTCCCGGTTTAGTTATTTTAATCTCATTCTTTAATTCTGCTTTAATTAATTTGATAAAGTAAAAAAAAAAAAAAAAATTACCATACATTTTTTTCTTTTTTTTTCTTTTTTTCAAAACTCTGATTCACGAGGTACAGTTAATTGTGATTAACATTAACATTAACATTATACAAAGTGTATTTTGAGGTTAAATACATTTGCGGACATTTTAATCTTCACTTCCACATGTTATTGTTGCTGGTGGAAACCTGGCAGAGCGCATACCACATAAATCAA
This sequence comes from Neodontobutis hainanensis, assembly GCA_024349245.1. Taxonomy (NCBI): domain Eukaryota; kingdom Metazoa; phylum Chordata; class Actinopteri; order Gobiiformes; family Odontobutidae; genus Neodontobutis; species Neodontobutis hainanensis. Next base: position 7,856,007 of record JALDNG010000015.1, read on the forward strand.
AATAAATATGCATCAAAATGAATATGCATATTTATTAATTCATTCATTCATTCATTTTCTACCGCTTTGTCCCATTAGGGGTCGCAGGTGACTGGAGCCTATCCCAGCAGCTTTGGGCCTGAGGCGGGGTACACCCTGGACAGTGGCCAGTTCGTCGCAGGGCTAACATTTAGAGACAGACAGTGATCGACAATCATTCACTCTCACACTCTCTCTTTACTAGGGACACTTTAGAGTTGCCAATTAACCTGTACATGCATGTGTTTGGACGGTGGGAGGAAGCCGGAGTACCTGGAGAGAACCCACGGTAACACGCGGAGGACATGCAGAAAGACCAGAGTCGGCCAAGAATGTTTGAGTCGGCCGGGTTTTGAATTCACAACCTTCTTGCTGTGAGGCAGGAGTGCTAACCACTCACAACCATCTCACAGTATACTAAAGTTTTTGCTGGAGAAAAGGGTACAGAAGACAGAGAAGATAAATTAAGATGAGACAGATATTGCAAAGTATGAAGAAGTTAATAGGTGCAGGCCATATAGAAAAGTATACAATCCAAAAAACAAATATACTCATTTAATATTACATGAAAACATCCAAACCCTAAAAATTGCAGTTCACTTTCACAAGTCGGTTCACAATGTCCTTTTCCGCCACAATTTCAAACAAACTACATACATTCATGTATCAACATTTTGTCTCTGCTCTTCCCCTGCAGACTCTATACCTCAAACATGCCCCAACTCCAACTACGGCTTCCATCATCCTGGCAGTGGAGAGGGGTGTGGGAGGTCAGAGGTGGGAGACGGATGGTAACAGAGAAGGCAAAGTGGACACACAGAGATCATTAAGGAGACGGCCAGCTGAAGAATGGCTCCTGTTATGGGCAGGCATGGAGATACAGAGGCAGGTGGATGGTTGGAGAAATACCTTTGCTACCACATCAGACAAGACCATGTTCAATATCTCAGTATCTAGTGCAGTCAGCAGAGTGACACGAGAGTAGTATATGGAGAAGAGGTGAGTAATTCATTTTCCTAAAAGGGCCACACGACAACCTGAGAAGGCTTGGCTAATGGATTGAACCCATGTGGAGAAATGGTACATGGAAATGTTTTTGAATGATTTAGATTTTTTTTTTTATCCAAAGCCAATTAAAAAGACAAATATATTTCCTCTTGTTGTTTTTTTTATTAATGAGCTACTTTATGTAAATAACATCTGGCAACATAGTTAAATTTGTGATTTTTTACTTTTTTTTAATTTAAAAGTGTACAGACAAGTTCAGCATTCTACTCGGGAAAAATCTGTGGTAAGTAATAACTGTGGTTTTGAGTGACAGGCGCTGTGAGATGTAGAGGTTGTCGCTTTTTAAACTTATAGTTAGTCTGTGTAAGTTTATGATGCAAATGTTTTGAGCAACTAAGCACAAAGATTTATTACTTTAAATATAACCTTACCCCAAAATCAAGCAACAAAACAATGCTGCATCGCTCAGATTAGCTCTGCCTCATTAGCTTCTAAGCCAAGTGACACTGAAGCCACCAGCACGCTAACTGCTAAGATGCTCCAAGTCCTGGAAACTATGCAGGAGTCTATTTGTGAGAAAACTGGAGCAGCTACGTGTGATTTAAGTTATCATTGTGTTTTTTGTAAAGGACTGGTCAATAAAATGGCATATTAAAAGTGTATGTCATGCACATGTACTAACAAATATATTAACCTTAAAATTATTAACATTCCTGGTTTACCAAAAACCTCAAGCATGCCTACAATGCCTTGGTTAGCTACAGACTTGACGATAAAGTGCCCAGATAATTGAGTAATCACTCTCTTTACTAACCGAGTGGTCAGGCTGACGTTGCAGGACCAATGCAGTGAGGCAGATCACCAGCTCTCTTGGCCATGTATGAGAGTGTGAGTCGTTGAGCCTGAAATAGACTGACATGCGTCAATGGGGGCAACAGAGTCATTAGCTATTCCTTTTGAACAGGCGGCTTACTCTGAATGTGCAATGCATCAGGGTTGCTTTCAGAAGGCAGCTTATGCAAATGACATAAACAGGTTGAAGTCTCCTCAGGTTGGGATGCAAAAGGAGGGCACAGATAAAGACAGAACCACTAAAGAATAAAGAAAGTAGGCTTTTGCAGCATGGAGTCATCCTGCAGCAGACATGACCATAAACCATGCTGTAGCCTCCCCTCCTACTCATCCACAAGACATCTTCACTCCCCCCAGTGCACAGTCCAGGGTCACACTGACCTCTAGTGGTGTCCACAGGAACACAGGGTTTACTACAGAATGACTTGAAAGAGATATCATTTGTTCTTGAAGTCATTTTTACCAGAAAATTGATTTGGAGCAGGAGGCACAGGTCTAGTGCCTTTCAGGTGATATGGATAACTGGCTGCTGGGAACAGGGCCATGTGAATTACAGCCATACACTCCCTGCTTTCCAATTACCCACCAGCGAACAATCCCTCTTTCTCAAACCCACACCCCAACCTTTTTCCCCATTGCCTTTTCTCCATCTTCCTTCCCTCTCTCACCAAAGGTACCTTTAGAAATGTTCTATTTGAACACAATTGATTTTGTGGATTCAAGCGAGAGCAACACCTTGACAGAACTTTCAGCGTCTTCATTCAGCAGGGGATCTGAGCAGGACCTCTCCACTGAGTCATTTAATGAAGTCAAAGGTCTCTTCCTTAGTGCATTAAAAGCTTCTGTTAAACTACATCTTTAGGTTCTTTGGTAAAGAAACTACCTAAAATAAAGTGTTTCTACAGCCAAGCAAAAAAATAATACATGAACAATTTTTTTAAACAGCCAATAACTTGCACTAAAAACGTTTTACTTTTAAAAGAAGGAGCAGTTGTGAAACAGAAACAATAAGTAAGGAACCTTAAATGTCTCTTTTTCCAAAACATATAAGTGCAAACATGGTTATTTTCTAATACCCTATTGAAAAGATAGTTTTAACTAACGTGTTTCGTTTTACAGATTGCACTTTATAATTTGTGTAAAATATTTCATAGCCTAGGAGTTGTGAGATATCATATTTCTCATTCAGCTCCATCTAGCTTTTGAAATCTTATATTGTAGATTTTATGAAAAAGTACTGCTGACATCAAAGATAACCCCATGTTATTCCCTTGAACATTCACTAGATGGTGCACAATGCAAGCAAACACTAATGAGTGCTGATGGTGCCAGATAGTTTAATACTGCTTTTATTTGGGAGAAAAAGTAATAATTTTATTATGTGCTACAGCCAATTAACCACAACAAATATGGAAGACATCGTTACAGCACCAAGGGCACAGTGAGGGCATTTGTCTCCATATCTACCGCATTATGCCCTCATCATATGCCCAAAACAAGTCGTTTACTGATTGATGCTAGTCACTAGGGATGCCACAGAGCATGTCATATGGTTTTCACAGCACACTGCCGTCTTGCTTCCTCTGCTTGCTCATTACTTTTACCTTCATTGTCAAAGCTATATCTGAATCCATGAGCATCGTTTATCAGAACAGACATGAGGCATGGCAATGATGATCTTAACGCTGATCAATTTATCAAAAAAAATTACATTCAGAAGTTGTAATCTTTTACATTTTATTTTTCAGGATTTCCAAAGCAACGCATTTGTGAATCATATATTGCAGTCCCAGGTTATATGTTTGAATGTGCATTCCTTATACCAGTCTTCATTATGCACTTTTCATTTAAAACATAGCAATTCCTGCTTAAATATACTGTAGGAAGACGCTCTAAAATTGGTTTTCCATTTCACTCCGACGTGTCAGCATGAATGAAATTATCATTTTTAGAAATTGTACAGGCAATACGAACCTACAATAGTTACCATGCTAACAAGAGAGGAAGTCATCCAAAATGCACGCCTACTCTGCACTTATAGCATGTTCTGTTACAGATCTGACAGGTGAGTAGTGACTGAATACAAATGAGATCACAGCGAATCAAAGTGCTGACACAAAGAGCACAACACGCACAGCCATTAGGTCATGGTTAACAGAACTCACAATAGCTCCAGTGACAGGCATTATGCAGGAGGCTTGGTGGCACGATCAACATGAATATTAATCCTTGTCTCGCTGTGTGAGGGAGAGCTGCAGAGAAATGCTGGTAGGCATTGTTAGGAGCTGTCCACCCGCCAATAAAACGTAACCCATTTGTGGCTCTGGGGCTTTTGTTTTCCGCTCAGGTCCTCAGGAGGCCAAGCCAAAGTGTTGAACAGTCACACAAGCAGCAACAATACATTTTAAGAGCTTTTACTGACAGCAACATTGATTAATGGAAAGAGGGTTTCACTAGTCCTGCAAAAACAGTGCACTATATAGGATTTCATTTTCAATTTAATACTTTGAACCACAATAATATTATATAACTCTGTAAATGTCAAAATAATGGACAATAATAATAAGTTTTAAACAAATTGTGGAGGAACAGTATGCTAATGGAACCAATGTGACAATTCACTTGACCAATAGTACCCACCCAAGCACCCGGGAATCGAACCAAGAACCTTCTTGCTGTGAGGGGAGTGCTAAACCTCTGAAAACTGTGTGAGTACCTGATATCATATTGTAATGTGGAAATGTGAGAAGGATCTGTGGAAAAAGGTAGCTATGCTGCTATTGGGGGTGGATTGTAAGGTTGAGATTAGGAGAGAAAAATAAAATTGGATAGTGGAGCTTCAAGTTGAAATAAATTTGAACTGAAAGAGTAAATCAACAGTTGATTTGTCTCTGTTGTCACTCAACAAGTCACAGCATTAAAGGGGACTTGAAGGGCAAACTGCTCCTTTTGCAATAGTTGTGAAAAATAAGCAGTCATTTGCTGAGACCAATATTAGCCATAGCAGTTGTGGGAGATTAATACCTGCTCATCTGTGTCCATTCTGAGAGCACATTAGGTACGCCTCGAAATGTGCAGTTATCACAGACACATATTATATCATCACAGAGCTGCTGGCAGACAGCCCCTGCAAATATTTCAAAGATGCAGGCTGGTGAACAGAAAAATGTGAATTTAGGAAAAGCTGACAAGTGCAAAAAGCTCTACCTTTAGACACACTTTGATGTTGCTGATATCCTGAACCAGCCACTGACTTTGATGGCTTTTTAATTCCCACATGAAAAAAGTTACAAATTAAGTTTACCCAATGATGTGCAAAATAGAACATGGGTTATTATACACATGCATGGCATATTAGCATTTTCCTTACATAAACAAATCTGATCATGATTTTACAGCAGTTTTCAATTAAAAACATGTGCTTCTCCACTAGCAGTAAAGAAATGGAACTATGACTGGGTTGTACGGTGCTTTTAAATATTTTAAAAATATATTTTATTTAACCAATATGAACAAGTGCAAAGAGAATTTTTTAAGGTGTGTATAAAACATACAACTATGAGTGGCATGGTTTTGAATGCCATAAAACATAAAACTTTCTGGTTGAGTGGCAGGCCAGGAGGATGTCTGAACTCAATTCAACCTGCCAAAGTGTGGTTGTTTTTGCGGTCTGCTAACACTGACATCAAACACAGAGGTTTGGAAGACCTGCTGAGAGGAGCACCACAGCAAAGCCTTGATGTTTTACAGAAGGCGCACACTGGTTGTTTCGCTCTCCTTCCACTTGTACTTCCTTCCTCCCGCCCTTGTCCTCACCTATCAGGAAATCCCTTAACACTGATTACGTCTTGGTTGTTATATAGTGGCTTGTGTTATAAGTTTTATAATGCTTTCCTAAAAAAAATACAACAGAAATGCCCCCACACTAACAACTTTCTTTGTACAAGTGAGTTAATACAGAGGTAATACACCTAGCTGAAGAGTGTTATGTTACATAACATGAATAAAAGAAAAAAATCTCTCATTAGATCAATTGAGAAATCCAGCCTGTTTAACAAGCCCAGTGTTGAAATCCGGTCTGCATATAAAGTGCTACTATAAATGTGGCTCATGTTGAACTGTGCATGAGAAAGAGAGCAGGCACAGAGCAAAAGGAATAACCATGACAAAAACTTTCTCCTAAAGCTAAGCATTTATTCTGCCTCCCAGGGATTTATAGTGCCAACCCAGTGCTATTCATTTTCCCTTTTCACTGCAGAACAACCTGCCTCAATGGACAACATTTTTTACTACTACTCAGGGCTAACAGAGAGTCCAGATGTGGCTTCCACTGAACCAAACTCTAAGAAGGCCAACCTTCTACAGTTGCAGACCTTCACTTTTAATTGCTCCTGTAGGTTTTCACTGGATGTGTTATAGGCTCCCTTCATGGTCCACCTGCTGAAACTGCAGGTTGTGCTGTCTTTCTTTGTTCATTCTAAAAATGAAGTGTTATAGTCAAGACCTCACTATTTAAAATATTTTATAAGGTTTTATTTATGGAAACAATAAAATCAACAAAGACCATTTTAAATCTGAAAAACGCAAGAACAAGACATAGAAGAAATAACAAAGAACAACTCTAAAATTCCACACAAAAAAAAGAAAACAATATTTTTGGTTGTATTTAAAAGTAAATATTTTCTATTCAGTCACAATAAATATGATCCATCTCAAGCAGTTAAATGCCACACAACTAACTGCAGCACCTCCAGCTGCTGCCAGAGGTCACTGCCACACTGCCAAGCCCGTGCACAACATAGGATCCACTGACCACTGAACTGGATCCTAAGTGTTTAACTCAAGCTCCAAACATTTAAGGAACAGTGAGTTTTTGGAGCAAACAGCCTTAAGAAACTGCGCCGCTGCTTGTGGCTGACAGGGTACTTTGTTCTGAACAGTGTGACCCAGAATGAACAGCGGCAGCCTGCTTTCACACTCTGCACCGGTTGGCACCTGGTTCTTCCTGTTTTACATGGATAACAGAGATCCAGAGAGCTTCTTTATTCCTGTAGGCCTGAGGATAATACGTTTTAGAATAAACTGGCCAATTCCATTTCAAGTTAGGATTATTGATGTGGAAATGGACTTCAAATAGACCATCAGCGGCTACACAAGCCTCTGGTTTCCAATTTTTTAAAACGTTGATTTAAATTAAAATGGGTTCCTCAACAAAAATCCAGTTAGAAAATAAATCCAAACTACAATTGCAACACATTTCCGTCCATGTCAAGTAAAATAATAATGACTGCTATAAAAGATGACACAAAAAAGCATCTCCTCTATGTGCTTTCAAAATGTGTGACAAAAAGACTATTAAACATTGTAACTGACTCTAACTGTGGCTTAACAAAATGCCATCTAATTTCTGCCCCAGAACACTTTTGTGTTGTGTCTGTATCCAGTATGGTCCAGTGTAATTCTGCTGGTAATGCAGTGCATGAAGGTCACACAGGTTTGTCACATTGAATTCTTAATGCTTGATTGTGGATGTGGAAGTGGTCATTTCCTGTCGTCATCAAGCCCATAGTTTGGAGGTAGACGAACAGGAAGCCCACCCATACCACAGCAGCGAGTCAGCGCTAAACAATCTGTAATTTAGACCCAAAGTGTTTCCTGGACACTCTATTGTCATTTCTTTTACAGTCCTGGGAATTCCCCCTACATTTTTGATGACCACAATTTTTGATTTTTAGCTTATGTTTAGTCATGAGTGTTTGCTCAACAGTTAATGCTGTCTGATGGGGTAAAGATAGAATAAAAAAAAACAAGTTGGTGGTTGAGAACGGAACATGGCGTAATTACTTACCAGTTCTGATGTGGTCACAATCAGAGGCAGTGGGCTCTGAGGCTCGCCTGTCACAGCCTGTCAAAACAAAAGGAAGGAAAAACAGTGAGAACAACTTGTCAAACAAAATCTAGTGCTAATTTATATAATACAACAAAGATATATGGCATTCACAAAGTGATAACAGTAAGTTAAATGTTATTAGCCTGTGCAACAAACTCTAATTCTTGTCAATGACATTAGTGATAGTCAGAATTTGCGTCTCCCAAGGAAGCTCCTAAATGGTCGTTGTGTAATGGCACCACCATACGCCAAAATACAGCGAAAAATGGCGATATACCGCCATCCACCAGAGGGCAGGCTCCAAAAGAAATATAATGAGAAACCCAATGGCGACTTTACGGGTGTAAAAAACATGTTTACAGCCTGGTACAAAAGATAGCTCCGGTCTCGAGAGCTAAGTTTTTACTACGTGCCAACTCTGGGGGGGGTTAATTTTTAATTAGTACGTCCGTTTACGCTATCTAAAAACTATTGTTTTACTATGGAGTAAAAGCCACAAAACCCGGATGTAACGGCCATTTTATTGCCAAGTTGTAACGACAATATCAGAAAATAGGGGACCAATGGGCGGATTATATCCACTATATAAAACAATCAATGAGTAAAACGTGGTTTATGAGGTCAATGCAAGTTAAAGTCACCATTTTAAAGTCAGTTCATTTAAAGAGTGAAGAGATATCAAACATTAGATATATTAACACTATCTATGTTTTGACAGGGCTCCTGTTAGTCATGGATGTTGTACTTGTACAGTACAATACTCTACTGCAGGGATGTCTAAACCTTTTGCAAAGAGGGCCACATTTGACGAAAAAAAAATTCTTAGGCTGAGATGGATTTTAGATGGATTTGAACAGGCTTTAGGTGGATTTGAACAGGTTTTAGTCAGATTTGAACAGGTTTTAGATGGATTTGACCAGGTAGGTTTGAGCAGAAATTGTATCTTGAACCTAATTGTATATAAAGCTACTACTGTTGGGTAACCTTGTGCTGCAGCTGGATTCTCACGAGATTTAGGAGTTTCCAAACTTGTAAATCCCAGTAAATCAACCCCTTGAGTCAAAATATGGGCTCACCCATTTAATTGTGTTTTTAATTTGACAAATGCAACAAGTGTTCTCTTCTCCTCTTTGTTATCAACATACCTACGCTGAAACTTTAGCATTGATGCTAACGTCTTTCGCTATAGTTTTTCTGAAAGAAAAATATGTTTGTGCTCTATTCCTACTAACTTTTAGCCTGGTTCTACCAGACTCTCGTACATTTCATTTGTACAGAGAGTCTGGCCTCGCTCCATTGACAAGCGTTTACTTCCTTGTATGCGGGAACTCTGTTGAAGTTTAAAACTATTGGATCTGCCCAGAGTCACTCAGGATCTGCCATAGCCAATCGCTAACGTGTGGTCGTGACGTATGTCATGCGCCGAAACCGACCGGAAACAACAAGTCACTCCCTCTGTTCGCTGATTGGTCCTACAAAAAATTGATTTCTGGAAACCTAAGAATATACAGCGATCCCAGACTAAGTACTAAAGCGAAATGAAATTGAGCGGAAGTACGTAGGAGGGCGGAGCCAGGCTAACTAACTTTGCCATTTGACCAATTTAGTGTTTGTTAACGTTCTTTTTATTCGCAGATTCACTTTGCAAAAACTGTTACTGTTACAGCGGTTTGTTGTTTCTTCATAACTGCCGCACTCTGGTTATTTCAAATGAATCATTGCTATGACTGGCTAAAACAAGTCTTGTGGTAGATAGATACTAGTCATTGCTTCATATCCCATCAACATCAACAATTTTCCGTCTCCCTTTTGCAAACAGGTGCCTTAACCAGATGGTTCTGTGAAACAGACTATGTCATATGTCTTTCTGGTGGAGTCAGGTTAATCGTTGTGGCATTAACAATACATTTTATCTCTGAAGCTGAGGGCCACAAACTCTCACTTTGTGCCATGTTTGGCCCCCGGGCTGGACTTTGGACATGGCTGCCCTACTGCATTATTTAGCTATGACGCTTGGCCAGAACAAGCTGATGGTCTGTTGGTATAACGATGATTGTAGAATAATTTAATAAAGGAAATGTACAGGCCTACATTTGTAAATTAAAGACAAATTAAAGAATACAATTTGACAGTTCTCTTCAAACATATTACTCAGCATAGTGTCTCTTTCTTTATTATGATAAAAGTTAAAAAGTGACCTTCTTCACCATTTAAAAGCTGTTTTTTAAACTACATTTAAATTTCGGTTTAACAATAATTCAAACCATGGCGCAACAAGGCATAATGTTAAAGTCTTTGGGATTTTTCAAGTAGAGCATTAGCAGCAACTCCTATAACGAAAAACTACACAAGGCTTTTTAAAACAGGCAGGATTTTGGTAATTTCAAATAAACAAACCGTATCCTCATTTTTTCTTCAACTGTTGTTGAAGACACTCAGCATGTTCTATCATCATTTGGAATCTATAAAACACTGTCTGGGAAACAGAAACTGGAAAGAAAAGCCAGTTGGCCATATGCAGTTGATGGGAAGCCATTATTACTAACCACAAATGCTTTAAGTGTCTGCCTTTGGAGATGACAGTACTGTATGTGCTCAACAGACAAGGAAATTATAGACCATGCCAAAGCACTTCTCAAGCCTGCCACAGAAGCTATTTCTGACCATTATGGCTATATCTAACCGTCACACTATCAAATGCTCTGAGTTCTCAAATGCCTGACAATCACAGTCAACTATTTTAGGCATGCTAAGTCTGTTCCGTACATTTGATGTCTCATACTGGCGGGGGATGCTGTGCTTAACATGAGTCAATGTGGAAACTGCAGGTTGACAGCAAAGACAAAGCCAGTATGCTATGAGCTCATGCTGTAACCACAGAGCAGAGCTGTCAGGCTGAGCACCGGGCAGACACTGTGTTAGCAACATATCTGCCACTTCAAAACCAGACCTCAAAAGCCGTGCGTCTACAACCTGCAGCTGGACACTTGACATAGCCTACTCATCTAGTTTCCAATCAGACAGCAAAGTAAAACTAGGTTCACTACTTAACTTTTAGCTTTTATGCAATGTCAAATGTTGAATAAATATGGCACTTGAAAGCCCAGTACAAGGACAAATAACAAAGAGCAAATGTCAGCTGTGGTATTTATTTACTCTTCATCCTTTTGCTATAAAGTCATTAGATTATGCCTAAGGTTGAGGCTTCAGAACTGAATGTTTATCTGAGAGGTTGACAAGGCAAAGAACTGAATTTTCCCATCCAGATTCCCAAGCTTCTATGACCGATAAAAATGTTTTTACTAATGAACACTGCTTTTGTTTTTAGAGCCAGTGCTTAAGAGACTTGTGGGGCTCTAACCCAGAATGTGAGAGCTGATTCATTAGGACTGATCTTCCAAAAATGAGTAGAAGACAAACACATAGAAAATCTTTCAAAAGTGAGCCGTTCTTAAATGACTGACAAAATATGTGTCTAGTCAAACTTCAGAAGGCTGCAGCTGAGCAGGCCTCGGGGCCTTGTTCACTTGATAGATCTTTGTGTTTCACTGAAACGTTAAGAAAGCCTGACAGTTCAGCTGCAACGTGTCTTGATTCAAAATTCTGTGTAAAGAATCATAATTAGTTACAGCACTTCTTAAAGGCTTTAGATGACAAATTCAAAATCTAACTCTACATTAGAATTCAACACTTGTGCCCAGTATAAAAATGCACTTCCTCCAGTTAAAATGCATTTCTATATAAAGAAAAGGTTAAGTGAAAGGCATCTACACTTTATTTTACACTACACTTGATACATTGTACCTACCTCATTAAGTACTATGTAACACACTGTGTAACAAACTATAACATGTAACTACATTGTACATACATATCCTAACCCTACCCACAAAATTTATAAATATTTCCATTATGTATGGACTATGTAGTTAGTTACTTTAGTTCAGTTTACTTTACTTTAGTCAGTTACTAAGTTTGTTATTACCGTTTATTACGCAAGCATATAGATAAAATGTATCAAGTGTAGTGTAAAATATAGTATCAGCTTTTTTTTTGTCTTTCTTTTGTTTTTGTGAATGAAAACATAATATTCAGATTTCAAGACACCACAATAAGCCAATAATCCAGTTTTGAAAAACCTGATAATGCTACCTACAGTACTCCAAATGGAACTGAGAAATATGGTGGCATGTTCGCTGTATCCTGGTTTTGACATCTGCTGATGAACTGTGCAAAACTCAGTCAAGTAACACAAAGCAAAACATACATGGTGCAAGCAGTGAGTTTAGCGACAAAAGTAACACGCTTTCATATTTCATGTTTAACCTAGCCAGTTATTATTGTGCCTCTCAGACCTTTTAACTTATGTTTTGTGTTGCAAAATGTGATCGGTTGGTTGCACTGAGCTACTGAAAACTAGGTTTAAAGAACCATAAAAATGACTTGGAGACTTTATCTTTTAATAATTTTCTGTCTATTTTACCTTTAAGAGTTACATAGTGTTGATTTGTAAACATTTGTACTTAACATATAAAGCTTTGGTTGTATTGGAAGTCCTGGCCATATATTTCAAAATTGCTGATGTTAAATACGAGCAGGCCTTATAAAGGGTTCTGCGTGTATATGGTAGAAGTGTATACGATCAAAATTTATTCAAACCTGGAAACATGCCCTCCTTTAGCCTCTGTTAATGTAGTCTGGGTTTTCTTCATCTACCTACCGATTTCCTTTTCCACCTGGGTCCTTCTCCTCCCTTTTGGCTAGCTGCACAGCTGAAGTTTTTAGAAGTGATATTTTGCCTCAAGAAAACACTGCACTGCAGGCAAGTCTGAGCACAGCACTCTGGCCTGAAGAGCAGCAAGCACTTGACAGGAAGAACCACTGACAGCAGATAAACTATTACTTTGATTGTTACAGGTTACCATCTTGAATGGATCTTCAAATACAAGTATGCGGCAAACCACTCACTGTTGTAAATTAAAGCCACAAATGCCCCGTCTGAGGTTAGTTTTACTGCAATTACATGGTTAATTTTTTTATACGTTCAACAGTATCAATCACAGTGTGCATTACCTTAAACAAGACGGAGCACAATAAAGCATTGATTTAGACTCGAGCGGCAGTACGCAGTCTCTTGTTCCAATATGCAACGCATTCCATATTAATGGAACACAGTCAATGGCAAGAGATGGAAGCTGGACAGATTTGGATCTGCACCAATCCAACTATGGCGGTGATCAATCACAGAGAATTTGGCAGCTTAAGCCACTCACAAGCGGAATACAACTTTTACCAATTACTGGAAACTTTCTTCTCATAAATAATTGATCAGTGTGTCAAGATTGCCATCAGATTACTATCATTGGTAAATGCTCTAGCGCTGATGGTAACAGCTGGCTGGAACACACACTGCAGAGGTTTGACACACTCTGGTTTCCATGTGCATGTGATGGAGGATAGGTGAAAACACCATGTGGGGTCACTGTGGGTCACGCTGGTAAAAAGCAAAAGTCTAATTAAGTCCTAAAACCATTCATGGCCTCAGTTTGACATACCACACCGGTCTGCTTCAAGGCAGGCTGACATTACTGCAAACGGATTGTTGCATGTGAACTGCTAAATGTAAACGCTCTCTGTGCTCTGCATCAACCCTCTCCACTGTAACTTCCTGCAAAGTTGGCAGAGCCTAATTTCTGTTCAACAAGGTAGCAAAGCACAAAAGCAGTCATCTGGTACTCATTACACACACCTCCCAAGAGTCACGACCTCCATGTAGCATTGTAACAGACTGACAGACTGACTGAGAAAACAGGACTTTCAAAACCATAAATACTAAATGCTTGGAATTTTAAATTGTATTCATTCTATGCAAATATGCATGTATGTTACAAATATGAAAAATTATGACAAAATAAAAGATAAGGTAAAACATGTGTTGTTTTCTTCTCCCTATCCTTTACAGGTCGACAGGGCCTGCTGCGATGGGGGATGCACTCTGGACCATTGCCAGTAAATCAAAGGGTTTAGAGGCAACACTTCACAAAAATTCCGTTGTGGTTTGGCCATTTCCACTCCACAAAAACACAAACTTGTTTTTGAATCCAGCAAATGAGGTGTTGCTGCAGCACCAGGTCCATTGTCGTGTAAACTTTGAAGACAGCGTCCTCAGTGAAAACAATGATGTAACAGCTGTGTCCAAGACAGCTATTGGCTACTGGTGTAGTTATAGATGTGTTGCCCATAAAATTTGATTGACCTGGTAGGCAGAGTATAGTGTTCTCAACAGCTGAGTGAATCCGTGTGAACACAGATTGTTTTGATTACACTACTGGACAGAGTTTTTGTCTTGGTGTCGAATAAACAGCCCCTTAGAGAGTGACAACACATTAAACCATTAACACACAACAATTCAGTATTGATATGTTAGCATCACAATATTTTATTTTGGTTGGAGGAAGCTGTAGCGCATAGGAATAGCTCACAGTAACATGGGGAGGACATGCAAACATGTAAAGCATTGTTAAGCCTTCTTGAAGTAAAAGTCTTTTAAAATAAGGTTTGTTAACAGATGATAGGTCAGTTACTTCTAGTACGTGACAATGGGCTACATTTGTGACTATGACACTTGAAGTTACATATTCCAAACCCACTTGAAAAAAAGATGCACTAATAAACGTTCAGATTGGGCTATTCTAAAGTGAGAATTGAATAGTCAACTGTAAAGACACAGCAAACATTTGTTCCCATTTTAGAGCATCTGGTTCCTCTTCTAACCCTAAACTTTCCTGACCATTTGGATCTCATTTGGGTCTACTGCCTCAATCACACCATAATGACTTCTAAATACCATATTCTGAATCAATATGTTTGCTTAACACTGCCCAATATAATTGCCCCTGGCTGCAGCAGATCTGTGTTTCATATATGTTAAGCAGAGGCAGGCAGAAGCTGCGTAACAAGCGGTACAACTTCAATAACATTCACAATGAGTCACAGAAGTGAATTCTGACAATAACAAGGTTCATTATGGATCCACTTGGAAAGGATTTTGGTTTAAAGCAAACCTAGGATCTAATTGAGTAAAGCTGATGGTGCTTTTTATGTTTGATACTATACAATGTGCATGAATGAGAAGAGAGCTGGGATTATGAGGCATCATGATGTGCATATTGAACAGTGAGCCAACATGTGCAGTGACTGAGAGCAGTGCTGCGATTGATTCAGTAGGACATCAACAGTTTACCAGCGGCCAATTCTCCACTCAACTTCTCTAGTAGGAATTAATGCGGCAATATTGATTACCAAAATGAGAAAGGAAAAAGCCCTAATAGGCATGCATGTCATTGTCGAACCCCAACCACAGAAACACACCGGAACTGTGACGTTGAGCACAGCCTGACTTTACCACAGCATCAGGCAGCAGAACCTCAAGCAGCAGTGGAAATGCTCTGACAGGGGGACTATTGTGCAAAAGCTGGATGGGGTTCAGAGCAAAGCCATTTCTTTAATAAGTATTCCAGTAATTCTTCTGAATAGTGGAATAATTACAGCCTGATTGTGAAAACATTTGTACACATCAAATAAAATAAAATTAAGATAGTGAGAACTGCTTATCCTTTCAATTTGATAGAGTTGCTAAACGCATGCATCAATGGCCATCTGTATCAACAACACATTAAATTGATGATAGTATTTTGTGCCTATGAGTATACGTGAATCATTCTTTACAATATTGTGAAATCCAAATTGGTGACAAAGTATGCCAAAAAAGTCAGTGAGAGTTATAAACAAAACAAAGAAGGTGTCTTAGATACCTTGTTATACAGCTTTGGGCCATTAAATGGAGTTATGAGCAAACATTGTCCCAGGTATCTTCAGTTTCCACAGTTTAACAAAGGCTTTGAAAAGATAGGGTGTCATTTTTTCAGTCTGTGTGGAGCAAAACGAGTGTGCTTCTTCTCCAGCAATGCTCTGGGCAGTTGTGCAGTTGACATATTTAAAGAGTGTTATTTGGATGTTCATTCATTTTCTACCGCTTTGTCCATTTAGGGGTCACAGGTGACTGGAACCTATCCCAGCAGCTTTGGCCCTGAGGCGGTGAGTACACCCTGGACAGTGGCCAGTTAGGCTGACATATAGAGACAGACAGTGACAAGACATGCATGTGTTTGGACGGTGGGAGGAAGCCGGAGTACCCAGAGAGAACCCACGGTAACACGCAGAGGACATACAGACTCCTCACAGAAAGACCAGAGTCGGCCGAGAACAACCTTCTTGCTTTGAGGCAGTAGGGATTACCACTCTGCCACGTCGTGTTATTTTGAATAACAGTATGTACAATACAAATATTATATTTGATACAAATATTATATTTAATTCAGTGTTATGTGTTTTCTATTGTATTTGTCAGTATGTTGTTTTCAATTATATTTGTATGTAGGATTTTTATTTTTTTGTATTATTTTATTTATTTGTTTAACTTTTGAGTGGGGAAATGTGTTTCGGCAACATGCTGGGTTGACATTATTAGAATAGGGCTGGGGGCGATAAATCAAATAAATTCAAAGTCTTAATTCTGAACAATGTCAAAAATAGCCATATTGTAAAAAAGTTCCTTTTATGGAACAATTCTGAAAAATATATGTAATAACTTAACTCCTTTGAACTTTAAATTGATTTGAATGAAGTTAAAATTAAACTATTACTTCAGCAATTGTGGCCCTCTCCCACTGACTAAAGTTGTCTGATGCCATGAATGGGTGAAAAGTGCTTTACTGAGTATCCCTAAAGACTGACCCACATATGTAGAGATGTGAGACAGAGAGCTTGTTTCAAACCAGCTATAGTTATTATTGGCAGTGTGGTCAGCTACAGTAGGGAACACCACTTTCACCACAACCTAAAAAAAGAATTGTGGAAAAACAGCATGTCTGTGAAACTAAGTGAATTAGCCTAATATGGTTCTCAGAGATTGCAAAACGACAAAACAACAAGAACATTTAATCAATCCAACAGTGTCCCGTTGGCATTCAACGCATGTGCTCAGGGTCCATCTGATTTGCAAGTTAAACAGAATCTCTCAGGATATGTGAATGTAAGTGTCAAGCAGGCTTACAGTGAGGCCAGGGAGGTCTGTGTTTCGCCCTCCAGTGGTCTGCAGATGAAACGCCCAAACAGAGGGTGGAACAGGGATTCAAGGGTCAAGTGCAAAGCAATCCAACAAAAGCCAAGTGATGTGTGGGCCAGGTTTAAATAAGAAGCTCCTGTGGTCTTCACAGCTGGCAATAATATTCCAGTAACATCATGGTCTATTGGCCTACCTTTTTATACCAAAATTATAACCTGTCAATGTTGAGAAAACTGTTTATGTATCCTGTTATTATGCTTAGTCAATACCTGAACTAAACATTAAAATTAAGTACATCTGCATTGTAAACATTCCCAGCTAATAAAACTGATATTTTTTTAAATAGAAGAGTGAACACCTATAGCTATTGCACAGTACTAAAGCACAAAAAACTATATAAACTCTATAAAGTAATACATTTTTGTCAGTTAAGAACCTGGACTTGAACATTGTCAGAGTAGAGGCCTGTCTCACCTACTTTGGAAGACTGTTCCAGATTTTAGCTGCATAAAACTGAAATGCCCCCTTACTGTGTTTTGTCCTGACCCTGGGCACCAGCAGGAGACCTGTCCCAGTGCTCCTCGGAGTCACAGATGGTTCATATGGGACTAACATGTCTTAGATGTACTTTGGGCCTGAGCCATGGAGAGCCATATACACCAGCAGAGCTGCTTTAAACTCTATCCTCTGAGAGACAGAAACCCAGTGTCTAGTCAGGGCTTTCTTGTTGATAGCCCTAGTATATAGTGATAGCCCATAGTTGATAGAGTTGGCTTTTTTCACGTCAAGTCCGGCGTTTTTCTGATTGGTTAACATTAAGCCTGTAAAGACTGCCCTTGAAACTAAATGCAAGCAACAGGCCAGACTAACTTCTTTGTAAAGAATAGGAAAAGAGTAAGTTGCGGTTGGTCAGCCTGCTTGATTATGGCAATGTTTTTGAGATGGTAAAAAGCTGTTGATGTTATTGCTTTAATATGGCTGTTAGTTCAAGTTTAAGTCTGAGTCCCTTTTTACCCCCAGATTTCGAACCTGATTTTTAGGCTTTAGTGACTTGAGGTTTTCCTTTGTTTCTGTGGGCCAAAGATAATGACATCTGTCTTCTCTATGATTATGTTCAGCATCCACACAGTGATCTGTTGGAGGCATTGACAGGTTGAGTCCACAGGCCCATAGTTTCCTGCTGTTAGTGAGATGTACATCTGAGTGTCATCTGCAGAGTTGTGCTAGGACACACTGTAATTGCAAATTAACTGGCCCAGAGGAAGCATGTAGAAGAATGAAAAAAAGGGGTCCCAGGATGGACCCCTGTGGGACCCCACAGATCAAGCCCAATGATCTTGAGACACAGTTTCCAATTTCAACAAGTGCTTCGTTTCTTCAAGGACCTGAACTACAAACATTAATATAGCAACTGTACTGGCAAATACAGTTCACCTCTTTCTCCCCTGATAAAAATTTAGAATTTTGAATTATTGTGAAAACACAGCCATTCACTCAGTTCTTGCTTCTAATTAGATAAAATGGTACATGAAACCCATAAATCATTCTCAACTTGAAAAGCAGAGGGACTCAGTCATCCATGTTACTAACTGAACTCGTTTTAACTGCTGTGTCTGCATCAACACAGACCTAAAATATGACGTCTCTTTAATTTGACACGTTATATTACCATTTATGAAGGCTCCTGGTTGACATAACTGTTTGTTTTTAAGCTGTCTGTGCTGAAGGTTACAGACAGCAGCTTTTGGCAGTGTCCTTGAGAAAATAGAGAAAATGATGCACATTTGAACAGTTTCCAACAGCGGCATATCATTTTCATTCCCCTCGACAAAACAACACAAGGGCGGTGCATTTCATTTGAGCAGTGAACTTTCACTTTCCTTCGGTTTTCAGTATTGTATGCATGCTTGGATGGAAAATCTAATTTTAACAACTTATTGGAGAAAGTGACATTAATTCAACACAATACTTTGGATGGTTTATTGACCTTAATCAAAAGGCATAAGTTCTAGTTCTCCAAAAAGTACTTACACTTGCTTCTTGAAAATAAAAGGCGGCCACATACCCATTTGGAAATCAGTGAAGTCATGCCTCGGAACAAAATATGAACTGCGACTATTGCTAAGGCCTGGTATTCATAGTCACAACTAGCTATACATAGCCTGGGTGTTGGTATAGGTAGTTAGTGTTCTTTGATGTATTTGGATTGACCCAGTGTCTCTGTGATCTGGCCCCAGATAAGCATTAGAAAATGGATAAATGGTGGTATATGGTTGTGGTTGGTTATATATAATAGCCACCATGGTTCACTTATCTGGTTTATTGGAACTGACATAAATACTACAATTTAAGACTAACTGTGGTGAAGATATGAAATTGTCTTCTGATCATGACTGGTTGCTGAACCAGATTTTAAACATGGCTGAATAATTTGTGTCTAAGGTACATTGTGTCCACTTAAGAAATATTTGCTCTTTCGGTGGAGTGCCTCGTGAAATTCTTTCTTTAGCTTCTGTGTAAATATAAATAACCCAACAGAAAATTGGCAGCCATTGAAGCTCCAGCAAAGTTAGTAAAAAAATAATGATAAATGCAACAGCCTGTGTAATTTTGAGGACACTGTATTCCTTACAACATGTATTTTTCAGAGATTTTTATTACATGTCAGATTTAATGACAAGATGAAAATGCTCCCATCAGATGCCTTAATGTTGCCTTAATGACTTTTACTTTGAGTGCATTCTGCTTCTTTGCAATGATGTTCCCTCTAAAACAAGACCAAAGTTTTTGAACAGAATTTGCTACAGAATAAACAATAATCTAATAATTTACATCTAAAATGTTAAACTCCATGTGATCCATTTCCAAAATCAGTGCCTTAATTATCAAAATTAAAGGGGCACTGACAATTCATCTCCACCCATTCAGTCACATTGTGCCAAAACTTTAAAAGCATGTTGTTGAAGCATCTAAAGCCACTGCAGAAATGGTGACAATACCTTCTATGAGTTACAAATGAAAGATCTTTAATGATTAAGCAAAGTGTGGCTGACCAGATATTATTGGTTGTAGGTGTTTGACAAAATCAAGCCAACAGCGCTGCAGACAAAAAAACATGGTAATCTGTGCAATCAACAGGTAACAACTTATCTGACTGTACACTGCAGAAGTTGTATAAAACAAGAATTATGTGAACTGGGGAAACAGGTGTATATCATTGTTTACCTCTTGTTATAACCTTATTCAAAGAGGGAAACAAAATTGCTGCAATGTGTAACCGTCTCTACAGTTTAAGCACTTGCTGTGGAAGCACAGATTAGCTTTCAGATTAGCATTGCAATAAGGTGTATGTGTAACTCTGTCCCTTTAGCACAAAAATATAGAAAAATTAAGGAATGACAACATTGCACACAAAAGACTAAGTGCTGATGTATTAATTCAAAGGTTATAAGTCTGCATATCTGCATTACAATGTTGAAGAAAAATTGTTTTTTCCTAAAATTGTGCAAGCCTCATATATTTTTGTCTGGAAGAGGTTATACAAGGACATCCATTTGAACTTAAGTCAGGTTAGATAAAGCATGTCTACCTTACTGATTGCGGCCCATTAGTAGATGATTGCCCCGTTTCACCGGCATGTCAAAGCAGTGGAGTCGCCTGAGGCATGTATGATTTCAACGCATGGTCAACTCACACTGTGAATACAAATCAGAGCAAAATTGAAAAGCAAAGACAAAATATATTACAGATGGTATAGAGCAACCAGAAAAAAACACAGCTTTGGGTTTGTATAGGTCCAGATGCTCCAATCTCTCAGTCCAATTCACTCTCTGACAACCTGGGAGCTCTAAATGTGTCTTAAAAACAAACATTTGGAACAAGGGGAAAATTTTTTGGAAGGTTAATGAACATACTTGAGTTTAAATTAGGCCCTTTAAAAAGTCCCCCACATAACATGAAAGCCTCAGTTTGTTCCCTTCTCAAGTGATTATACCAAAGTCACATCATTCTAACAAACCAAGACTTCATGTTAATTCTTTGGTGTCTGCTTTCTTTTTATATGATCCATAAATTCGACAAGGAACGTCAAGCATTGATTTATTGTCAAAGTACCTAACAGTCATTTTAGCAGTGTGAAAAGGTTTATGAAAAAAGTCATAAATTTTAGTATTAGAGTCATTAAACCTTCTGTAAAAAAAACTTTAAGCACAAAAGGAAACTGTTATATCCATCAGAAAAGTGAGGCATTCCCACTAAAAGCTTCAATAAACCTAATAAGCTCCAGATTGATTTAAGAAGAAAGAGGATGGATCACTTAATACTGACCTCTTCAATTAATCTGAATTCACCAGTGATGAAAGCGAGGCAGGTTTCCAAACACACAAATGAATTGAGCAAGGACTGACTCAAGAATAATGCAGAAGAGTCCCACTGACATGGCAATCCACAAAGTACCAGGCAGCGAATCACAAAGGTGCTTTTGATGCGAGTGTTGGCGTGAGGCAGTAGGAGAGCAGGGTCTGCTTTGCCAATGAGCCTCATGTGTACAATTAATCAAAGCCTACGTATTACTACTTCAGGCCCATGTTTACTGTAGCAACAACAAGCAATCAGGGTAAGAGACCAAACAAGAGCACCGAGTCGAGCCAACAAATGTGGCACCGTGGGAATTTTGCCATTGATTTTTTTTATGTAGATTTATTAAAGCTGATGTTCTTCGACATGAAAAGTGAGGTCCAAAAATCTACTTCAAGTTTAAGGAGTGCCAAAAAGAATTCAGGGTGACATTTGCTATACACAAAGTTTTTTTCACTTTTGTTGTAAGATACAGCATGGTTAGAGCTGTTCTAATTTACTATTTTTTTTCTTGGCAGCTTCTTCTTTTGCCGTGTCTCACTTTATTTAATTTGATCATTTCCAGTTAAAACCCATGTATGATGCTTTAAGTAACACTGTGTAACTTTTAGCTAGTAGCATCACATAATTTTAAATTCCAACAATAGACATTCTTGTTTTGATTTTAGGAATTCTAAGACACACAATTGATAGAATTATACATATTTCACTCATACAGTACCCTCACATGGACATCTGATATAAATGATTTATAATTCCATGTCACCGGGACACACAGACCTCTCCTGACCCAGCATGCTTAGCAGCAAGCAAAAATAGGCCAATACATTGGACCCTTTTAGAGTTGTATTTGTACAAATTGCAATTAAATGACACTACCGTTTAAGAAGACATGTTTTTTTCTTCTAAACTTGCTGGTTTTGTATAGTTTCCTCTAGAAAACAAACAACAGACAGTCTTTAGTGGGATTTGTGCCCCCTAGTGGCTAAAAGTTACATAGTGTCACTTTAAACACTACATGACATATATAACAGTGATGTTAGCACATTCGGTTTTACCATCTTTTAACTACTTTTAATAATGGTAAGACATGAACTCAGTAGCAGGAAAACATTCACAATGCCTCCTTTGATTTTAATAATCAAGTTAGTGATGTTATTTTGATTAGTTTTGGGTCAAGATTGTAATCCTTCAACAAATAACACACTACTAGTGACATATGATAATTATGCATATTACCTTTTTTATTTTTTGTTTTATTTATGTATTTTCACTGAGAGACATATTATAAATATATTGTTTAATATGTCCATAATACTAGCACACCAGTTTTGCTCTGCATTTCCAAATGTTAAAATGGGACATATACAGACTTCTATACTGGACATATACAAATCTTGGTGAAAATGGGGTCAATACTTTTGTACTGATTGTTTTCCAATACTATAGATACATGTATGCGTCAATTTCCTGCAAACTGACTGATTTGAAAAGGCAAAATTATGATAAATTAGAAATACAGAAACAGAGCCTGTTGTATATAGTCCTGTGATACTACTCAGAGCTACTAAGACAGTAAGGCCATTACACACAATCATTCTTGAAGTTCATATGGAATCCTTATGTGCAGTGTTTTGTACAGAGCAATAAAACATTGCAGTCTCTTACACTCTGGCTCATTGTTGCCAATGCCACACCCTTTCACTGGGCTAGTTGCAAAATACCTTCTTTACATAAAATTATAATAAATCAGCATTTCTTCACACCTTTGGGGTAGTAACTCCATCCTTTAAAGGACTAAAGACGACAGTTTTGTGACTCAGGATGGATATAAACTTTAGTGTGTGTGGGAGGGCAAAGAGAATGGTGTCGAAAATTTAGCTGTAAAGAATGACTAGCTAGATAAAAGCCATGCAGCCTGTGTGTGGGTGGTAACACAGGTAGGTCTACTTATGTAGCCTTTAATTTGTTGGGTGTAGTTCAAAATACTTCAGCAAACATAGTAAGGTAGGTAAATCAAACCCAGTTATAAAACCAAAAGTAGCCAATCCATTTTAAACTGAACCAATACAGTCTTTCTAGTTTTCTCACATTGCTTATATGCCAGCATTTTTGGAAATAACACCAACATGAAAATGCAGCCAAATGTGTGGCTTGTCAACAAGAAAATCACACCAAATTACAGTATGTAGACAGAGACCATTATTTCACCGCCCATTGAAAATCAACTGCCTCTGCTTCAGCATTGTGACGTTTTTATTCTTGCATGTCTTTTGGGAGAAAAGCTCTTCAAGTGTGAGGCTGGTCCCAAATTGACATTGCAAAACAGTCGATTTTATACAGAAGAGTACTGCCATAAAAGAGGATTAGAAAAGCAGAGCAATGCCAGCTAGTGTCATACCTAATAAAAGTGTAATCCTTCCAAAACACAACCACAGTGCCAGTGTTTCTGGCCACCCAAAAAAATTGGTGGGTCAACTGCTGCCCTCCATCTGCCTGTGTCTGATTTTGATCATTTATGGCTGAAACATCTGCGTTATCAGTGAACGAAAGCCCAGTTTTATAAACAGCGGAATCCATTGTTTTTTTCAGTCTGTTTGCAGATAACTGCTTTAATGCCCGGTGGACAGCGACCCCTGTTCATGTCAGGACATATGCTGTGTGCCTGTTGGCTCCCTCATTAACCTGACTGTGAGGAACAGCATTGCAGACAGAAGAAAAGAATCCTTTGAAATGGTTCAAAGCCCCACAGGCTTTGCCCCTACACAGACTGAGATCATATGTACTGAATTAACTGTCATATTTTATACAATGTTAAAATACCAAAAAGCTGAGGCACTACATGATCAAAGTCTAGTTTGTAGTTTCTAACGCCCTCATATTCAATTGTCTCACCAGTCTGGAGCAGGATCAATGGCTCCACCCTTTTAATGGAGAAGATACAATTATTTACAGGAATATACATTACTTTTAATAGGCAATATTTTCTGTGATGAGAAAATGTGGTGCCCTTTATATCAAACAGTTCCAATCAGCACAGTCCTGTCAAGCATACAGAGCCATGGTAATGTGAGGCTTTCCATTTGACCAAACTTGAATGGCTGTCTATAAAGAAAATGGGAGAAAAGAAAGAAGTGAATGAAATCAGCTGCTGATGTCAGGCTTACTGTAAAGCTATTATTGAGTACTATAAATAATGATTCCTCCCTAATTGCATATTAACAACACAGGGGCTTCAGATAGCAACCATGTCAGCCTTAAGTCAGAGCTGCGAGCCTAGCATGTACCATAATATGTCAGTGGTACCAATCGCTCACAGACATGGCTAAAAATGTCACCATTGTCCAGTCTGAAAAATAACTCATGACCACAACTACTACTACTAAGCTACAAATACATTCATTTTTTGAAAGCTTACTAAAATTTGACAATAAAGCGGCCATGTGGTACAGTGTGGAATAGCATGGTCACTCAATCCAGGGCAAACAGAGTAAACACACAATCTGGGCACAAAGTAACTATTTGTTGTGCTTTTGCTTGAACAGAGCAGATCGAATTTGCAAAACAGTGATCAATATATCACATACCACTACAATATTATCTAAATTAAGTTGCTGAACAATGAGAAAGTCATCATGCATCATGCATTTGGTGATCTTTGGAGGCATGGTCAAAAGGCAACAGAAATGGCCACAGTAACACAATCGGAGGA
Source organism: Neodontobutis hainanensis (assembly GCA_024349245.1). NCBI lineage: Eukaryota > Metazoa > Chordata > Actinopteri > Gobiiformes > Odontobutidae > Neodontobutis > Neodontobutis hainanensis. The sequence continues at coordinate 7,880,970 of JALDNG010000015.1, forward strand.
GGCACTCTTAGTTAAGGTCAACAGAAACACCCTTTCATGTGTTGCTTCACTATAAACATCTACTGTAAATGTCTGGCTTATTGTTTTAAAAGATACGCCTCTTTAAAACTAAGCAGGAGGCCTCTCTGCTCTTTATCAGAAGCTAGTATTATTGTCCTCTTAAAGGTTAACAGACTTTTTTTTTTTCTTTTTTTTTTGTGGTTGTGGAATGTTTTGGCAATGATGAGCAAAACACTTGAAATGTCTGCATAAACAATAGTGGGAAAACCGATAATAGAATATACCCCCACAGCCACTTAATTAAAAACATGGCAATAGCCCTTCTACTAGACATTCAAGTCCAGTCACTGAAATGACAAATTATCAACATGTTAAGCTGTGAGAATGCAGCTTGGAAATAGGCCTCAGTGTCAACAACCGCTTGCCACTTATATAGCACGGTCAAAATATAGGCAGAGAATGTGCTGCCGACTGTGTCCACAGATATATAAGATGCTCTACTATGAAAGTGCAAAGGAACACCTCTAGAGAGAAGCTAAATAATGCCTTTTCCAGACTGCATGGGCACTCAAGACACAAACATTTTGAATGGAATATACTGTGTGCAAAAAAATATAATGTCTGTGATCTGTCTTGACGTGATGGTGAAGTGAACATGATGCATTCCATTAATTTGTGTATTCAAAATCTATCTTCATAGATTTCCACAAAACAATAGCCTTTTTTGTCCAGCTTTTTTAGTTCCATTCAAATTGGGGAACCATACCAATATGGTGTCCTGGAAGGGGCATGACTTAGACTCTATTATTCATAATTTTAGGCTAATAACAGTAGTGTGCAACGGTCAACCTAAATATTTCAAAATGGATAAAAGTCAGGGGGCTTGCCGGTAGCTCAGCTGTTGGAGTGCATACCAAATACACAGTTTAATTCTCAGTGAGGCCACCTCCCCAATGTCAGTCCCCTCACTCTGTTTCCTGTCTATCTACTGTTAACTATCAAATTAAGTGCCCCATTGCACCAACAAGGAGTTGCACCATAAGTAAAATAGTTTGGCAAAATGAAGCCCACTTTGATTGGTCAAGGTATGTAGAAAAAAAAAATATATAAATGAATGGAAGGATTATTTAAACAACATTTATAAGGATCGAGGAAGGTGAAAACCACTAACTGCTGCTGGTTGCTGCAGTAAAACAATAAAAGCTACATTCTTTACAGTGGAGCTAGCTTGCAACATGTGAAAAGCTCGTTCACACCAAACACTCAACAGTGAGTTTAACGCTGTCTTTGAAACATATTTGTTTGAGTTTACTGCGCAAGTAAAATAAAATTAAAACCAAAACAAGAATTTTTTTTTTTTTTTGGTAGGAAGCAGGCCTGAGTGGGAAATGCCAGTTTGTAACAAGGTGACTAGTACAGGCTTCTGAGACAAGATGCATCAGAGTGAGTCATGGCACTAGTCAGCGTTCCACACTGCTCTTCCTGTCTCTGATTGGCCTGGAGGCTTGCAGTTGAAGCAACAGAAAAAAACCCAGACAAGAGAGAAATAAATGTTGATATAGGAGCACAGCCCATCCATTGTGAGGCCCAGTGGAATGAGATGTATCTAGTGTGGTTAGCCCCCTCGCCCCGAAACAGAGAATACGAACGTTCATGAAAGGATAGAACAGAGGAGCAGCAAAGCTCGGTGGCAGGGACAGAAAGGCGAGGAAGTAAACAGAGCTAGGAGCTCACATTGTTGCTTTTGTTTACCAGGGCAGAATCAGCCAGACACTCCCAGAGGAAAGGCGCTCCACAAAGGCTTCTGATTGTTTCTGATTGTAAATAGTTAGAGGGAAGGTGAATGTGACAGTGAATGTGTGCTGGTTTTATTAAGCAAACTGAGGCCTTGAGCAGATAAGAGACAGAAACCCCTTTAATGCTCACTTTTTTGTTGTGGGATATACTATGTCTTTCTATCATCTCTCCTCATTCTAAAAAGGTGCAGTGATAACATATGGTTGTGAAGGGGGCCTGTCTTTATCTTGCTACTGGAGGTAGTAACAGAGGCATCATGAAGGTGAGACAAATCGAGATAGCTCAAGCATAAATGGGAAACTGCAGCGTTACTGTAAATTGATGATGCTCAAAAACAAGCATTGTTTCATTCAACATTGGGGTTTAATAATTTTTTTATATAGCGCTTTTCCACCTAGTAGGCGCTCAAATCAGTAAAATACACTGTACGCTGGAGAGCAATGACAAGCAGGTGACAGACGAGATGAGCTATCAGAATAAGTAACCAGAACTAAAATAAGTTCTGGTTACTTATGTTACTGTTATGTTATTTTATGGTTACAAAGAGAACAAAGACAATACTTAACTATGCACAAAATGAAACATTTAACTGCAAGAATGAAAGAAAATTTCTCCCCAGGCGTGGGGTCATCAGGGAGTATGACCCCATGCCATGAGAGGAATGTGGGGTCATGTGGTGCAGGGCTCCCTTTGCCTCCAGACACCAGAATAGACATGATCCACAGTGGTGCGCCTTCACCCAAGCAGCTGTTTTGGTACGGTCCCACAAGACTAGTGCTTCTGTACTGGAGGTTACGTATTTAATGCATTTCTTTCATAATGTGTCCCCTGAGATTCCAACACTTGAGCAGGAGGGCAAAATATTTAGTCTCCACAAAAACCTGTGCTAAATTAAAAACAGTTTTTGACTTGTGACTCATGGTGATAAATCAAGTGAGAGAGAGCTGCCAAGATGCACCAACTTCCTCTTCTCTTTTGCTTACACACAACTATAACCTGCGGCGGTTATACAGCCATACTGAGGCAAGCCAGTAGGATACTAACATGGATCAAAGCCTATGCTGGGTTGCCCACATCTGGCAAATTCATCATTTTAAGGGATGAATCACAAAAAGTCATTCACTTCTCACTTTTGATGGTCAGGCTGCTTTACAGGAGCTCTTAAAACACAGAGAGGAAAATGAAATCAGAACTCAAAACCGTCTCTGGTACAAGCAGGTTATTTTGATGGAAATAAAAGATTGTGATAAGGTTTAAATTCCCTGCTGCATCCACATGCTAATTTTGTTTATGAGCTAACAACTGTATTGACTGGGCTCATCAGGGCGTCTGCGCAGCAAGGTGTGGGGAAATGGCAAAACACAAGAGCCGTTGATGAAGCTATTGTTGAACGAGGTGTGTTTCTCGCATTGATCAGAACAGCATCTCTGCAGCTATCGCCTCTGCAAGGAAGTAGAACTCAGTGATGATATTTAACATTCCTTCAGACTTATGTAATCAAGTTATAATTTAAACCATACCAGAAAGGTCCTTGCTCAGATGGCTGTAAGCATCAAAAAAGGAACAGGCTGTAACTCTACAAATTAAACGTTATAGTGTCAATTTATTGAGTCTGTTTTAAGGTATTTGCACTGATGTGGAATTAGTCACCTCTAGCCTTAGGTTTGTATTTTCTGTAAGGATTGAATTGAAGTTTATACTGCACTTAGATTTTTGATATGCCCAATCAGAAAGGTTTTCATACAGTCACTGCTGTAGCCAGGACAGACGAATTAGGTCAGAAATTTACTAAAATGTTGGTTCAGGTCAATTCGTTAGAAAACTTGTACCTAGAGTTAAATATGTAGTTTATTTAGGGAAAACCTAACCTGGCCAGAAATTCTAATTTGTTATCCAATTACAAATACAAATATATACTCTATTCTCTGTGAATAAAGAGATTTATATTGCGCTTTTCTCCCAAGGGACCAAGGGACTCAAACCCTTGGCCATCCATCATTCATTCACTCCACAGTCCCACACTGTTGGTGGTATACAACATCTGTAGCCACAGCTGCCCTGGGGAAGACTGACAGAGACGTGGCAGCCATTTTGCACCTAAAGCCTCTCCAACCAATACCAAACATCCTCATACATTCATACACCAGTGCAGTAGTACTGGAGATCCAGCTCCACTGTACATAGTTTGCAACTGGAAAACGGTCGTCATCATCTTCAAACCTAAAATACGGCCAGACCTGTCAGTGCTGCCACATCACTGGACACACCAGCCAAGCTTGGCCAGGGTTCAGGCCATGAATAAACTCATAAATCTTACGAGAATCAAGCTGCAGCGCATTATATAATAATAGTACATACGTGGTTTGGGGTTGGTAATAGATGATGTGGGTGTTGTTGACATGTAAAACATTTAGTTGTATGATTTACAAATATAAATGTATACGGAGTAACATGAGTTTATTACAACACAGATATACAGACATAATGTGGTGAAGATATAAAAGCTCAAAGTAGGTATTAATTATTACATTTAAAAATTTTTGTCTTGCCATAACTTGGAAATTTAGGCCGAGTTGTGTCTGGTAATGTTGTGGGTATGGCTGGCCAGGTTTAGCAGGTGGCAGTATATTCTTAAGATTCAATAACATTTGAATTTTTCTCAGTACAAAATAGTGATTGGTTTATCAAGCTTAAAGTTTCCCTTTTTTTATACATATTTTCATTTTATCAAAATAAAGAAGAAAATTCTTCTTTTCCACACCTACAGCCTTTTGAATGTGGGGATAAGTGTGCGCTGTCTGTATTTCATCCTTTATTCACATGAGGAGTGTGTATCTTTAACCAGACAACTCTCAGAAGAAATGCTATAAAATCAAAAAAGAGGCTTGAGTTTATGCAAAGCCAGAGACAAACTATGCCTTTAAAACTCCTTCATAAATGTGTGAGAAGCAAAAATATTTTAGTTATTGAAGATACAATCATAATGTATCTCTTTGGCATTCCTCAGGACAACAGGCACAAGGAAAAAAATGCACTGAGATTTTCTTTAGCATTAGTATTTACCAATAACAAAAAAGTTAACAATTCAATTGCACCAAGTTCATTCATAAAAATATTTTTATTAATGTACATATTTTTTATTTAAATGGTTATGATTAGTTGTGTGTGGTATTCTCACAGAAACCTAACTTATGGCAGACTTGTCTCTTAAGGCTACATATTTGTCAATCATCAATAAACCCTCCATTTACCCCTTTATAGTTTTTTAATCACCCAAATTAACATACGTTAGCTTCCAATGAATGCAAATGGAATGAGATACTTAATCGCATTTTTTACGAGTCTAAATCAGGTCAAATATGTGGAACAAATGAGTCTGTTTTTTCTATGATCAAATAAACGTTCCCTCTTCGTCCATAACGTCAGTAAATGTCCGTAATGTTTTGTCAGCACAGCGTGAACTGACCCCGAGCCCGTGGCTTTAACTTGATACCTTAGATAAATTATTTTATCTTGCTGAGCAAAACATTTTAAAATTACTGCTTATTGTTGGCTTGTGTCCGTAACCATAGTAACGCAAGGGACCCACATGTGTATATATAGCTGTCCTAGGACTGCCCGTTAAAAATAATTATGGAAAATGTCTTGTGGGTTGGACCCTAACCTGTTGTGACCACTGAAAGGATACTAAACACATGCGATAGCTACAGATGAAGATAGATAATTGTAATTTTCCTCTGCTTTCGAGGCCCCCTGGCAGCCTAAGGGACCCTATGCGTTTGCATATTCCGCGTATAGCAAGAAACGGTTATGGAAAAAACACTTAGACTCAAAATCATTAAGTATATATGCCCATTGTCATTTTCTTAAAGGTAAAAGGAAGAATGAGCTGTCAGTCCACCAGATACTGAACTATGTAACTCTGCTTGCAGGGCACGTTACTTTCTCTTGAGGACATCTTCGCAGATCAACACAGGTCTTCACACAGCTGAAATTAGATACACTTCATACTGAGATGCAACAGTCCAATGTGAGTTTGGAACACTGTATAGTCCTTTACTGGGAGCAATTCTTAAAAAGTTACATGGACTTCTTACAGTTAAACCTCGCTTGTTCTTTCAAATTTACTGATAGCACTGAAGGATATGAAGGATAACACAAATACTTTTTTTTCACTCACAGTTGGGTGAAGCCATTCAGTGTCAAACAACTGTGTTTACTCTTTTTAAATCATAATGACAACTGAAACTTTTAGGTTTTTGTGTTATCATTCATATTCTCTTTCTGAAAAATGGCCCTAAAAATAAAAAATAAAAAAAAATAAAAAGTTGCCAGGGTATGCCAACTTATGAGCACAACTGTATGTGACTAGACATTTTTCCATGAATGCCAACAAGCACACAGCTATGACTGAGCAAGATGATGAAAGTCATGACGAGTGATGCCTATTTTTGTTGTGCCATAGTTTATAGCCTATAGCACTCACCACACTTGTTAGAGCTGACAGCCTTCTTAACAGCGAGTGCCCTTACTCAGTGTGAACTATTCTTTAAATGCACATAACTACAAACAAGGGTCTATTAACCTTTTGGTTCCTTGAGTTTACTCTACCCTGTTTTATATAAGCATGCTGTCTTTTTTGGGGGAGAAGGACTACATTTTAAGCTTGGCATGTGACTGACCCATGACTACCTTCCAAAAATAAATGTTCCGAAAATAATAATGGAAACTTTATGCCCATTGGAGGACTTCATAAAGGACTATGCCACTACTTAAACCCTATGTAATAGTATATAGTAAATAAAACCTTTTACAACCTGGCACTTTTTTCTTTCTATTTTTGTTTTTTATATAATTGTAGGTGAAGTTATAATTCTGGCAAAGTTTGAATAAGTTCACATAAAAGTAGTATTCATTGCTGTATTTTAACCGGATGTCACTACGTAGCGGAAGACAACCGACTGCTACTGTAAATAAACATTAATAGCTAACGACTTTCTTACCCGTTTACGCGTATCTTTGTGGAGGCTTGGCTGAGTGACTGTGAGCTGAGACAAGACGAGCACTCACACCGTACAACTTTAGCAACTTCCACTCAAAGTTTCCACCCGGACTTCTTCAGGTTTGTACACCGCTGCTGTCCTGCCACAACGGTTTGAGCTGACGTCCCTTTCCACAAACACACGCCACAGTTTGTCTGCTGCCGCTGTGCGCCTCGGTTTGATGATGAATTTGGATTTAGGAGCAGAGGAAATGGAAGTTGGAGGAGTTGGGAGAGGGTTTGCTGACTCCTACAGGCGTGTCACAGCGCAAGGCCCGTAAAAGAAAAAAAAAACTAAAAAGAAAATAAGACACAACCAGTCTCATTTATATTTCATACTCAGTTCACAGATGACATAGACTAGATTAAGAAGCTCGGCTAGCAAAATTACCTTTATAATGTCACCAAGAAATAAACTTATTTTATTTTTCATAATAATGTAACAACTCACAAATAATATTACCCCAGAATATTATTGCTAAATAATTTTAACATAAATAATTGTTTCAATTGTACAACAAAAGTAACTGCAAAAAAATAAAACAATAAACTGCATTAAATTACTTAGTAATAAAATACTTTTTTTTCTTCAGCCCCTGACTAAGATGAATGTGCATATGAGTCAAGAGCAGGCACTTTGTTAACTGCATGTTTAGCTGATGTCTGAAAAAAATAAAATAAAAATGTAATGCTGGATGAAGGCTGGAAATTGGTACAATTTTGCATAAAGCCTACATATTAGTAATTGTTGCTTTATATTCGACTGCGCTACAAGGAAGGATAAATCACAATTATGTTGACTAGATGATGTATGACCAGCAAGCAATCAGCATTTCCACCTGCTGTTTTTTAATTAACAGATTAAAGCAAGAGGAGCATATGGGAAATTCAAAGCCAAAATTTACTGAAATATGCAAATGTAGAAAAACAGCATACATACGTGTGCTCATTCAACCTCATTAACATGACATAACATGTATAACATAAAGTTATAGAGACAAACACAAGATCTATGTAAAACTTTGTATAAAAGTTGTTAATGTAATTTATTTTTTTATTTATTTATAAATGGCAAATGCTACCTGATAAATTACATTGAATCAAATGTTATTTTTACACAGAACTTATGTCATAATATAATCTACTTCATATGTTCAAATTAACTGGTGATTGGCCCAAAGCTGCAGCTCTCCTGCAATATTTAACAGTAGACCAAAATGTACATTCTGATCACACACAGATCAACTCTAATGACCTCAGGAGCGCACCAGCCGCAACCAAAGGCAGTATTAACTTGGATCATGCTGCTCATTGCATTAATACCATAATCTTTCAACACGTGTTAGTTTACCATTACGTGCATTAAGCCTACTGTGGGGACTGTGGGAAAAGCAAAACCTATCCTTGCCTGTGCTGGTGTCATGATTACACTGCCATTAACTGTGTGTTACTGAGACTAATTTAAAAGTCATAATCATTAAAGTGCACACGCTGGTCCCCTGATGGATGGCTTGATTGGAGCTCAAACCAGACCATATGTTTAAACTTAGTAATAGTAACTTTAAAATATGTTTAAACTCTGTAATGACAGTATGGTTAAAAACCCTTCTTTATGTTGGTCCTTTAAAAGTCCAGTCTCATTCTAATGTGATAACTTTACCCTCAGAGATTTACCTTCGAATCATAGAATCTTCCAGGCGAGGCCATTGTGGAGTTTGGATGTTCTCCCTGTGCTTGGGTGGGTTTCCACCGGGTATTCTGGTTTCCCCCATGAACATCAAAACATGCAGGGCTCCCCGTGGTGGCGGCTGCTGACAGTGAATTTTCACATAGGCATAATAAAAGGATAATAAAAAAGGATGGTGAAAAATACACACAGAAGAATTAGATAAACAATGCTTTTCTATTTAAAAGAAATGACTAACTTGCCATTGTCCAGGGTGAACCCTGCCTATAAGACCAAGCTGCTGGGATAGGCTCCAGTCACCCATGACCCCTAATGGGACCAAGCGGAAGACATTGAACGATAGAATAAAAGAAATGAAAAATCTTCCTTTCATTTTGTTATTACTCAGGACTATCTGCTTCTGTGTTTCCTGAATGAGCCGCTATCTCTTCAACTCTTATTTTGAATAGATCATTGCAGCTTAGAAACTCTCTGGAGCCTGGATTTGAGTTGGCCTCTGACTTGAGAATAACGTTCCAGTCATGCATGAGTTATTCACAGGAGGTTTCTTTTGGAGAGGGCATTTGTTTCACAAAAGCCCACATGCAGCGCCCCACAGCGGGATATGGTACATTATGATTTGACCGTTCATTTGCATCTCAGCAGGCCATAATCTGATTCCACTGCGGCCTCTTCTCACATCAGCACTCTACAGAATGAGAGACGAGCCCAGGTGTAGCATGCTGTGTATTGGCTTCATCACCAGCGTGGGACACCTCTGGACCAGAGCCAGTTGCGTGCTAATTATGCTGCCTGCGCGCCTAAGGGACTCGTCGAGGCCTGAAGTTCAGAAACAAAGATGAACACTACAAATTACAACTCTTCTGCTCACCTTAAGAGCGGTGTATTCTCTTTATGAGCTATAAAAGTCTGGAGAGCAGTGCAAATCATTCATCACTGCAGTTATATTATAATCCATAATGGGGCTGTACAAACATGTGTTATGATTTCAGAGAAAATATAAAGCTGGTCTCCCCTGACTATGGTTTTTCAGGTTGGTATTTATAAAAGGAACACATATTTGACAATCTTGATAAGTGTAAGATGTAATTATGAAGTTTAGACGCATGGTGACGGTTGATAGTACTCACCTAAACTATTCTCTATAGAGCTAATACTGTGTTTTTAATAGTGGCTTTGACATTACATTACAGCATCTTGTAGATATCATACTCAAGGTGGCACATTTTAAAAACACACATAATTTTGTAGCATGTAGAGTTTGCACAGAAGTTGTTTTTTTTAAGTTAGAAAACTGTAGACAGTTTTTGCAAAACACAAAACAATTTGCAAAAGGCAAGAAGAGATTTTAAAATGAAAATCAAATCAAGAAACACAGAAAAATAAAGTAGCCTTTCTTTTTTTGTCCTGCACGATTGAGTTTGTATTTTACAATTTGTTGTTGTGCTCTGTGATTTGTTGATGTGAGTAGCACAAAAGAGCTACAATAGATTGTGTTTAAGTAAGATTTAAAGGATTAGTTGTACAAAGGTCAAACAAGAACCCTAGAAAAAATCTATAAACTTCTCTGACTGTTGCCTTGCTGTCCTGGTATAGCTACTAACTATTGTTGTGTGCAGAAATGTTAGTTCCAGTAAGGATGGGGTTCATTTTCAATATGGAATTTCTAAAATTATACCAGAACATTGTACTATGGCAGGAATTTATATCTATTACATTTAATCTATACCCAATTTTTTGTACATCAAAGAAGAGAACCAAACAAAAATACTATGTAGCTTTCAGGATCACTGTGCTGGATATTGGCCTATCCCAGAGGGAGGAAGGTCATTGCCTGATCTTGTTGACTGTAAATGTCACCAAACTAATAATGTACAATGCATCCTACTGTTTTATACAGTAATGTACTATGTGTAACATCAATTCACCTAAAATCTTTTTAAGTATAAAGAATGTATTACTTTGCTAATTATTTACCTTTTTGTTATATAAATACTCATCTCTTACATCATTGATATATCTGAAAGTTACAGTGAATAATTCCACCTTAAACAAACCTAATCAGAGCCAATTAGATGGAACTCATTAATCTAGATGCAGTCTTTGTTCAATCACTGTGTGTTTGTGGATAACTGTCAGATCTGTTTTATTCACTGGTGTCTCCCAGGTGGCCGGTGTTCCTATTCCCCCCGATAGAGCAGAGACAGTGGTGGATGCCTCAGATAAAGAGACCTTAAACTCTTAAGTCCACACTTACGTAGGTGAAGCCGGTGAAGGTGAAGCTGTTCGTCTTGATTTTGTTTCTGGGAGACAAAGCATTCTGTCATCCTTTTTAAGAATTAAAGTAGTGAAAGGTTGTAGATAAATGAGGGGCAGGGCACTGGATAAACCAGTGTTTTCCCTGAACATTTATTACATTTGGACATTTGCAACTGGCTGTATCTTGGCTCATTCAATGGAAAGGAAGCACAGGATTTGTTTCAGGTGTGATGGGAATTCTAAAAAGGACAGTGGTATGAAGTGATAACGTGTTGAACGTGGATAGAAAGAAAAAAAATGGGGCTTATTTTCTGATGCGCAACAGGGCATCTGATGTGAGGTGGCCTTAACAGGTCAATTGAAAGAATGCATTTTATTAGACATGAACAAGGTAAAGACTGTACAAGATAATGGGGACTAGTGAACTACAGGTGAATACATTCAATCCATCCTTACTTTACATTTGTTTATATAAAGGGGCCGGCAACAGTCAGAGCTGTATAAGTCAGTAACAGAAACCTCCTAAGATCAAAACGAGAGGAGCCGTCTGGGCCAGCCGATAGCCCCATATCTCGAGTGCCCAAGAAGAGCACCTCATTTACATTAAGACTGCAGGAGTTTCACACAAGGCAAATCTCTTTAAACAGAATGAATATACACCCAAAACACGTGAGAATTGCACTTCAGGCGTGAGCCACAAACTGCCTGGCTTCACTACAACAACATCTTTCTCCGCCTCCCACTGCAGCCGTCTGCTCTCGTCTGGACAATTTACTGTCATAACCAGGATATTCAAGTGCATGTAAACACAGTCAATCTGGAACGGGTTATAAAACTTTTCCCAAACATTCTAGAGTTTAATTTCCATTTACAGCCATGAACGTCTAACAAAAAAATACCCTAAGGTCTGACCATGCAACACCTAATCACAGAAATTCTTAATTGCTCTTATGCCATTTTCCATCCTTTTATGGTATTTTGGCTTTTTTATGAAAAAGCCAAAAGCCACTTCTTTCCTTTTAAACCAAACCAGAAACGTACCTCATAGGCACGTACTATTTACTAACAATCAATTCAGAAAAAGTTAATGGAACCAGCACTACGCAGAGAAGCAAACATTCGAGACTAAATCATAATGGCCTCTATGATTTAGCTCCACATCTTCATTTCCCAAATATTATTGTCTTTCCAATTATTTGATTTAATGCAGTGTAACTGGCAAAAGAATAAATGTCACCCTGTCCCCTGTGCGACTGTGACAACTCTTCTGTCGAGCCAAATGCCCTTCAAACAATGTCAACGCAGGGTCCAGACATTCCATCACTTCCAAACAGCAGCTCAGCAGAGTCGGTCTGTGTGGGGGCCATGTGCAAATCAAAGGGTCAATAGTCAATTAGCCTCTTCAGAGCTGACGATGTCCTGCAGTGACCAATGGGAGATAGAAAATCAGCTGGGAAATGAACACAAAAATATTACAAATGCAATGTGTGTTATGCCAGTGAATGCCAGTTGGTAATCAGATCAAAAAGGAAATGAAAAAAAAGCATGTAGCTTGCTTCAGTCTTTCTGAATTGGAGGTTATTTCACACTTAGTCTATGTCTATCTCATGCATGTTGTCTTTCTTTTTTATCTTTGCCATAGCTCTAATGCATCACCAGAACCCAGTGTTTTCCCTTTTCCCACTGAATGCATTATGGTCCATTTGTTTTTACAAGAGGAATTGGTTTAAAGTTAAGGGCAGTAGACATCTATGCAGGAGACCAATTATTCCAGGATTTTATACCATAATAAACAATGCTATCTTTTCCTTACTGAAATGTTGTTGCCTAATGAAATTTGTCCTAGAAACAAAAGGATTATACAGTACTTTTTTAAATGATATTATCCTTTTACTGCAAACAATATTTTAAAGGTGGAGTGTATTTTCCAACCTTGTTTTACAACATTTGGTGTCACACTCCTCATCTTTAAAGCATGTGAACAGCTATGGTGCCCTGTTTATGAACAAACTCAGTAGAAATGTATCTCAAGTTGATTTGACTTTGAAATATTGGAAAAAAGAGAAGAGACAGAAATGCCCTAAATCTTCATTCAAAAAAGGTGCTTTCTAACAGAAAAAAATGACTGTGCTTCTCCTCTAGTAGTGCTCAGTTTGTCCACACTGATCATTTGTAGTAATAGAATATAGAAAGTATAGAACTGAAATGTTGCCTTTTGTGGTTTCAGTAAAGCGTTACATGTCTATTTTTCTAAGATAGGCCAAAGTCTGTAATTTAGATGTGATTATAGGTTACTTTATGTTCAACCATATACATCAATATTTTTCATAATGCTCCTTAAAAACACATTGCAAAACATTAAAAAGTCATGCGTCAACACTGAACACTCAAGGGCTCACATTGCGTCAGTATAGAATGATATGGACCATTGACCAAATTGGTCTAGTCTGCTTTTGGGAATGAGAACAGGTTGGTGTCATACATTTTCCTCAGTCAGCCCAGGGAGCATGCAACGAACCAAAGGCACAGGGCATTTTCTCAGTCGTTAAACCCACTCACTGTTGAGCACAGGGTGGACTCGGGCTGCAGTTTTATGACCCAAATCTCAGTGGGGACCTCACCATGGCAGCTCATATAATATCCTAAATAGCTTTGCTCATATTAGATTACATGCTGCATTTGCCTGCTCTTAACATCCAGCAGTTTGTGAACAACGAGTCTCTATACACCCAGAGTTGACAATCCCTCTGCGGGAAGCTACTTGAAAAGCTATTTCAATAGCACACATCATTCATCCTACTCACAAATGAACTCTGAGGTAAGTGAAAATTGTTGCTTTTTTATGCCTTTGGGCTTCACAAACGCTGCAATTCTGTGTTTTTAATCCACGTAATAACAAGAACAACCTTCCCTTACAAACCTATACTCGCAGTGTCATTTGTTTTGCAGCACTAATGGGCAGCCAGAAAGACCAGCTGAGAGGTCAAAGAAGCCTATCGCCATGTGCTGATGAATTCTTCACGTGCTGCACGATTAGGCAAATAGGATTCGGCACAGCTGTTGGCGCTCTACCTCTGCCATCGTCCCGTTCTATCAGCTGTTGTCATCATTAACTAGAATCTGAACATGCATTTGGAGGATGTTGAGACATGAAAATGTTGCATCCTAGCAGCAAAGAAAAATAAACTTATTTGGTGCTCAAATAACACTTATGTGGATTATCACGTTAGTGTAAATCCATTTTATGTGAACCGTATCCCATTATGACAACAGAATGGTCCTTAATGTTTAAATCCTAATGGAAATCCAACCAATTAAACCACACAAATGAGTTTCAATAGAGTGTATTCCTTATCTGGCAATATCCAAAGTTCAAGTTAAGATGCTAAACTGTTTGAAACTTGAGTAAAGGGCTTGTTTAATGATAGAGTTTGATTAAAGATAACAGACTTCATCCCTCATGAGAGCCTCTGGAGGGGGTCACGTTGCTTTAATGAAACACCTGCAAGTGAAAGTTGACAGTGCAATGTGTCAGAGTAATAAGGGGGCTACCAAAGGCACGATCTCTGTGGATGCTTGTTGTGCAATTTTGTGACCTTCTCATCAGGACACAAAACAGCCACGCTTGTTTGTTCTGGTTATTACCGAGGTGAGCACACAGAGGTGTCCGTTTCATGGCTTGTTGCCAAAAGTGAAATGGGGAGAGCGGAGTTGACAGACCATGAGCGATTATACAGAAAAAATGAAATAAAATGATCTCAAGGTACTTCTCCCTACAAAGCCAAGACAACTTTTTACAATTCCAACTATGCAGACAGCCAGTTTCCATGTCTTCAAATTAAATCTTTTTGCAATATAATTCTAGACCCTGGATGGGCTTGTATCACACAATGACACTGCGTGATGCCAAAATTTCTCATGCTTTCTTTCGATTTTTTTTTTTTTTAAATAAACTATAATAAACACAGTATAGATTAGTGCTCTCTCCAGCATGATGTAAACAAAAATTGATTGAAAACAAATAAACACATTTTAATCTCCTGAAAGTCCACTTGCATAAATAAACATCCCACTGTGTATCTTCATGCAATTAGAAATAAAGATTGGCTTGTAGTTTAAAGATGCACCAAGGAAGATTTTGTTTCAGCACCACATCCACAGGATTGACAGAATCTGGGAGTGCACCCAGCAAACCTGAGAATGCACATGGAAGTTGGAACAGGCTACAGAAAGCCTGCCTCCCACTACTTCTACTACTACTAATGTAATACTCTTCTGTTTTATTTCTCGTCTCATTGTTTTTATCTGAATGTCACTGAGATTCCAGCTGCAGGAAATAGGAAGAACATTTTATTTTATTTAATTTTTTTACACAATCAAACAGCACAATAACCTGCTGCTAGCATTAAGACCTAAAGAAGCAGTAATATTGCTCATTCATTACAAATATGGAGAGGAATTATTATGCAATCTACGGATTTGCATGAAGGATAAACCTCAACTAAAGTGTTAAGCTAAAGCTGCAATGTTGGATCTGTTGCAATGGTGGCTGGTCATAAACAATTTAAGGGGGACACTGTATTCTTCCATTAAGCAATAGGTACAAGTCTCAATGTGCGGCTCAGTGCCTCTTAAATTCAAATTACACATTGACCATGACTCAGTTCCTTTCAGAGTCACCTCTTCTACAATCCTTTTACACTCCTTGTGACAGGACAAGGATAAGCCCTGCGTGTAACTAATACTACTAGATGTGTTATTCTGCTTGGTCCAGTCCAAGGTCCATTATCCTGTAAAATGTCTTTAAGTAAACAGCTTGTAAAGGTTTCTTTTTATTTATTTTTTTGAGACAACCAGAGTTGCCAGAGATGGATTTGCTGTTGTTACAACCTTGGACTGTCTGCTATCGATGACTGTCTTTACCCCAAGTGCCCTCTAAAGACCATTAGGGTCATTTTTGCGACTCGTGACTCGACTCGAGGGTATGCCTCAATGACTTGACTAGGACTCGGACTTGGCTTAGACTCAAACTTGGACTTGTTTATTCTCAGACACAAGGACTTGTGACTCGACTCGGACTTGAGAACTGATGCTTTGGACTTAAACTCAGCAAGTCACGCTTAGTGACAACACTGCCTGTTGCATGTGTTCTGAGTGGGACGAGCTGCATTTCACTCCAGCCCCTAAATGTAACCCAGAAGTTGGCCCTAAATAAAAAATAAAAAATAAAAAATATAGGCGTACATAGGCTACAGTGTTAATTTATATGCCACAATCAAAACTCCATTAAATGATGTGTTTAATGAAAAAGGCTTATAGAAAACTAACATCCCAATCATTGTATCAGTTTGGCTCCAACAGTTTTCAGATGTGTAACTCACTTTGGGTTGACTTGGACTCTACTTGGACTCGAATTGGACCTTTCATTAGTGACTTGGGCTTGGTTCAATAAAAGATGACTTGACTTGAAATTTTTTGTATGACTTGGACTTGCACTTTAAGTGATAATGACTCAACTCGGACTCACCTCAGAAAAGTCTTTGGTGACTTGGACTTGGACTTTAACACTGAGAACTTGAAAGTGACTTGGACTCAAAAACTGGTGACTCGACTACAACACTGCAGCCGTCATTGTTAACCAGACACTTTACAATTCATTACAATACAATGGTGTTTTAATGTACCAATGTTGTATGAACCTTTACTTTACTTTTATAACGTTACTGTTCTCATAACTAGATGTTTCCAGCTAGTTATGAGAACAGTAATGCATGCTTCTCAAAATTTGACATGATATAAATGTGTTACTTTGGTGCTCCTGCTCCATCAAACATTCAACAAAAAGTCTAACATAACTTCATGGTTCACAGTTCTCTTGGGACAGAATTATGATAAATCAGCAGAGTTGTGAAAGTTAAAAAAAAATTAATCAGAACTAAGCAAAGTGGTTGCCAAAATGACTGATCTTTTGAGCTTTCAAAACTTTGCAGAAATTTGTCAAACGTCAGGAGAAGCATTTCAAAGGCCAGTGCCAGAATCTTAACAGAAAAAGCTCCCTGATTTTTATCCCAGCAGGATCCCTTTTTAAAAAGTCTACCATACTGAAAAAACACTTCCATGTATCATCCAGAAATACTATGTAAACCTGATGCTTGTCCTGGCACCATCAACATGTTCTCCATAAAAAGAGGTGGGTGGGTGACCAGGGAAACTATTTTATGGTGTGAATTCTTGCACATTATAGTTACTATGGGAACTGAGACTGTGGTTATTCTAGCGCAGCAGTAATTAGATGGTTAAGACAAAGAAAATGAAGGGGAACAGAGAAGTGAGAGTGAGCAGTAAGCATGTGTTCAGATGTTAGAACTATTAGGGGTTAAGGTCAGGTTGATGGGTGAAGCTGGCTTTCCCACTGCGGGGCTAATTATGAGTAATGGCAGGCCGTTAAAGTTTTACTCTCCAACGTTCATTTGCGCCCTTCTCATGACTCACCTGATCATCGTAAGTCTGCCTTATTTCTCTCATGTCTACAAACAAGCTAATTGTACCGCCTGGGGGAGGGCACATCAATTGCCTTAAATCCCAGGCAACATCTGTCTCCCGCTGTATAAGACTAATGAAAGAATAATTCTTGCACTGGATAGCTGTAAAAATATGCTCTAAAATGTTACAGAAAGCACAAATGCCAAACCAAAGCTGTTATTTGGTGAATGGCTTTGTCATTGTGGCGACACTAAAACTGACTGATTATAATTTTGCTCCAGAACAGGCTCCTAAGCCTGTTTCACAGCTACAGAAACACTCAGATAATTATTCATTAAACATCACCAGACTATATTTGTTTTGTTCTGCAAATTGATATTGAGCAGGCAGGGGAACCCGTTGTATGTTTCTGTGTGGAGCTTTGATTTTGCAATTAACAATGCCATGCTGCCTATTTTTAGCTACATCATCAGCAATAGGGAAGCGTTAGCTACATTCGCCTCATTGTCAAAGTCATGGTTTAAAAAATTCAGTAAGTATTTGGCAGTAACTACAGTAATTCTATTCTGTTATCAATATGTTGGGACAGTATAAAGTAGCAGAAACACTTTAAATGTGGCTAATTGAAACAATCATTCAGTTGTAATTGAAAATAAAATAAAGTAGAAAAAAAACCTTGTGATCCTGGTAGAAGGAGCAATTTTAGTTGTATTACTTCCTTATAGTACTTTTTTTGTACATAAAGGTTTAATGCTTTCATGAACTACATTAATTTAGTTGAATATATTACAGGAATATCTATTTATGAATGGGTTTGTCCCATAGTCCTTCTCTGCAACACATACTGTAGATGTGCACATGCACTTGAAAGTGTGAGATAAAGAATAAAAAATATTAAATTCACCAAAAACTATACACACCAGACACCACCTTTAAAAAATATTTTGTACCTTATGAATGATGCACTATAAAAAAAAAAAGTATATCTTTTAAGTTTAGTTCAGCTACTCTTTGGGGTTTTACTTGAGGGGTTTTACTTGAGGCTGTTTCAAAAGCACAAAAGTAAATGTTTACTTTTTTGCTTTTGAGACAGCCCCACTTTGTCCGACTGGCTTTAGTAAAGTTCCCCATGGCTGACATCATCATGGTGCAGCCTGGGTGTCCCTCTTGTGTGGGGCCTGGGACGAGTGTCTGAGGGCCCGTGATAAAGAGCAGCTGAGCTTGCCATCTGGATCGCTGGGTGTACCTTGGCAGTTCTGCTCTACTAATCACTGAGTGTAAACATACAGTAGTGTTTATGGACTTAATGAGCCTGCTACTAGAGCTTCCCTCTTTGATAAGATGGCACTGCTGGTGATCAGATGTTGGCTTGTATAAGGCTGCACTGCTGGGTCTTTTACATTGATCTCACGTGTTAAGTTTGTGAGTTACAGCGATAGGAGGCTTTTACACCAATCTATTGGGACCAATATTATTATTATTTACTGTATTATTATTGTCAGCCACATGTTTTTAATGTGGGAGTACCCTTCTTGCTGTGAGGTGACAGTGCTTACTGAGCCAGTTATGATATGATTAATATGTTCTGATTAATCAAACCATTCTTAAACCAAGACACTTGTGCTTGAAAAGCTAACTGCATACATCTTCATGTTAAAAACGGGCACAGCTTTGTTTAAGAAAACCATTTTAACCACAACTACTTAACTAAGAATAATAATCCCTTTATCTGCCGTCCACGTTTTCTCAGTGTAGTCATAGGGGAATGTCTTTATGTAGCTGTTTTCAGCAAATGCTAAGACTGTTGCCATAAGCACAAGTTAAAATATCTTCTTGAATAGATGGCTGGATGAACCTCCACAGACAACTTCTTGAATAATAGATTTTTATCAAGAACAATACATTTTAAATAAGTAAATCTCTATTTGTAAATGAGGGTATTTGATCAAACGCTGCTTGAGTCAAGAATGTCTGATATATTGATGACAAAGCAGGGAGCTCTTCGTGGCTGTAATGGCTGGTGATTAAGTGCATGACATTAAGCACTAATCAGCTTCCAAATTTCTCATCTCCCTGTCATTATAAGTCAACACACATTACACACATAATTAACACTTACCTTTATTTGCTAAACAAAATGAACGCCTTTAAGAATAAAGCACGGGCCGTGAAGTTTGTGTTACTTTTGTAGTTTGGAGAGTGTCATAGGCATTGGGCTCTAGTGTTGCTGCGGCCCTAAGCAAAATGATGCTAAGGGGCCCCTCTGCATGTGCCATAAGCCATTTTCATATCTGATGCCAAAGAATTTCTACTGTCGTCCCTCCAATACAAATACTTGTTTCTATAGGGGTTAAACCTACAACTAGAAAAGTGGGTTTGAATATTACGGGCTGCACTGCTATCAAGCTGTCCAATGTCTGACTTTTGATCATTTATAATTAATTCATGATTCAATAAAATCACTTTGCACACATTTACTTTTAGTTGTCAGAAAAAAGGTTGCAACAAAAGTTGAGAAAAAAAATGGTTAGGAATTGAAATCGAAGCAATCTTTGAGTAGTAGTTTTATTGTTGTATGTGCAAACCATTTCCCAATGTTAATTGGAAAAGACTAGAAAGGTTTCCAGTAAGATTTGAGTAAGCAGGATGTTTAATTACAATGAACAGTGCATAAAAGTGGCCCTGACCTCAGGACAGAGCAGATGTCTGCTCGACTGAAATCAGGCCAGCTCTGGCACACAACACACACAATTGTGAATAAGCAAGAGTTTATTCTGACAGATGTGTATTCATGCAGAGAATTTCCTCTGGCCTGGAGTGGTTGGTGCACTCTCATGGATCTGACTTTGCCATGAATAACAAGTGAGTGCTAAACTGAATCACCATTACTATGTACTTTCTACACAGTACTGGTTATTAGTCGACTAGTACAGATCCTTTGTACTAGTGTTTCTCAGATTCTTCCCACCAAAAACCACAGCAGACAATATAAAAGTACCATGTTTATAAAGTGATTATATCTCACCTTGTTTAAAGTCATGGCCTTAATGGTTGAAATATTAAACAGTAAAAAAAAGCCCAAGATGCATTGCTCAAACAATGCACTAGTGTGTTGACAGTTGTGATTTGTAAAGCAGAACATCATGAGAGGCAGTGACTCACACTGTCTAAGTCCTGTTTTTATTTCATCTTAAGTGACAACAGCATCAATCACTGTAATGAGCAAAAGTATCTCATTCATCAAACCTGATGAAAAGATACAAAATATACAAAGAAAACCCAAGCCTGATATTAGCACATCAATATTTACCAGTGCACACACATACTGGTATCAATAAAGTCTAATCTAATCTAATCTACTGAACATATGTTTTAGCTTAAACAGTGTAACACCACACCAACATACATTATAACCACCTGTCTATTTCAATTCTATCTTAGCCTGGAATGTGGTTTTACTCTTCTGCACACTCCCCATGTTCATAAAGGACATCCTCTATTAAACTTCTTGAATAATAAGTCAAGGTTTTCTTCTACCACAGAGCAAAAAGGCTAAAAGACTACATTTCTTGTATCATTTCAACTAAATCAGGGCTAAAACCAGAAAAAAAACTGGACTTCCTAAATACAGCACAAAAACAAACCTACACCAGAATTAAAGCTTGACTAAACCTGGGAGGAGTTGGGAATAAACCTGGACAAAAGCAGCTCTAATCTAAGTTTTACTCAATTTTCCAAACGTGGCATCTCCCATAAAGAGAATCTGAAGTTCATCTGTATTGTCCTCAGTACGTGCAGGCTTCTAGTCAAATGGAATTTTCTTTTTCATACCCTTCTCCAGTGACGTTGCTGTCAAGACATGTATCTAGGAAATCTAACCAGTTTGAAACATTTGGGACATTTGACACATCGATGCCCCAATCCTTGTGGTTGATTGCTTGAGGCAGATAATTGCTCCCGAATGGCTGCAGTCAGGTCCTATCCCTGCGTCAGTGTGAAGAACAAAATTATCCTGTTGTGTGAGCTACACTTCATACCAGGACTTCCCAAGGACCAGACCCAGAACTAATCCTGAGAGTATTTTTAGTGTCCTTCTACTGTGGTTTTCTGATGGTAAATATAAGGAATTGGACATTTTACTTTAAAACAACACAATGGTTGACGTCCAGTATTTTACAAAAAACAGTTTGATGTAAAGAAGGCGTGATATTTTCTGAAAACTGAATAAGGCCCCTTTAGGTCACACGCCAATACAGAAATGGCATTAGTTAGTTCATGCATGGAACCTATAATAATTTTCTTAGCTCGTGGAAAAAAATGTTTAATGAGCTTTTTGTGTTTTCAGGGTGATTATTAATTTTTACATTTTTTGTATATGCACTCGTGGATGCACGTACAACATTAGAGATGGTCTTCCATTTTAACCAGATACTTGAATGCACTATTTGATAGAAAGGCAGTCTCATTAAGGGCATATACAATTAAAAAAGAAACCATTCACTTCTTTAAATCTCTTTGGGAAATGTTGACTATTATCACAGTAGATTACGGTTCCAACAGCATTGAAGTACAACACAATAGTACAATTTAAATTCTCAAATGGTAAATGGCTGAATTAGCCACAAGCCCTTTTTCTGTTCAATGCTTCATGACTTCCATCTGTCCCTTCCTAATTAGCATGCTTTGTAATCAAGGCAGGGCTCTCTAACACAGCCTGATGTTGTTATTACAACACAACTTGCCTTATTAGAAAAGTTTTAGGTAATACTTGTATTCTGTTTTACAAAGTTGTGAATCTGTCCAAGGAGCTTTTTTTCTTAGAATGTCTGTCGGCATCCAAACCATGCAAGCATAAGGTTTTAAAAAACAAAGCCAAACTCTAGTCCTTGTTTGTCCTGAAAAGTAGAAGTGGCTGTTTTTTTTCCACTAAAAACATCACATCAAGTTACACCTGTATCAGTTTTTGCATTTGTTTATCATTTAAAAGATATACATTAAAGTCACATAGATAGAACTCAGTGGAAGGAGTCATTTTAGTTTCTGTTCTTGTTTCTGCAACTGCCCAGAGCGGAACAAACTGAGCACAACTGGAGGAGAAACACACTCACTTTCTTGTATAAATTGAATAAAAGGTTGACCATAACCTATGTTTTGGATATTGGTGAACTAAAAGTTAGTTACTTTCGTTTTTGTTATGTTTTTGACAGCAAAATCGCCATCAGAGCTATTTTTACCGGGTTTGTTCATTGACAAAAATATGGTTCCACAGCTGTTCACATGCTCTGAAAAAAAGAGTTTAAGCATGAGATAACAAAAGCAATCTGCTATATACTTTAGGGTCAAAATGAAGCTTCTTGGGGGAGGCTGCATTTAATGTGATGACAAGAAATTTTGAATTCAGTTTGTCTCTAGCCCAAGCCTTGCCCATAAGATA
This sequence comes from Neodontobutis hainanensis, assembly GCA_024349245.1. Taxonomy (NCBI): domain Eukaryota; kingdom Metazoa; phylum Chordata; class Actinopteri; order Gobiiformes; family Odontobutidae; genus Neodontobutis; species Neodontobutis hainanensis. The sequence continues at coordinate 7,903,671 of JALDNG010000015.1, forward strand.
TATCAAAAGAGGAATCTTTTTATGACATATCACTAGACCACAAAAAGAAGGAAAGGAAGTAGGCTCCACCCATATGGGTTTATATAAATAAACATTGCATTTTATGTAATTATAAAATCACTATATTTAACTGTTACATTCGAAATAGGTTGTCATCATCTTCGATTTTGTGAGTGTTTTAATAGTCATGAGGACACAATACTCATATAGATAAACAGACTTCTTGCAGGTCACTGAGAGTCTTATAGTGAAGACCATAATGTGACTAAGAGCATCTTCAGCAGTGGCTTGTTAAAGGTTTAAATAGAGCATTAAGCTCTTCCAGGCAACAGAGCTGTCTTTAAACGGATCCATGTGAGCTTAAGTTTTGATAACACACAAATAAGAAAGGACGCCATGGGATCCAGCACATTAATCAGCGCCAATGGGAACATATGGGAGTCATTCTAAATACTGCCTTGTGCTCCTCCAGCCAGAAGTCACTGCACTCACCTTTGGCGTGCCTAAATATAAAACTACTGTCCAAAGTTCAATAATAAAAGCAATATAGATTGTTCGTGCTGCCTGTAATGTGATATTCAATATTTAGACAGATAGTTAGCCAAAAAAAAAAAACGTAGTGTATTGTTATAGAGCTGCTAAGGAGGTGCTTTTAACATTGCTCAGACAATTCTTCTGTCAAAGGGTCCTTCCATTTGCTCTAGATCTTTGTATAAAGCAGCCTAGCTTCAAACTGGGACACTTTTTTACTGATCTTTTTGTCACTACTTTTTTTTTCTCTATCCCATTGGGAACAATCAAAATGCACCTCTTAAAAGACATTACATTGACAATTATCATCAACCTCAACTGGCAGCCGCAGCATCTGCAGAGCCAGCTACTGTAATCCATTTGTCTTTACTTTATTAACTATGTTTGTGCTGTTTGTGTTGGCGTGAGTGATGGTATAACCTTGCAACTTGGATAAACCACTCCAATCCATCTTGAGGAGCTATTCAAACAATGAGAAGCGAAAAATACGCCTAGGCGACTGGATTGTATCTTCAATCAAAGTCAATGTGTGTATCTAAAAGAAAATAGGCAGCAAAGTTGTACAGTACTGTGCAAAATCTGTTTGTGTGAAATGTAATTCGATTGATTTCGCTGGGCAGTCTTTGTGTGTGAGTCCAGTGGGACAGGCAGTGCTCTGACCTGGCCCTGTGAAAACACTTGCAGTGGGCTTCAATAGAGTCAAGAAGTCCCCTACTGAAGAGAGCAATCAAACCCACAGGTTACTTCTCTTGTATACTTCACTGATTTGGCCAGAGGCTTTGTAGCTAAACAAGCCACA